>JANZLD010000008.1:55541508-55551935 GCA_026413575.1 Erythroxylum carthagenense | reverse complement strand
AACTCATTTTATTTTTGTTTGCTTTTTATGAACATGGACTTAGTCTTTTTTTACACAGAAGCAAACATTGGTAATGAATGTCGGTCTGGTTACTCAACTAAGTTAAATTTTTTATTAAGCTGCTTGGTTAGAACATCATTCTAGCCTTTTTATGCGAAGACACACATTTGTAATGTATGTCAATTCGGTTACTCAGCTACTCAAATTATGAATGAATGTGACAATTTAGAGGGCTACATTTAAACACTAAATCCTAATTAAGCAGCATATTTAATCAAAGAACCCCTAGTTCACTAATTTTGCAAGCTAATAATTCTCTGTAACCTAGTAGACTATGTTCAAAATCAAATCAATTTCAATTCATCTAAGCCATTGACACAGTTACCCGATTCCCAGAATGTAACCTAAAAACTATAATATGCGAAATTCACATTCAAATAAAACACATAACCCTTCCCACTCTTGATCAACACATTGTCCTCAATGTGAGAAAGGAACAAACAAAACATAAAGATAAAAAAACATGAATTAAAGTAAAACAAAAAAACAATAATAACAATAAAGATAACAATAAAAATAAGGATAGGAATAAAAATAAAAATAAAAATAGAGACTAAATTTAAAAAGATGGGGGTTAGAGCAAGTTTTATGGTGATGGATGTGGTGACGGTGTTAGAGATATAGACCAAATCATTAAAATTTTATTTTTGAAATTTGAAACAAATCTAACTACGCAACAATTAAAACATAACTACCAAACATGCTAATTTATGTTCATTAGCTTGACATTGTATCGTTGGAAACTCAGTCAGGATCAATTACAAGCGGCTTGCTTCCACCCTTTTCATTTAACATATGTTTTGTAACTTGTAAGTAAGCTACAAATTGCAAAATGATTAGAAGGACAATATTGACAAAGTTGAGAAAACCAATATTTTAGTAATGTCCATTTCATTAACAAACTATCAATAAAATAGGGAATAATAAAACTCCCTGAATCTTCCATCGAATCCAACAACTACACGAATAAAGACTTTTATAGATTCTTTAAACTTGATGTCTGTTGTCAGTTGCTCTTCATCCTTTTGTTCTTTAGAAGATTCAATTATCCTGAATGATCTACTATCCTTTGGATTCTTTAATACATCATTCTTGTTAAATGTCACTTGTTCAACATTATTCAGACGGATAAGGTTTTTTCATGAACATCTACCTAAGATTGTTCGATGTTCAAATATGGTATATTAAGAACTAGTGAATAAAAGGGAGGGTTGACAATCTTTTCTTCATCCTCTTTCTTTATCTCTTCATCTTCAATAAGGTGGGGTTCAACTTAGTGCTCTACTGGTTCTTTTAGCTCTTCCCCATTCTTAAGTTTGATAGCCTCATATTGCTCTTAATAATGTAATTCCATATTTCTCAAAGAGTCTTCCACACTTCTGTTACAAAATTCACGGGAAAGCTATCTTATATGAATCTCCAGATTGTGAATAGAGCGCATGATTTTCTATTACTTGATCAAATTGCTCTTCTAGTCTCTTCTGGTTCTCTTCCATTTTTGCTAGCTTATACATGATTTTTTCCCAATTTTGAATCTCATGAATTGGACTCATCTTGCTAAAATTCAATAGTTTTTGATGTCCCATGTGAGTACTTGAATTGTTAGACCAATAGAAATATGGGTGGTTCTACCACCCTATAGTGTACATGTTTCCAGTAAGGATCGTTACTTCCCCAACTACACTGTGCCTCATTGTAATTCATAAAACTTCCTCACTCCCTGTAATATCTACCTTCCATTATCATTCTTTCCATTTCTTCTTAGCATCTAGCTCTTCAGATGTCTCACTCTCACTATAAAATATCTTGATGTGTCTCTACTTTATGCCCTAAACTTTTTCTTCTTTTTTATTATTATTTAAAATGAAAGAAAATGAAAATGCCTTAGACTAAAGAACGAAAGTAATCATTTCTTAGGCAACATTACAAAATAATTGATTGCAATTTTCCTATATAAGTAAGTTTTAATATTTAACCTTAATATTCCACAAGTGTACAGGTCATTCGCGTAGTACCTAAGGTATCGATCCTATGAGGAGGATTAATCTAATCCTAGAATCTAAGGTTGGAAACTATTAAACAGAAATTTACCAAACAATAAATTTAAACACAAGAACTAAATAAATCAAAAAACCAATTGAAATAACAAAACAATAATTGACTACAATCAACATATGAAAAAAAGAATCAATGAACAATGATTAACAATTTCAGATTAAAATTAATAAAAAATGGAAATTGATTGATTTGTTGAGCAATGATAGCACACCCTAGAATTCAACCTAGTGAATTAAATAAAAAAGAGAGAGAGAAAATTATCTATCTTTAATGCTAACCTCACCAATTATGAATTATTTTATTAATAGTTCTAGATGATCCTAGGGTGAATTACTCTTTCTCAAGTTATAATTGAACCTTAAAGCATAAACCATTATCAGATTATGTGATGTTGTAATCTCTCAATTAACAACCTATCCCAAACCTAATCAGTTCTTAAGTTCTCTAATAAATTATTGGAAAACTATACATGATCTCTCTATGAAAGATTTACCAAAATGATTTAA
This sequence comes from Erythroxylum carthagenense, assembly GCA_026413575.1. Taxonomy (NCBI): domain Eukaryota; kingdom Viridiplantae; phylum Streptophyta; class Magnoliopsida; order Malpighiales; family Erythroxylaceae; genus Erythroxylum; species Erythroxylum carthagenense. Next base: position 55,549,311 of record JANZLD010000008.1, on the reverse strand, counting down.
TTCTGAATCTATTAGATTACCTAACTCTCGTTAACCCAGTTTAATCATCTTTTCTCTATTCACCCTCTTGATTTATTATCGAGATATGAAGTACAGAATTAAACCACAGTTAATTCAATAAACACATAAATCAATTAGATTTCATTAAATCAAAACTAATATTCCCAAGCTAAGTATAGAACATAAATCAACAATTTAGTTATATAATCAAACTATATATCCCAATTATACAATCAAATAAAATTGAGATACATAGGAAATAGAACTTGAATGGATGATGGGAGGCCGTGACTTTGAAAAGCTTCTTATTCTGGGAAGGACATCAAGTCTACGCCTTCTTCCTTTCTCTATTCTTCTTCTCTTTCTCGATCTCTTAAAGTTCTCTCCTTTAGGGTTCATTGTGGTGGCTGATCAAAAGCAGCCTTTCATATTTTTTCTTGTTCTTTTCATACTTAATGTGTTTACGATAGCCCTAAGGTTTTTTTAGGCTAAAAGGTTTGAAAAACCATCAAAATTTGGCTTTTCTATACATTTATGCATCTATCCAACACAAGCCATAATTTATGGGCCATATGTAAGCTCTTTGTCATGATTGTGTTAGGAAGGCCACAATTGTGGGCCAAGTCTGATGCTTCTGTCACGATCATGGCAATTTGGCCACAATCGTGGGCTGTCTTCTCTCGCTTCTGTCACAATCGTGGCTTGTTGTTTCGGTCCAAGTCTTTCCCAAACTTCTTCGTTCTTTACTATTGACCCTGAAATACTAACAAACACATCAAGGTACCTCATAAATATAATAACTCAAATTCTTATACTAACCTATAAAAACAATTGAACACAAATAATTAACAAACTGACGTAATTATACCAAAAACATATAATAAACAATCGAATAAACGGATAAGTACATATCAAATTATACCCTAAAACATGATGCATTTCACACTTATCATGACACCTAATGATCATAATTATGTCATGTGATGAGGAGAAAATGGAGTCAAGCTAATGACATTAAAAAAATGTACTTTTTAGGAGATAACCTAATGGGAAGTTAATTGCTTTTCCTTTCCATTTTCATACTTCTTTCTTATATGCATGTGTGTTTTAATTTTGTTTTTCTTACTTGTTTTTAATTTTTCAAAAAGAGAGAGAGAGAGAGAGAGAGAGAACAAACAAACAAACAAATAAACAATTTCTCTTTTTTGTTACTTCTAGGGCCATATAGTTATGATTAAGTAATAAATTGAATAGAATAATTCATGGCAACTCTAGCATGTACTTTTACTTTGGTGATTGATCATTATGTATTATCTTTAAAAGAGTAGTTACTAGTAGTAGACAAAAGTCAGTGAGAATTTGAACCCTATAAAACTCACACATTCATAGTAGCCTCATTGTCTCCTATTTATGTGTGGCCTTCATGACATATACATCCTGACTTTGTTTTGATTTTCTATTTAGGAACACATTTTTATCACATGCATTAACATAGAAATGATATAGATATTCTTTCTTTTTATAAACTACATTAGCCAAATAGCCTAACCCTTCATGTGAATTTTGCCTTTGTTAAGTCCTTTGAGCTTTATTAGCCTTTGTTTTCGTATTAACCACATTACATGTGTTAAACCTAACCAAATGTCCTACCCAAGCCTTCAAGCTAGTGGAGCATTTGTTTATTATTAATGATTGTAGATGTACAAGATTATAAGTGTGGTGGTGCGCATATATCTAAGATGGTTATACTTATTAGGATGTTATTTTATGTCTTATCATTAAATTCTATATGTTAATGTAGCTTCTTTTAATTTTTATAAGAAAAAGAAGAAAGAAGAAGAAAGTCAAAGAGAAAAGCAAAAAAAAAAAGAAAAAGAAAAAGAATAGAAAATTGTTTAAATAAAAGTATCAAGGAGGAAATGCATATGTTTTGCAAAATTACTCATTATTAGTCCTTGCTCTTAAAGTTGTAAAGAAAGTGTAACTCGAGTATAATGTGAATGAGGGAGATGTAGTTCTTAAAGGACACTCCCTATATTTGCAAGGTCTTATTTATTATCGACTTTTGTAAGTAATATATGCTTCATATGGTTTGTGGTGTGAGAGCTTGCATTTAGGCTAGGAAACATGGTTTGTGCATTCACCACAGTTGATGGTACGTAGTTTTAAAAGAATGTTAGTTTTTACGCTTAATGTTGCATTGAGTGTTACGTTTTTTGCACTAGCTTTGATAGCTTTTATGCTACCGCACCTAAATACATCTCACCTAACCCTTGCCCACATTAAAACCCCGAAAAGTCTTTTGATTCATGGTATATTCACTTGTGAATTGTTTATGAATTATGCTAAAATCCCAGTTTAAGACCAGAATCCTTTTGGCAGCTGATATGCCCTTGGTCAGCTATGGACATTTCTCTCTAATCCTTGACAAAGTATTCTGACAAAAGATTTTTGCATATCGAGATTTGAATTTTCGAAGAGTTTTTCATTATTCTTATTATTTAAATTGAATTTTTTATTGATGAATTATTTACTGATACTTTTTTACTTATCCAAAGATTCCAATCTTGCAACCAAAGTCGAACGCCAACAACATTACCTGACGTTGGTGGATACATGACTTGGCCAGTAGAACTCATGCTCTAGTCTTGTGAAAAGACATCAGACTTTCCTATAAAATGGAACGCTTGCCATGGCGTGTTTTTTTGTTTATTTTGTAGAAATTAAACAAACAATGGGCTTGGTTCTTGATCAGGAGTATAAACGAGTAATGAAATTGAAAACAAGATAAGTGTGGGATGCAATTTCAGATGTTAGATTAGAAATAATGTTAATTTTAAAGGGAATCCCCATCTAACTCTTGCCGACATTTGCTAGAGCAACAGTGACTCTACTTCTCTGGTGTATACGAACCAGTAATCTAAAGGACCTTACATTATATAAGATAAATTACCGTAAGGGTGATAACTACCAAAGCATTTGCTCCATCTCAAGTACAGAATTAGACTTCTTGACCACTTTCTAAATCAATTTCAAGCTTCTCCATTTGGCCTTAATGGAGATACACATCCCCCTAATCCATAGAAATTTCTGCTTAATCACTTTGTACACCTCCTTCACACTTTACATACGTCAATTTATCCATATTGGATTATCATCTTGTATACGTAAACGTTATTCATGAAGATAGCTTTCGATTTATCTTCTCCCTCAGGTGCACTGTTAACATCGTCATTCAAATCCTTCTTCTGAAAACACGTCTCTAATTTCAATGATTCCAATTGAAGGTCAAGGAACTGACTCATCAACATGAAAGATTGTCAGAACTCAATCATTTCCAGCTTGAATATCCAATAAGTCATCTCTACCTCGAATTTCAATCTATGATTTCCATCACGAATATCGTTTTATGCTTTACCTTTTATCGTAATCTCATCAAGATATATACGTGTCTTCATCTGTAAAATGTCATGTTCTTTGACTAAACAATTAAACGAAGATAAGAATTCTTTTTACTATAACGAAACTTTTAAATGAAAATGATTGTCTTGCTCCATCAAAAAAATAGTTGTTCCTTACAACAAGAGCATAATCATGCCTCAGTAAATAGTTTAAATAGATAAATGAAGAAAAAGGTCTGTTTTTGATAAAATTTAACTTATCAGCTATACTCATTCATGAACAATCATACACCATTAGGGTAAAGTGAAAATTCTTTAAAGAGAAAAACGTAAACTAGTATGCAGTAAAAGAAAACGAAGACAAAATCAAAAGACTATAAACTATCACAATTCACTCAAAATAAAATGAATCAAAAATTTTAATAGAAATATAAACCTTAAAATCCACTAAAGAATACGATTTAACCATACCAATGAAATGGAATATCTTTCTAATTAGAGCTAAATTCCAACAAGGTAAAGTAAATGACTTGATCATTATCACTACCCTTCTAATTAATATGTTAATTAAAGTTGTACACATTTATGGTTGGCAGTTAAGTCCACTTTATAGGTTTTCATTTAATCTTCAAATTTAGGTCACCGTCTTCTCTAATCTTCATAAACAAAGGCTATCAAATTAGGATGGTTCTAGTGGCAAAGACTAACATCTAAGTTTGTCCCCTAAAAGATTAAATAACTTCATAGGTAACTTTTTTGAAAGTATGACTACAATGACAATTGAAACAATATTCTTAAAAGAACTAGTAGCAAACATGGTGAAAATGTTCAAAAGTTTTGTGATGTCAATCAAAGAAAAAGACGAATAATTGACTTTCTTCATTAAAAAAAAAAAAAACTTGTTAAAATGGGAACAAGCACTTGATAAGAACCAAGAGGATTGGAGTTGGATTTTGAATATAACAACGGCCATATTTAATGAAATTTATCCTAGGGCTTTAGAATTAGATCTTTAAAGAAAAATTTTGTAGACTAGCGGCATTTAATACTAGGGTTTTACTTTGAAGCAGAGTTCTTAAGGAATTAAATTGGTTTAGAGTAGATTTTATTTTGGCTTTTAAATTAGACTTTGATTTGATTCTATTTAGGCTTTCAATTTTATTTTAAATTGGGTTTTAGCCATAATTTACGCCCTAGACTTTGTTTTGAATTGGATCTTAATTTTTTTTCTCTGATTAGGTGTCAACCTACTCTTTAAGTAACTGGATTTGTCCAATTTTCTTAACTAGGCTAAGAATATATTATAATTTGGTTGCATATTTTTTCTTATTTTTACTCACACTAATAATAAGTTAGCACAACTATTATTTTGTACTAGATAGTAAAAACTAAAGTATTATTCCATAAAAATATACTAAGTACTAAATCTAATTCTATTATGCTGATCTAATCAGTAATTAAGGAAGAGGTGATCTAATTTAACCATAAAACTTAATGTTTTAAAAACCAAGCCGAAATTTTTAACATCACAAATTTTTAAAGTATTTAACTGGTATTATACCATCACAAAACTGGTTAAAGATCGAATAAAATTAAAAAATTTAAAATATAATTGAAAGAGATTATCTTTATCAATCAAAGAATTTGAAGTTTAATTAAAAATATTGTTAAATAGAAATTAATAGATTTATTTTAGTTTATAAGAACTTATTAATTTACAAAAATTGAAATTTTTAACAACAAGAGTTATTAAAGTAAATCAAACTAAAAGTTGAAAACCGAACTAAAAAATTGAAAGGTTCAAGGTTTTAATAGTTGAACTGGTCAAATCGGTTGAGTTTTCTATTCATTGATAAAATTATAGTAAATCAAATTAAAATTCCACTAAAAATAAAACAAAGCAATAATCAAAGAAAATAAATTAAATATTAAAGAACATATAGACAAAAACTCCTCTTGGCATCATTTTTTTATTCATAATTCAGTTATTTTGGAGATTTTATAACTTGATACTAATTTGACAAATTATTCCCTTCCAAGATTCAATTGCATATTTTTAAGTTGAAATTGATATAATCTTGAAAAATATTACACAAATAAAAGAATTGTAGAAACTATAAAAGATTTTTTTTCAAAGAGCTTCTCAATATTTTGATATTCTTTAATTTTTTAAAAATGTTGACATCTATCTTTTCTTCTTGTAGATGGTTAGAATTCTTGCCTTTTAGGGCTTCTCTCTCTTGGTCTCTCTCTCTAGTTAATGAGTCTAGTTTGAAAATGAACTAGAACTCCCTCTTTCATGTTAAGATCATTTTGTCTGCTACCTAACTTTCAAAACATCAAACTTCAGTGTCATGATAATTCAAAAGTAAAGGTTCTAATCAATGATGGAGTTCGGTCTGGCAACAATGGAGGAGATTACACAATCAGAGTAAGCTTTCCTGATTACTAACCAAATCTCACTCTTTAAGATAGAGCCATCTAGATAGGAATCTCTTCTAGTTACTTGACTAATAGATCATGTAAGGATTTATTCAAAAATCATACACCTAAAACTAATTGGAACATATTAGTATAAAAATTTCCTTTATTTAAAAGCCCCAATCTTCATATAGTTAGCTCTCAGAAATAGCTTAAGCACTTTTGATAGGTCTAAGGGTCTTCATTCTCTCCCAAATTCTTTGCATAAGCTTTATCTTAGATGCATATGGAGGTATATACAACAAAGGTGCATCAATTTATGTTCTCTCAATGAATGGATTACAAACGTCCAACTAGTTTCCAAAGGATGACTATAAACACTTTGCAATACCTTTTGCTTATATAATATACTTAATTTGGTGGTAGAGAAATGTAAAGATTTTCGAAAACATCACGCTGGATGTTCAACAAGTTATAATAAGGAATGCCAACAAAAATAGAGAGTTGGTAATGACAGGACATTTCGGGCTTGCTACTTCCTCTAGTATAGTTAGGCAATGGAATAAATGAAACATTAATTTCATATGACTTAAGCTGAAAGTTAATATTCTACAATACTTTACCACTATTCATGTAGCACCCCACTCCTGCAAAACCCAAACCTGACATCGATGGGTGATATCGGAGTCCATGCCCCGCGAGGGTGGCATGCTAGAGCACTCAATCATTCAAATTTCAGTACAATTTTTTTTGAAACCACAAACATAAAGTGTAGAAATCGATAACGAAATCGACCCACTTTATTTCATAAACATTTTCAATCATAGCAAAACAATCAATACACAGCTCATCAGAAATTCATTTTCCACTTAGGCTCATTACAATTACAAAATACTTTAGTCATAACATCTTTACATTACAACATAGATACATTTGTAAACACATTGTGTAAAAGTTTCTAAATACGTTATTTGATACAAAAATTACGGAAATTATACAATTCAATGAAAAAGGAAAAAGTACAATACAAACGCGAACTGATCCTAACCTCTATCTTTTACTTGCCTACTGAAGTAAGTATACTCCCGATTGCTTAACGGGGTATTCTTCTAAGTTTTGAAAAATATTTGCAAATTTTGGGTGAGTTTTGTGAACTCAATGAGTGACCATTCACATAACAAATAATCACATTCACAACATTTCACACTTCACATTCAATAGATATAATCACTCATATTATGCAAATGCAATACACATAAGACCCACTTTCTATTTGTTATTTTGTTGTGACCGAGTGCCTAAACTGTCCCATGTAGGGCTCATTAATAACTGTCCCTTATCCACTTGGAGAATACAGGGCTCATTAAACGTTGAACCTGAGGCTCTGAATCACTTTTGAGCTCGAAGCTCATTTTTGCTCGTTGAGCTTTAAGCTCTAATAGTTGGCTACTCAGGTCACAACTGTCATTATATTTCATGCATTTATGCAATGGAATGCATCAATCACATTTGCATGTACCCATTAAATCTCATTCTCATAGCATTGGACCTTAGACTGGCATTCAACATTAAGTTGAGAAAGTACATTTTCACTTACATGCAAATGCACATTCAGAAAACATTTAACAATCACATTAAGTACGCTTAGTTCATCTCATTCACATAAAAGCAGCACTTTAATATCTCATCAATCCTCACAATCATCGGGCCTTCTGTCCAGAAACCAACACAATCAATCACATTCACATAATGATTTAGTAGCCAATTAACACAAAATTCAAATGAAAAACAATAAAGTGAGGCTATCTCAATTTACTCACAGTACGCTCCAGATTAGCATTTGCTTCTAAATTCTGGAAACGCCTGAATGCAGATTTTTAACTTGCACAACACATTTATATACACACATTGCACACACATTAATAATTTTGCACAATTATAAGTATTCATTTATGCACATGTGTGTATATGGAATATATAC
>JANZLD010000008.1:55484706-55495433 GCA_026413575.1 Erythroxylum carthagenense | reverse complement strand
GTTATACTCCAAACATTTTCGGACTATTCTTATGCTAAAACATTTTCCTGCGATTTACTTCCATCCAAAAATTGATAGTCTTATAGACTAAATTGAAACTCAATTCCATCAAAACAATTGTAGTCCTATCTCTGTAGTTTAATCCAAATCAAGAATCACCTCATTTGGATTACTAGAGCAAAAGTTATGATCAAAACACTTTCAACTCTTACTAATCCAAGACTGAACATTAAACTCAAATTCAATTCAGAAATGGAAGGTCATAGAGTATGAATTAAAATTCAGTCCCTTCAGATAACTTGTCGCCCCATGTCTCTAGTTTATTTTGCAATAAGCATCAATTCAATTGGAGCTCTACAGATCGAGAATTTACCAAAATACTTAACCATATTCAGAAAATTATCCAACTCATTTTGATTCAATCAATCAATTTCAATTCAACCTTAAAAATCCCCAATTGTTTATGGAGAGGTAAGGTAATGTCTTAGGAATCCAACGCTTCAAAAATCAGGTCAATCAGATATCAGACGAAAAAGATATTAGTAAAAGAATGGCAAAGGATCGGATCACCCTCGCGAGGAGGTCGAGGCGACGAGGTTGCCCTGTCGTCACGAGGGGCGCCTCCAAACACGGTGCTCGCGATCACGAGGCACACACAAGTGCGCTGCGTCGTGAGGGCGATGCGGTCGCACTCGCGAGCTGACTGGAAACCAATTTCTGCTCCTTTTGTTTTTCAAAAACTCCTAACTTCCAAAGTTCATATCTTTTGATCCAAAATTTCAAAATTTTCGAACTTAGTATCAGTGGAAATCTAAAAGGAAGATCTACAACTTCCATGAAGGGATTAAAAACCAATTTAGCCTCCAAAGGAGTCAAAAATCCATTCAAAGTTCCTGTCCAATTCCTGTCACCCTAAACAATAACATAACTTCTAAAATTTCTATCTTTTAGCCCCAAGGTCCAAAAATATCATACTTTATATCAATGAAAAGATAAAAATACAACCTCCAACTTTCATGAAGGACAAAAAAATCAATTTGACCTCTAAGGGAGTCAAAAACTACTTTGAAGTTTCTATCCACTAATGATCATGCCAAACAGTAACAGAAACCTCTAAAACTCATAACTTTCTATTCCATGGTCCAAAAATTCCATACTTTACATCAATGGAAAGATAAAAACATAATCTAAAACTTTCATGAAGAAATTAAAGGCAATTTCAACCTCTAACTAGGTCAATTTGTCAATCAAAGTTTCTATCAGAAATTTGTCATTCTAAAACAACGTCCAAACTTCCAAATTTCACATCTTCTAATTTCCACAATAAAAAATAACATATTATACATCATTGTAAAGCTATGCCATTTCTATATAACTTTCATGTAGACCACTTACTCTAATTCAAACCATATCAGTACAAAATTGGCCTCAAAGCACAATACACACAAACTTACCTTAATGAGCATTTTCAAAAACAAAGTAAAGTAACTTAAATTCGAAAGATCATAACTTTCAATCTCGGTATCGAAACACGTCATACTTTATAGAGATGGAAAGCTATTAATAGAAACTACAACTTTCATGAATACCATTTTATCAAATTCTGCCTAAATCAACCCAGAAAAAATTCATGAAAGTTTCATCCCAAAAAGTCAACTCTGCTACTATTCATCCCAAAAAGTCAGACTTGCAATTCGTAAAAATTTAACCCTTTCACTAATTATTTCTTGCTTTTCAACTTCCAATCAAATCAAATTATTCACTATAATTGTCATGGTACCCTTACACACACAAATTTAATCAAAATTTCCAAGTCATCAAAAACCAAAATCCACTTCTTTTCACATCAATTTCGTTTAACTCTAAAACACCCATAATACATACATACTCAAAAGCACCCATTTAATTTTATTTAATATTTCTAAATTCCACTAAAAGATCGAGGCCCAACAGCCTTGCTTTCAATTGAGCTATTAAAGCTCCATCAGATACAAGTTCCCTTTCACTCTACTTCATTGATAATGCTAAAATGGTCTTCCGACTCAAGGCATTAGCCACGACATTAGCCTTACCCAGATGGTAATCCATAATACAATCATAGTCTTTAAACAATTCTAACCAACGCTGTCGTCTTAGATTAAGTTCTTTCTAGGTAAGCAGATACTTCAAACTCTTATTATCTATGAAAATTCTACACCTTTCTCCATAGAAATAGTTCTGACAAATTTTTAACGCAAACACTACTGCAACAAGGTCCAGATCATGTGTAGGGTAACTTTATTTATGTGTACTTTAGTTGTCTAGAGGCATAAGCAACTACCTTTCCATCCTGCATCAAAACATAACCCAATCCATTTCTAGATGTATCACTAAGCATAACATACTCCTTACCAGAAGTAGGTTGAGCCAATACAGGTGCTTATTTAAGCATACTTTTCAGTTGATCAAAACCATTCTGACATCTACCAGACCATTCATAATTCACTCCTTTCTATAACAGTTTAGTTAAAGGGGATGTTATCATTGAGAACCCTTCATAAATTGACGATAATAACCAGTCAAACCCAGAAAACTTCTCACTTTTATCACATTCTGTGGTGGCTTCAAATTAACAATTGCTTTTATCTTACCAGGATCAACTCTAATCCCTTGAGAAGAGACAATATGTCCTAGAAAAGACACCTCTTGAGGCTAGAATTACACTTGCTCGGCTTAGCATACAACTATTTTTCCCGTAAGGTCTATAACACATTTTGGAGATGCTCAGTATGGTCATGTTCATTCTTAAAATAGACCAAGATATCATCTATGAACATCACAACAAAATGGTCTAAATAAGATCTGAATACTCTATTCTTCAAATCTATAAATGCTACTGGAGCATTAGTTAACCCGAATCACATTACCAGGAATTCTTAATGTCCATAACAGGTCCTAAATGTAGTATTCGATACATCCGCATCCTTTACCCGAAGTTAATAGTACCCTAATCGTAGATCAATCTTTGAAACCACTTCAGCATCTTTCAACTGATCAAATAGGTCTTCAATCCTTGGCAATAGATACGTGTTCTTCACTGTGACTTTATTCAATTGCCTGTAATCAATGCACATCCGTAGTTTACCATCCTTCTTCTTAATAAACAAGACCAATGCTCCTTACAGTGAGACACTAGGTCAAATAAACCCTTTATCCAAAAGCTCTTGTAACTACAACTTTAACTGTTTCAATTCAATAGGAGCCATTCTGTATAATGCTCTGGATATAGGAATAGTGCCAAGCATGACTTCAATAGACAACTCCACTTCCCTTTCAGGAGCGAGTCCAACTAACTCCTCAAGAGACACATCCAGAAATTCATTCACCACCAGAATATCTAGCAATTTACCACCCTCCTTCTTGGAATCAATCACAAAAGTTAGATAAGCTTCACATCCCTTCCTAAGGAGCTTTTAGGCTTAAATAACAGATACCACATTAGCTAAGGAACTAGTGCAGATGCCATGCAATACTATTTTAACTTATCAGATTTCTTAAATATAATTTTCTTATCATTACAATCAATTATTGCCTGATGCTTGCACAACCAATCTATACCTAGAATCAAATCAAATTCATGAAAAGGCAATCTAATCAGATCTACTACATATTCATTTCTTTGGGTCGTAATAGGACAATTCCTAAACACCTTATTAACTAACACACTACTACCTAGGGGATCGGTTATATGGATGTCATACTCTAGCTGATCTATAGGCATCTCCTTATCAGACATTTCTCCAACAGAGATATAGGAATGAGTAGATCTAGGATCAATCAGTGCATGCAATTTTAGAATTAAAGAGAGAAACAATACTAGCAATAACTTCAAGTGCATCTTGATCCTCATGATCTTTCAATGCATAAGCTCGAGCCAAAGTAGAAGGCATAGCTAGTCGATCCATAGTTTCCAATTGGGTACTCAGATTAGGTCTGTTCTGACCAGATCCTACATAACCTTTACCACATCCTTTATTCCAAACAGATGGATGAAAGACCTCTCTACTGACTTATGATGTCTGAGAGTATCTTAGAGGGCAATTGGATATTAGATGCTCAGTGCTACCACATCAAAAACATACACTTGTGGCTCTCTAACAAATACCTCAATTATGTATAAAGTAATGAGGGCACATTAAGGACCTCAAGCCATAGAGGAATCCCGATAAGTAGTAGTAGATGAGGGAAAATTTTATCGTCTTCCTTGAGCCACATAACTTTGAGTAATTTCTAGTGCAGAGGAACCATCTTCTCAACTTTACTTGCCCGAGGACTAACCTCCTCTAGCAAAGCCCATTCATTGACTCCTTACTCTCCTAGCCATCTCCTACCTTTCTATTTTCTTAGCAGCTTACACCAACTGATGGTGATTCACTTACTACAAAAGGGTAAATGCTACCAGATGCTCCTTAATGGAATCATTCAAACCATCCTTAAACTGATAACACCAAAACTCCTCAATAAGTACCGATTCAGGGGCATACTTGCTGTGTCGATTGAATTCTCAGTTGAACTCAGCAATCGACAAGCTCCTCTATTTCAAGTTCATAAATTGCTTCCACTTCTCCTTTTTATAAACTTCTGTAACATACCTAGCTTTAAACTCTTGGGAAAAGAAATCCCAAGTCAGAGGTACCAGTAGTTAAGGATTCCTCAAAAAGAACTTCCCCCATTCATAAGTTGCTCCCTGAAGAAGAGAGACAACATAATGCACCATCTGATCTAACGGAGAACTTATTTCATCTAACACCCGCTTTACTTTCTCTATCCAGAACTCAACTCTTTCAGATTCCTCTATTGAAGTTCCAGAAAATTCCTTAGTTCCACACTTCTGCAACCTATAAATCAGAGCCTTAGGTGCAATCATACAATACAGTAACATCATCATATCCTGAAATAACTTAACTAAGGCCTCCCCTTGAGTTGGACAAGTAGGTGGCACCTTAGGTTCACCTCGATTGACCCCAGAAGGTCCAGATATCGATGGACGAGATCCCTCAGGAATATTTCTTTCAGCAACTTCATCGATAGCTTCATGAGATCTTTCCATCTTTAATTCTATAATCAAAACATGGTACAAACTGCATTAGGCCAAAATCACCTAAACCATGCTTTGATACCAAAAGATATAACACCTACATACCCCCTAGGAGGATATACAGATGCCACAGATAACAGCACCCAAAACATATTATGCCAACAACTCCAAACATTCTTAGAAACGCAAACACCATACATTACATTACATTTCATTATGCTTTAAACATACTATATATAATGTATTGACATAACACAAAACATATTACATGCCTTGAAATTTAAATTTCTTCCTGTTTATAAATATTACAAACCATATACGCAAAATACAAACTGTCTCGTCATACTGAGTGCAAGTAAGTAACATCAACAAACTGAACGTTATTCACAACAAAACACAATCTTCATTGGCCACTGCAGTTGTTATTGTCCCAGTCTTCAAACCCTCTTATCTGATCCTACACAGGGCAAAACCACTGTGCTAAGCATAAAGCTTAGTGGGGAATAAACTAAATAGGATATAAGCTGACAACTGTTTCAAACAGTCATATAGACATTCACATATTCAAAATCGCATTCGATTATAAGTAGTGTTTACTTATCCATTTTTAAACCGAACCAAAATATCGTAATTCTCATAACAAAATATAATACATCAGAACAAGTTACACATTTGCTTTAGAGAAAAACTCACCAATTTCAAAGCTAAATATTATAATATTAGAATAAAACTTGTCTATAATAAAATAGAATTTGCTTATTTTAGAACAGAGCTTAGATGTTTCAGATCAAAGCTTATTTATATTAGAACTGAGCATATAACAGAATATAAAACTAGTATGTTAATCTTTTATATAGAAGTGAGTAACAGGACTAATATAGGAGATATCGTGATTGGTATAATAGAATAGGAGGGACCTATGTCTCGATAACAGAAGACACTAAAGTGTCAGTAACAAGAGACACCAAAGTGTCACAGGAGTAGCTACAAACCCTTCTAGGTATGCCTATTTACCCATGACTAGGACTTAACAGTTTTAAAACAAAACAGGTTTATTTTAGAATTCTCATATGAGGAACATATTGCAACACATACCACTTTATTCCATTTTGTTCAACTTGACATATTCATTGATTTCCAAACAAACTAACATGTAATACAATTACAAGTATGTGCAATAATGCATCAATAGAGGTATTGAGTCATCACAAATTATGTATATTCACATAATAGAAAGGACTTCCAACACAATCCCAAATATCAAACTCCTCGAACACTTGATGGTTCAGAAATTAACACAATATCATTAATTCCCAATTCACAAACAACCATATCAAATTCATAATACATAAGCCTTTGGAACCCATTCATTCATGAACACACCAAGCAATTCAATATTGTATTCATCTTTATTAAACCATACATTCTTTATATTATCATCTCAATTAATAATGCATAATTAAATTAAGTGTTACTCAATCAAATTTAATAACAATTTAAGTTCATAACACACCTTAAACGAGTCCATTTAAGTCCTATTATACCAAATAAATTAACTTAACCTTATATAGTTCATCAATTGCATAAAACCCCACCTAATCATTTCCCACAATTGTGGGATAAGTGAACCAAAGCCTTCAAACTGCTATTTTCACAGGATATGTTTTTGGATAAGTTTTGTATGGCCATTCTGACCTAAAAACTGAGGTTTTGAGGCAGTATGTTCTTCTAAACAAATGTTTCTATATGTATTAAATTTCAAAAGAAAAATAATTAATGAAATTTGGTTCATTATTAAGAAATTTATGCCCAAAATATTACAGACTGTTCTCAACCATGAACAACAGCCAGAACTTAATGTTAGGCCAAATTTCAACCCTTGATGATAGAAATCAAATTCAATTCCTTCATGAAAGTTCTAGATATATGTATCTAGTTTAATATGAATTTAAAATCATCCCATTTGGATAACTACAAGTCAAGATATGGCGAAAAATACTGATACATGTTCAGTGGAACCCCTCCTTCTAACAAGTATCTAGCATGTATCAAGTTTCTAACCTCAATTCTTTCTTAATTCAGTACACATTTTATCCAGTTCAAACATCAAAAAATACATGTACTAACATGATACCAAGTTTATTATTCCCTTACCTCACTAAACTTGAAATTCAACTATAAGAATTCAGCTAAACTGTTAAGTCATCAATTTGCACTTATTTTATACTTAATTATCTTTAATGTGTTGAAATTATTATCCGAAATTAACGGAATTATCTTATAATTGTTTACAGACGATTTTCAACACCTTAGAGACGAAATTGAATCAAAAAGATGCAAAAGAATGAAGAAAATCCGAAAGTCCAAGTTTGACAGCAATTCAGTGACTAAGTGTGGGCACGCCTAAGGATGGAATAAATCTGCAGATCAATTTTTAAAAGTCAAATTAAAAATTCTCACAATCTTTAAAGATTATATTGCCATTTTTCAAGGGGATTGACTGCCTAAAATTGGGGGATACATTATCTGAAGAGAATCAATGAAAGATAAGGGGAAAATAAGCATAAAAGGAGAGAATCACTATTCACGCAAGCTAGACTAGGTTTTAAAATAGGATTTCGCTTTTTGCAGTTTTCTTTTCCAGTCTTTTACGTTTTCTACACTTCTTCCTTTAACATTTTTGTATTTTTCAATAAAGGACCAGGGATGGGGACTTTATACTTTGTTATTACTTTTTTTTTTCAATTCACTTATAAGTAGCTAAATCTTTTGTCATGGTTGAGGAGATCCATGTTATCTGTTATTGTGGTGAGATGTTTTGAATGGTTTTTATATTGTTAATAAACATTGGATATCTTCGGATTTATTCTTTCTAATTGAATTAGTTGGTTTCTAGGTGCACAACTAGAGATTAATTGGTTCAATCGCTAGATTAACAAAATATGACATTCAATTTCGGTAATCACAAATAGCAATTAGGATTAACTTCTCCACATTAGAGTCAGAAATTCTAAGAAGATATTCGCTTGATTGATTGCTTGTCGTACATGTATTTCGCTTGCTCATTGGGTCTTGATTCTTAATGCTATTATTCGATTATACCTATGATCGTATCTAGGTTGTTGTTTAATAAGAATGCTAGGATACATGTTTCTAGTCATTACACTTAAGAGAAATTTCCCCAATGAGTGTTTATTAATGATTACAACTTTATATCAAGGATCCATGATAGCATGATAGCATTGGTGACCCAAAACCAAGGTATTTTCTTATTGATTTTTCAGATTTAATTGCTCTTTCTAATTTGTGATTTTTCTCATAATTTTCTGATATTGTCGTGACCAAGGCCCCCTTTATTTTTGTTATTTGTGCCATTTGAATTCGTAATTTCATTACCGCAAAGATTCTTCGTGGGAACGATATCCGCTTATCGCTACCACATTAATTTGTTTTAACGGAAGTGATTTCTTTTGAATTTGGTTGCAAGTGACAGTAGTACCATAAACCAAGCTTCCAAACAACTAGCACATACCTAAGTTTAATGTGCAACTTTCAGTATTAACATAACAATAGTATAGAAAATTAGTAAAACCTTTTTTTAGATTTAGTAGCTTAAAAAATTCAAGTGATTAAAATCCAAAGTCCAACAAAAATTCTAGAAATTAGAGAGAAAATGGGAGTTTTGGTGGACAGAAGGAAATAAGGTAAAGAATGGACAAAACTAGATCTACTCCCGCAGAAACTTGCTTCTCCACCAGCTAGGTATCACTAACTTAACATGCCACTTAACACTAAGGCATGAGGCCCAATTGCCCACCATTTAAACTACCATTTGTAACATTTTAATTAAGCCACTTTTCCTTTTGTTATGCTACCAAATGTCACACATTAAATGGTGCCAAATGTCAATGTATTAACTATGCCAAATGTCACTGATTCATAGGCTTAGTCATTCTAATTTCCATGTACCAACTTAGCTTGTCACTCCATAATTTTCCTAGACCAAATATACATTTAAATACCTTAATTCTTTAATGTTATCAATTAATTCCAATTTACTAACTATAGTCTATCAATTCCAAAATTCAAGTCATATGCCTTTCACATTCGAATCATAGCACAATTTTAACTCCTATCTCATACGTACTTTCATAAACATGTATCATTTCAACTAGGGTATATTTTAGGGCCTTATAGGTCAAGGAACCGAGGTCTCATCAAAAATCCAAACATATACTCAGACGCTGGCATCTGATTGGAGAAATCATTGGTAGAAATGATGTCAAGATAGAGAGAGTTCTCATATATCAGAATATAGTTGATCCGTTGACTAAGCCTATTTCCCAATAGAGTTTTGTGTCACAAGTACATGCGCATGGTATCAGATATCAAGGTGATTGGCTTTGGTGCAAGTGGGAGTCTCTTAGAGAAGTGCTTTAAAGGCAATCACCTTTAGCACTTATTATACAAATCATTTTATAATTAATAAAGGCATTTTCAATATTTGATGTCATACATTTATGGATTTGATGTTCATCTTTAATTGATTTAACGAAGTCCTTGATACAAAACATAGCATGGAGGAAATCATGATGAGATTCCTATCATGTGTAATTATGTTAGTATCTAAACTTTCCTTAGTCATAGGATTAATAAAATGGGATATCCTTAATCTAGATAGACTAGCACATGTCATACTCCTTGATTGGATCAAGCAATAGATCTCATAAGCTGTAGACATGAGTTGTTTAAAGTTAACATGTGGATGCTTACTAAGGGTAGTTGGTACATTGGATTGACCTACTATGAGACAATCATAGCAATGGTGAAAGTATCCTTTGACTTAAGGCACTCAAGGATATCTCAGATACTGATCCTGTACTTTGACTCCATTCATCGGTGCCTTGCAGGGGTTACTCATAAAGTGGTGATTGGGTACAACCTGAGGTATTCAGAGGTAATTGAGTAGCCAATAAAGGATTTACCACTCTTGATAGAAGAAGATGATACCCACAACCTGTAACATCCCACCCCCGACGGGAAGGGTAGACTAGTAATTTGGCAAAGGATGAGAGTGATTGGGACTAATTAGGATTGTTCATGCTTACTGGTAGTTATGAACAGTGAATTTATGAACATGAAAAATACCTATACATGCACTCATGACATTCCCGATATTTGTGCCTAATGACATTGTCTTGTGAATAATGTGGAAATTATGTTTGAAAATTTTATTGGAGTGAGTTTCTGTGTGTTTTATATTTTCAGGGAATTTTAGGAATTTTTTTGGACTTTTCTGGAGAAAATTTCCGGACCGAACAAATCGCCAAGTGGCGAACCGGTTGGTTTTCGGTACCGAAAATTTCTGTCCAATGGCACTAAAATATTGGGTACATGATTTTGGAATTGTAATTAGGGCCATTGGAATTGAATGGGTTAAAGATTTATTTCATTAGGGTTTAATCTTATTAAATGTTATTTTGTCTTTTCTCTTCTTTGTCTTTTTCTTATCACCATGCCAAGTGTCCTACACATTTTAATGCTTTTGCCTTGTTCCCAACCCACTCATTTTGGCAACTTCAAATTTAATGAATGAAAAAGAGAAGTTTTATTGCTTACTTCCTTCATCCATCCGAAACCCTCCCATCTC
>JANZLD010000008.1:55436526-55447552 GCA_026413575.1 Erythroxylum carthagenense | reverse complement strand
CATTGATTTCATTTGGATTCGATTATATTAGTTTCAGTTTCAATTGATCTAATTGTTTCGCATTCGTATTCGATTTTTTCCATTGGTATTCGATTCATTTAGTTTCGCATTTATTTCGTTTCATTCGCTTTGGTTTTCGATTTCTATTATGCTTCAAGAGTGATTAAGAGCGATCATGTTCAGTTTAAGCAGTGATAGTGTTTTAAGTTTAAGCAGTTGGGTTGGGTCTCGAAAACGGGATCCAACAGGAGTGGTACCCTAAATGAGGTCAATAGTGAATTATGTTTGCCTATCTGGGGGTAATCCCAATAGCTCACTAGGAAACACATCTGAGAAGCCCCTAACAATGGGAGTGTCCTGTGTGATTTGATCAGTACGAGTCTCAGTCACATAGCCTAAATAAGCCTCACATCTATTTCGAATCAGTTTAAAGGCATTCATTGAGGAAATTAATCTAGCGGGCACTACTTGACTAATAGCTCAAAATAATCACTTCCTTAGTGTAGCAGTTCATTACCGCCCTATGTGTAGTAAGCCAGTCTATACCTAATATGAGATCTATCTCTTTCAATTGCAATACTATCAAGTCAGCCTTCAACTCTGCCTGATCAATTCGAATAATACATCCTCTACAAACTTCCGCATTCACTATAGTACTGCCTACTGGAATACTCACTTCTAAGCCACATTTCATCGCCTCTCTCTCACAATGCAGTTTAGATGCCAAATGTGGTACAATAAATGAATGTGTGGATCCTAGATCTAATTAAATTGAAACAAAGTTAACACATCTGCAACAACATTTGGGGAGTTCTGCACCTTTTATCTGATGATGGCATAGATCCTAGCCTGAGACTACGACTGATTGCTCTACACCTCAGTCCCTTTCCTGACAGCACTAGGACCTGTTGAACTAGTTTTATCTCTACCTCTACCTCTCTATCCTGCACCATTGACTCTACTATGCTGAACAGTCATTTTAGTTATTGATCCCACTCTCATTTTAGACTATTCTCTAGTAATGGCGGGACAATCTTTAATCTGATGCTCGAAAGAGCCACATCGTAGGCAAGCTCCCGATAACTTCCAACATTCTTCACCATGCCTCTTCCTACAATGTTCATAGCTGGGCATCTGTTGTTTCTACCTAATATAGGTCTGTCCTCCAGATGCCTGACCTCTACCAGAATAGACAAAACCACCGCTCAGCCTAAACCCTGACTGTTTTGATCTCAGTTGTGATCATGATGGCCTATTATGACATTTATTGAATCTTCTGCTAAAATTAGCTTGGAACTTACCATGTCTCTTTAGTCTAAACTCTTACTTGTACTCTCCTTGCTCTAATGGTTCAATTTGGATTGAGGCAGCTCTCAGTTTAGTAAAGCTACTCAAATTAGTAATGGCTAACCTCGTTCTGATCTCCATATTCAACCCATCTTCAAACTGCCTACATTTGTCTTCCTCAATCAGGACTAAAGCCATAGCATAACCCAACAATTCATTAAATCACACTTTATACTCAGCTACAGTGAGGTTCCCCTATTTCAAGTTAAAGAACTACTTCATCTTTCTGTCTAGGTAGATCTTTGGCATGTAGTTCTCCTCGAAGACCGTCAAAATGTCTTCCCATGTTAGTTTACAAGGTTAGACCAAGCTACTAGGAACAATCTTCCAATCTGGTCCAATATCCTTTATGTCCTTTCTCACCAATGTTCTACCTTAGCAGGGTCTATACTTTCGTAGAAGTCTATAGCCCCCCCCCCTCCACTTTCTTTCTCTCCTTTCAGGAAATCTTTGAAGCATTTGTTCAAACTGGGGCATAAGAGACTCTTTATTGGCTCCTATTGACACAAGGTCAACTAATTAGATGACAAGGTCTCCTATGACGGATGACCTATAGCAAGCAACATTTGTGATCACTATATGAATCTCTCACTAAATGTGATGTCAAATTGTTGCTATGTGTCCCTAAGGATGTCAAACTATGCTCTTGATACCAAAATTGTAACATACCACTCTCATAGACCATTTATCCAGCATACCATAGTATATCCGAGTGTATACCCTATAGGAATGGCATGTTGGAGCATATCACATTATTTTAATTATGGTATCACATATATCACAAGATTCTTAAAGATCGAACTTTCCCATTCCATTAACAAACATAAACATACATTGTCATTACAATTCATAACATATGAGAGTCTACAACTCCATACAAAATGTGCTACATGAAATGGGATGCTAAACCAAAATATCCTAACTGGACTCATCAGTGTCAGCTGACCATAATTATGAACAATATTTTCCCTAAAACATAGGTACTATATCTATACTTTATCAGCTTAAGAGCCAGCACTCCTTTAGACCTGAAAAATAATGTTGCAATTTTGATGAGTTTGTGAACTCAATAAGTGACCTATTATCGATCTGCTCACTCATGTCAGAACGTAATAACAATTACAAAGTTCAATTCATCAAACATAACATATAATACAGTAATTCATAGCACAACACATTCTTCAGATTTAGGTAATTCAACATTTCACCTCAGTTCAATAAGGCATGTCAATTCAATCATTCAATAGGGCATATGAAATCGATCATTTAATATGCACTTGAATGTATATGCAAATGCGCATATGAGTCCACTTCATTTTCTCTTTGTTGTGACCAAGTACCTATACTATCACATACCCTTCGTGGATACCGAGTTCATTTTTGTCCCGTACCCTTTACAGATTCTGGGCTCGTTGCATCTAAGCCTGAGGTTCTTTATCACATTTCTCATCTTAAAGCTCTTTTTCATGTGTTGGCTACTCCGGTCACAACTCCTTTATGTGTTCATGCATTTCAATGTAATGAGATGTGACAGTTTACAAATTTTTCATTCATTATTCCTCATTCAATGCAGATAAGTCATATATCGCTTCCTTTGGATCTAATTCGGGTATTCGTATTCTTGTTATTCACACATTTCACATTTCACATATAGTTAGAAAGTAATTCCAATACATTCTCGAATATTAAGCTCCGCAGACTATAAATCTCTAGAATCATCACATTAAGATAACTAACAATTCAATAATTAAAATTTAATTAAAATCAATCCATTTATGGGGAGAAACATCTAGGTTGACTCACTACACATATATTTCAAATGGAAGCACACATATAATTGAGTTTATACATCTAGGTTGACTCACAGTATGCTTCAATATGCTATTGCCTTAATAATCCAACAATTTCTACGTGCTGACGATCGACTGAAGCATTTATAGTGACATAACACATATATATTTCACACATCATTAAGTTATTCAATCAAATGAATAAACAATCATGCACATGTATATATGTCATGTTCCATGCATGATCAATTAATGTTCCAAGTATGTAACTTTATGCAAAGATCTTAATCCATTCCTAATCCATCCATCATGAATTTATTTAAATTCCCATTCATACTACCTTTATGATCTTCAATATTCATTTACCCATTTAGGTTCATCTTGGCCCTAATCAACTCTAAAGACACCAAATTAGAGTGACGTATCATCGTTTGTTTCAATAATTGCACAAAACTAAGCTCATCATTCCAAGGCACTGCCTACAATTATGGGGGACCTTCTTATGATCGTGACAGAAGCTAAACATCCAGGCCATGGTCATGTACTATGAGCCATGTTCATGACAAAACCTAAAATGACTAGGACATGATTGTGCACTTGAGTGTCACGATCGTGCCCTGCATTCTTCCCTCACTCTTCCACAAATTCATCAACCCTAAAGACATATCAAACACTTCCTACTTTCTATAATTCATACCTTTATTTGCAATTTCAATTCATGCAATTTCAACTACCATATTAGCTACTTAAATCTTCTCAAAACCCTACTTATTTGGTCATTCAACATATATCATTATACATGTAACCCTAACTTTGTCAAATTTAAGAACACTTGAATAACATCCCTCTTTAATATAACCTTACCCTCATTTATACTTCAAATCTCTACCAAAACCACCCATACAATCCACTATTTTCTAATATCAAAAGCAAACAAAACCCTCCATTCATCCAACAAATTCTAACACAACTTCATCATCAATACTATATGCAAAACATCCTAATTCAATCATCATGAATGTTATGCTAACATATATCATAATAGGTCAAGAAATCACTTACTTACTAAACACAAAGCTTCCTCAATTACCAAGCTAACCTAACCTTTCAAGCTTGCATACATAAAGCATATTTTCAAGAACAAGATGAAAACACAAAGGGACTTCAACAACAAGATGAAGACAACTAGATTTTAGAGTGGTAAGGTGTAGGATTTTGGGAAAAAAAAACTCAAAGTGTAAGGGTTATGTGTATGATTCAATGGTGAGGAAGATAAAAAGGTTAAATGTAATGAGAACAAAAGCAAAATAATCTTTCAAGCATGGGAAAAAAATCATAGGTGTAGGTGTATGGTGAGAATATGGACATTTGGCATTACACTTGTCATGCTAAGATCTAAGCCACATGTTTCATCCTTTAACTACGAATTGACACTTAATATTTGGTCCATTTATCACTCAACTACACCACCATTCGTCACTCATTTGTTGTAGCCATTTATCACTGAATTAGTTAGCCATTTGTCACCCATTTCTAGTGCCACTTGTCACCATTCCATAAGCCTAACCAACCTAAATTTTCATGTATTAATTTATCTTTCCATTTAACATTTTTTTCTAGACTAGATGTATATATCACTTCATTAATCACCCACTTGTGACAATAAATCCCAAATTAATTATTATAGTCCATCAAACCACAATTTGAGACATATTTAATACACAATTAAATTTTTAATCATTTGAAATCCTTCATACCTTAGAATATGTCAATTGAGCGCATATACTGTCCTTGCAATGTTTCTAAATCATAATTCGTGTATGTACATAAGTACTATACAAGTGAATGGAATGCACCTTATAATGATATATCTTATATGCCTCAATAAGATAAGACTCTAGCCGTCAGTAAGGTTTGAGAATAGGCTATTACACCTTTCCCGTTACGTCGTTGCTCTCGCGTTAGTTCTGTCCCTCAAATCTAGAACCACCCCTCAAATTGCAGTCCCTCCTTGCACTGCTACACTCGCACTCGCAATCGCACTCTATTGTTCAAATTGATTACAGCAAAATGAATATGCGTTGTAAACTGATGACATTTTTCCCCGAGGGGTATTTTATTATATCAATTCAATTTAATTTTTAAAAAATAAGTGCAAATATTACCTACTTTTATTATATCAATTTATGCTTTGATTGAAATCATTAAAGTTTATTAGAGTTGCTACTCGTCTAAAAATTTTAATTATTGATATAACATATTAATTAGAAAAGAAACCTTCCCAATACTCTTATATGATCAAAATGTAAAATTTCACTTCATTATACAATTATGCAAGATCTTAAAAATATATAATTCTCACATATAAAGTAGTCATACCTTGATCTATAAAATCAGTTGATGTTGATTCTCTTCCGTGTTTCTATTCTTTTATCTCTCTTTATCACTTATGTATTTTCTCCTTATTTGATGGTTATCGGTAGAAGCAACTTAATAGTCAAGAATAGGACCAAAAGAGGCGACATTTATAAGTAGTTTTTTAGAAAACCACCTTTTAACTACCACACACATTATGTCAGTATTAAGTGTTATAAACATTTATTACATGAGACATTGGTAATCTAACATTCTCCCACTTAGCTCATGTAGCATTGCTATCTTCATAAGTCATTTAAATTTAATTCGCATTGAATACATCATTCATCATAATCAAGAATTAGAACTAAAGTGAGTTATGGTGGTTGTATATGATTTAAACAACATAGTCCCTTCCATGTACTATAAAGTTAGTCTTCTCTATAAAATGATCAATAAATAGGAAACGCATAATTGATCAAAAAATAATGTCTAGTCAAGACAAAAATTGTTTTCATCATTCCATTTAATTCAGGATACACATTAGGAAAAATAGGCAAATCAGAAACAAATTCAATAATGAGCTCATAATGCAAATTACATTAAAGCATAAAAGTCATCATAATATGCATTAATGCTTACTCAACAATAATGCCCATACTGTCAATATGCCTCATAAATATTTTGGGCAGTAATCCATTAGTCAAAGGGTCAACAATCATAAGATTAGTGCTAAAATGCTCAATTGACACTATATTTTTGAACCTCTTCTTTAATGGCAAAGCATTTCGATTCCATATGTTTAGCAACTTTGGAATACTTGTTGTTTTTAGAAAAGAAAATTGCTGCGGAATTATCACAATAAATTTTTAGCAACCTGACAATACTGTTGACTATTCCAAGTCTTGAAATAAAGTTTCGCAACCAGTTAACCTGAACCATGGCCTCAAAGTATGCCACAAATTCAGCTTCCATAGTAGATGTAGTAATTATTGATTGTTTTGCACTCTTCTATGATATTGCTCCTTTGGCTAAAAGATATATATAGCCAAATGTAGATTTTCTAGTATCCACACAACCAGCAAAATCTGAATCTGAATATCCAATTACTTCAAGATGATCGAACCTCTTATAAATGAGCATGTGACCTTTTGTCCCTTGCAAATATCTTAAGACTTTCTTTGCAGCTTTCTAACGATCCAATCCTGAGTTACTTTGGTGTATACCAAGCAAATCAACTACAAAGCTAATGTCTGGCCTTGTACGCTTTTGAACATACATCAAACTCCCAACAACAAATGCATAAGGAGTTCCTTTCATTTGTTTATGTTCTATATCATTCTTTGGACAATGCATGAGACCAAATTTGTCTCCTTTATGAATTGGAACTAGAGATGCTAAACATTTATCCATTCTGAATCTCTCTAAAAATTTA
Organism: Erythroxylum carthagenense; assembly: GCA_026413575.1. Taxonomy (NCBI): domain Eukaryota; kingdom Viridiplantae; phylum Streptophyta; class Magnoliopsida; order Malpighiales; family Erythroxylaceae; genus Erythroxylum; species Erythroxylum carthagenense. Next base: position 55,440,625 of record JANZLD010000008.1, on the reverse strand, counting down.
TTAATATATGCTTTCTGAGATAAACCTAATAGTCTTTGTGATCTATTCCAAAATATTTTTATTCCGATAACATAATTTGCCTCACCCATATCTTTTATTTCAAAGTTGTTAGAGAGAAACTTCTTAGTCTCACTTAATAGACCAAGATTAATAGTTGCGAGCAAGAAGTCATCAACATACAAAATCAAAATGATAAACTTACTCCCACTGACCTTCAGATATATACACCGATTAATAGTGTTTTCTTTAAAACCAAAGGAAACAACAATATCATTAAACATAAGATGCCATTGGAGGGAAGCTTGCTTGAGTTTGTATATTGACTTTTTTAGTTTACACACCATGTGTTCTTTCCCTTCAACTGAAAAACCCATTGGTTGATCCATATATACATTTTCCTCTAAATTTCCATTTAGAAAGGAATTTTTCACATCCATTTGATGTAACTCTAAATCATAATGAGCTACTAATGCTATGATAATTTTGGGAGAATCTTTCTTGGAAACTAGTGAGAATGTTTCCTTAGAGTCAATTTCATCTTTTTGAGTAAAACCCTTAGCAACAAGTCTAGCCTTGTAATGTTCAAGGTTTCCATAAGAGTCACGCTTCATCTTAAAAACCCGTTTACACCCAACTCTCTTACAACCTTCAGGAAATGTTACAAAGGCCTAAACACCATTATGTTCCATGAATTTAAGCTCCTGTTTCATTGCATCTAACCATTTATTAGCATTAGCACTATTAATGGCTTATGAAAATGAAACTGGATCATCATTAATTCCTAAATCATCTTCCAACTCTTGTAGATAGACCATATAATCATTCAGAATAGTAGATCTCCTTTCTCTTTGGTATCTTCCTAATGCTATTTCTTGTTGTTCTTCTATTGTAGGTTTATGTTGAATGTCAGGAGCATGTATTTATTACTCTTCATGATTGTTATACAGCATAACACTTTGAGGAACAACAATTTAAGTAGTGGGAACACAAGTCAAAGGTACTTGTATTCTAACTTCTTTAATTTCCATATTTCGTGAAACATCACTCCCACTAATTTTACCATTCTCAATAAACCTAGCATTTCCAGTTTCAATAATTCTTGTACTATCGTTAGATTAATAAAATTGATACCCTTTAGATTTTTTTGGATAACCAATGAAATACCCATTGATTGTTCTTGCATCCAGTTTCTTTTCTTTTGAATTATAAATCCTTATTTCTTCTTAGCAACCCCACACATGCAAGTGCCTTAAACTAGGTTTCCTATCAATCCACAGTTCAAAATGTTTCTTTAGAATTGCTTTACTAGGAACCCTATTTAAAAAATTCATTGTAGTTTTTAAGGCATACATCCATAATGATAAGGGTAAAGATGCATTACTTAACGTACTTCTAATCATATCCATTTGATTACGCCTTTTTGATACACCATTTTGTTGTGGTGTACCTGGCATTGTGTATTGAGGATATATGTCATGCTTTTCTAGCAATTTAGAATGGACTAGGGTGTTGTCCAATTTCATCACATCTTCTGTAATACTCACCACCTCTATTAGATCTAACGATTTTCACTTTTTTGTCTAGTTGCCTTTCAACTTTAGTTATATACATTTATAAAGCATTCACTATTTTAGATTTCTCACGCAATAAATTGACATATCTGTAATGTCAGTAATCATCAATAAAGGTGATAAAATATTTTTCTTTACTGAAATAATTAACATCAAAAGATCCACATATATTGGTGTGTACAATTTCAAGAAGCCGAGTGCTTCTCGTGGCACCTTTATTTATGTGTTTTGTTTGCTTTCCCTTAATACAATCTACAAAAAAATTAAGATCGGTAAAATCCAAATCTGGAAGAATTTCATTCTTTACTAATCTTTCCATTCTTTCCTTAGAAATATGACCCAAACGCTTATGCCATAAGTAAGCAGAGCAATCATTCACTAAACTACGTTTAATTCCAACTTTATGATGCAGGGTCATAAGAGTTTCAACATTTAACTAATCAAGATTCATTTTATATAAACCATCAAAAAATATACCAGATCCAATCATACAAGTATGCTTAAACAAACTGAAACATTCATTACCGAACTTAAAAGAGTATCAGTATTATTAAGTTTAGATAAAGAAATCAAATTCCTAGAAATACCAGGTACATAAAGAGTTTCAAATAAATATAAATGATGTCTAGTATGCAGGATTAAACAGTAAGTGCCGACTGCTTCCACTGGAACCTTTACTCTATTCCCCATGAAGACAAACTTCTCATTTGGGTTTGTGGTTTGGATCGTAAGGAATCCTTGTATAGTATTAGAAACATGAGTTGTATATCCAGAATCAATCCACCAAGTATTATGTGGAACTTCAGTTAAATTTGATTCAAAACATACATAAGCTTTAAGCTTACCTTTCTTTTCGAACCAAGCCTAGCGTTGTTGATAGTCCTTCTAGAAGTGTCCATGTTTTCCACAAAAATGACATTTGTTATTGTTTACCTTCTTCTGGAACTTAATATAGGACTCCTTAGTCTTTAGTGGTCCTTTCCCCCTTTCCATGTTTCTTATGTTCTTTCTTACTAGCTCCATGATATTTCACAAAATGGATGGAATGATTTCTTTGATTCTTAAGTCTTGTTTCCTCCTGAGCCAACATATTGTGCAATTCATGCACATTCTATTTGTCTTTCATAGTATTATAGGTCATTTGGAACGAACCATACTAAGACGGTAAAGATTTCAAAATGAATTGTATAAGGAAATTTGTGCAAGGAAAATTTCATCCACGTCCATTCCCATGGACTTAAGTCTGTTGCAATATTTGTCATTTCAATTACGTGTTTATGCATAGTACGAGAACCATCAAATTTCATGGTGGTCAAAGTACCCATTAATGTCTTAACAAGAGACTTATCAGTTGTTTGGGAGTGCTCTTCCACAAAACTCATCAATTCTTTAGTACTTTCAGTTTTTAGAAGAGTTGGCTTGATGTTGTTTGCCATGCTCATTCGCATAAACATCAAGCTCAGTCTGTTTGATTTTTCCCAAACTTTATAATAAGCCTTTTCTTAATTACTGATTTTGATTTTTCCCAAGCTTTATAATAAGCCTTTTCTTCATTACAACTAGAATTAGTAATAGCAGCATGCTTCTTAACTTGAAGTGCCAAATCAAGATCCAGTACACCAAGGAGAATTTGGACTTGTTCACTCCAGTCAGAAAATTTTGGCCCATTAAATATTGGTACAGATGAAGCTTGTCAATGTAAAGACATAAGGATAGAAACTGCAATAAATACACACTTAACATTAATGCTTTTAGTCATAAACTAAAATATTATATAGAAATAGATTTTAAAAATTATGTTAACAATTAATGTACATTAATGTTCTCCTTTGGGCAATACATCAATGCATAAAATAATCATAATGACGCTAATAATATTTAACATTATTAGGTAATGGTGCATAGACTACTTAGAAATATTTATTATCTTTAGATAAATAAGTAAAACTAATAATGCATTTACATTACCAAACAATCATATTTATTACTTATAAAAACAACCAATTAACCTTTGGGTAATTTATAAATTTCTTATAATAATAAATTTTAGTCTATTCATAGATAAACATCATTTATAGCATCAATTTTATAAGTGAGTGTTTGAAAAATTGTAATCGGGGTCGTCGAGTAAGGATCACGCGAGGGGAGGGTCGAAAACGTTCAAGTTTAAAGGATCAACAGCGGGAAAAAAATGGCAGGTTCATCGCAGCGAACGCCTTGTAAGAGAGGGTTCGCCGCGGTCAAACTTTGGCTTCGCCGAGGCGAATTCTCATGGTAACGCCGCGGCGAAAGACTAGCTCACCGCGGCGAACTCCCAATTTTCGGAACCCAACTCCCAACATTTAGCAATCCATACTAACACATGCACGTTCATTCTAACTAAAAGTTAAACACACTCATATACAAAAGGAACTTCAATTCTTCATGTCATTACAAAACCCATGGGTTCGGACAAACTTTACTTACACAACATCATACATACCAAGACTAAAACAAAATACATAATGATGCTCAATGTTGATATGCTT
>JANZLD010000008.1:55377853-55387961 GCA_026413575.1 Erythroxylum carthagenense | reverse complement strand
CAAAAGCAATAATGCATCAATTATAAAACAATTGAAAACATTTAATTCTCTTTCCTTTGAAAACATAGTCATGGCTCGTTACTCAATTATAAACATGTAACCCACCTTGAAATCCTTACATAAACCTTGTTCAAAGATGCCTCTCCTCTTGATCCTCTTGCGTTCCTTGATTCCCTTCTTGATTTCCTTTAATAATAACAATATCCTATTTCAATAGGAATTCTAATTTGAGAACCCTATATTGCATATTTATTAAGATAAATTCTAAATACTCAAACTCTTCCAGAAGTCCCAACCTAGAGGTCAATTTTACATGATCATTCAGATTAGGTAAACGACGAAATTTGATAACACTTTTTTCTAGAAAAATGTTCCTCATTTTTTACTTTTCTAATGCACCAAAATCATTCAATTTGGTTCAGTACTCTAAAAGTTACGCCCCAATAATTTTCAAGCTGTTCTTATACTAAAATAACATTCTATGGTCAACTTTCCTTCAAATATTAAGATCCTTAGAGACTTAATTAAAACTCCATTTTATCATAAAATTTTATCCTTATATCTCTAGTTTACACCAAATTAAAAATCATCTCATTTGGATAATTACACAAAACGTTATGCCTAAAATACTAAAGCATGTTATGTGCTGGAAAGTTGAGTTCACCACGACAAACTTGTCTAGAAACATGTTTCGAGAACATTTCTTGCCATTTTTTCCAGTTTTTAACTTCCCACCTTTTACATATAACCCATTTTAAACCTAAACCATCACATCTACTTCATTTTTAACCCAAAATCATTCATAAACCAATTCATAATCTAAATTTGATCATTAACCAAAAATTTAAAACATTAACTCATACTATTTATCAACAACTTCCCACACATATTCAACCTTGTTTTCACTTTTAACTAACCCTAAGTATGCTTTATCTTACAATTAAGAAGCTTAATGCTTATACTTACTTTATTAGCTTCAAAGTCTTCAAGAATCTCCAAAGCCCTAGCTCCTCGCTTCTTTTTCTCCTTTCTCCTCTTTCATTCACGATTTTGCTTCTCTAAAATACAAGACTTCAATTACTTCGTTCACTTATATCCTAAATGAATGAGCAAAGTCCACTATGACCTTCCATGTAATGCCTTACCTTTTAGCCTTTAGTGATCTTCCAAAAATGCCCCTTATGCATTCTTACTTCTTCAATTTAACTTACACCATACTATACTCTAACTTAATCTTAATTTCTCCATTTAATACTTCTAATTCCATCAATCCATGCTATAAATCCCCCTAACATTGACATGCTAATTAAACTCCAAATAAAATGATTTACCTAGCAAGAGCATAGAATTTATTAAAATCGTGCTTCATAAAATTTTAAAAAAATTTCGGTACCCAATATTTCTCCCCCTTTTAAAACAATTTTGTCCTCGAAATTATTACCTGAATCATCAAAGAGGTGTAGGTACTTCTCCTTCATAGCTTCCAAAGGCTCCCATGTGACCTCTTCTACAGAATGGTTTCTCCATAGGACTTTGACTAATTGAATTGTCTTGTTTCTGAGGATCTTCTCCTTGGTGTCCAAAATCTCCACTAGAGTCTCCTCATAACTCAGATCATCTCTCAACTGAATCTCAGTGGTCTGAATGATGTGAGAAGGATCCAATCTATACCTCCTCAGCATGGAAACATGAAAGACATCATATATACGTGATAATTTCGGTGGCAACGCCAACCTATAGGCTAGTGGTTCAATCCTCTTAACAATCTCATAGGGACCCACATATCTTGGGTTCAACTTGTCCTTCTTGCCAAATCTCATGACTCCTTTCCAAAGAGATGTCTTAAGGAAGACTTTCTCACCGACTTCATATTCCATTTCCTTTTGGTGTGCATAAGTGTAGCTCTTCATTCTATCCTGAGCTGCCTTAAGCCATTGCTTAACTAAGTTGACCTTGTCCATTGTCATATGAAGTAACTCTAGCCCTATTAGTTTCCTTTCTCCTTCCTTATCCCAACATATTGGAGTTCTACATCATCTTCCATATAGTGCTTCATAAGGAGCCATCTGAATGCTCGAATGGTATGAATTATTATAAGCAAATTTGACCAATGGTAAATGTTCATCCCAAGCTCCTTTGAAATCCATCACACATGCCCTAAGCATTCCTTCAAGGGTTCGAATGGTCCTCTCAGATTGACCGTCCGTCTGGGGATGAAAAGCTGTGCTAATCTTCAACTTGGTTCCCAAGGCCTTTTGTAAACTTTCCCAGAATCTCGAAGTAAACTGAAGATCCCTGTCAAAAACTATAGAATTTGGAACCCCATGCAATCTCACTATCTCATCAATATACTTCTTTGCCAGAACATGTACAGAATCTATCTATTAATTGCCAAAAAATGGGCTGACTTCGTCAACCGATCTACAATGACCCATATAACATCATGCTTCTTACTGGTCTTGGGTAAACCCATCAGAAAATCCATGGTCACTCTTTGACACTTCCATTATGGAATGGACAATGGCCTTAACTTGCTTGAAGGTACCTAGTGTTCAACTTTGACTTGCTGACACACTAAACACTTACTCACATATTCCGCTACATCTCTCTTCATGCCTTTCCACCAGAAATGCTCTTTCAGATCTCTGTACATCCTGGTGCTACCTAGGAGCATGGAATAAGGCGCATTGTGTGCCTCACCTAAGATTTCATCCTTCACCTCCTTGACATTCAGGATACAAAGTCTATTTCTTGCAACCATAAGTCCATCATCCCTCACAACCACTTCAGATTTCTTGCCATTTTGAATTTTTTTGGAAGTTTACTCAATTCTGCATCCTTTGCTTGTAACTCCTTAACTTTCTCCCCGAGTATTGGTCTTACTCTGAAAGTAGTAATAATACATTCAAGTTCCTCTTGTTTCAAACTTATCTTAAGTTTAGCCATCTCTTCCAATAGCGGTAGGTAAACTGTTTAAACGTAAGCTATAGAGGATTTCCTGCTCAAGGCATCAGCTACTACATTCGCCTTTCCTAGATGGTACTCAATCAATAGGTCATAATCCTTGAGCAACTCTAACCACCTTCTTTGTCTCAAATTCGATTCCTTTTGGTTCAACAAATACTTAAGACTTTTATCGTCGTTTGAACCCCATACAGATAATGTCTTCAAATTTTCAAGGCAAAGATCACTGTTGCTAATTCCAGATTATGGGTCAGATAATTCAATTCATAAGGCTTTAGTTGCTTTGAAGCATAAGCTATAACCCTGTCTCCCTGCATCAACACACAACCTAAACCCTTTCTTGAAGCATCACTGTACATTGTATAACCCTTATCTCCAGTAGGCAAAATCAAAACTGGAGCACTTATCAATCTGCGCTTGAGTTCTTCAAAGCTTTTTTGACATTCCTCACTTCAGAAAAATTTCTGATTCTTTCTCATTGACTTAGTCATCAGAGTAGCTATCATAGAAAATCCCTTAATGAATCTCCTATAATATCTTGCCAAACCCAGAAAACTCCTCACCTCTGTCACTGTTTTGAGTGCATGTCAATTCACCACTGCTTCAATCTTTTTTGGATCAACATTTACCCCATCTTTAGAAATCACATGTCTAAGCAATATCACCTCATAAAGCTAGAATTCACATTTGCTGAATTTGGCATAAAGCTCCTTCTCCCTCAATGTCTACAATACTATTATGAGATGCTCCTCATGTTCCCCTTCACTTTTGGAATATACCAGAATGTCATCGATAAATACTATGACAAATTGATCTAGATATTTCTTGAAAACCTTATTCATAAGATCCATGAATGCAACTAGAGCATTGGTCAATCCGAATGGCAGGACTAAGAACTCGTAATGCCCATATCGGGTCCTAAAGGCTGTCTTGCTTACATCAGACTCCTTGATTATGAGTTGATGATAGCCTAACATGAGATCAATCTTAGAAAAGACCCTTGCTCCTTGCAACTGTTCAAACAGATCATCAATTCGGGGCAGAGGGTACTTGTTTTTAATGGTCACCTTGTTGAGTCTCCGATAGTCAATGAACATAAGCCATGTTCCCTCCTTCTTCTTAACAAACAGAACTGGCGCTCCCTACGGTGATGAACTCGGCCTTATGAACCCCTTCTCTAGCAGTTCTTCCAACTATTTCTGGAGCTCCTTCAGCTCCGTTAGAGCCATTCTATAAGGTGGTATAGAAATAGGCGCGGTACCAGAAATTAAGTCAATAGTAAACTCGATTTTCCTTACCGATGGTAAACCAGGTAAATCCTCTGAAAACACATTAGGAAATTTCCTTACAACTGGAAAAATCCTCTAACCTCCCTTCATTCACCTCTGTGTCCACAACACGTGCCAAGAAGGCTTCACACCCCTTTTCCATCATTCTGTTAGCTAGCAAGGCCGAAATAATTCTTGGTGGTAGTGTTTTCCTGTCCCCCCTGAAAATCACCTTTTCACTATTGCCTAGATCAAATTCCACCTCCTTAAGGCCACAATCTAACTTTGCCTGATACTTCTCCATGACATCCATTCTAAGTATAACATCCAAGCCTTTTAGGTTTAGAGGTAGTAAATCTACTACCAATCTAGCACCATCAATGAAGAGTTTACAACCCCAACACACTTGACTTATAATCACATTCCTCCCTAGAGGTGTACTAACAAGCAAAGGACTACTCAAAGGCATTGAATTTTCACCATGCAAAATCATACTTGTAGAAACAAAAGAATGTGTGGAAACAGAATCAATTAGCAAATATACTGCAGAGTTAAATAACTGAGCCATACCTGTGATAACTTCAGGGGTGGCTGTTGCTTCCTCTCTAGTCATGGCAAACACCCTTGCCTGAGCTTGACCTCTTTGTCTTCCTGGAGGAATAGGCTTCTTTCTAACTCCAGAACTGCCCACCTCGGCAACTGGCCTGGTCCCCACTATTTCGGCTCTCTTGGGGGCTTGCAACTGCGACCCCTCTTGTTTTGTTGCTTGGGGACAATCCTGATCATATGTCCCCTCTCTCTGCATCGGAAACATGCTCCAAGTAACTTAAAGCATTCTCCTTTGTGAAGCTTCCCACAATGCTCACATTGAGGGTTGTTGTATTTGCTCCTCCCCGTCCTTCCAGTGCCTCCTATACTTGAGGCTTGCCCCGAAACCACTTTTGCCTGCTTGTTTCTGATAGGACTGCTACTTCCCACTTCACTCTGAGTACGATAATTCCTTGTGCTCTTCTCAGACCTTGGGGCACTCATTTCCTTCTTAGTATACTGCTTCCTATTCTTTCTCTGCCTGGAGTGTTACATCTACCAATTGCTGGTAGTCACAGAAATTGTGGATCAAGACTTTCTCCTTGATCCCCTAATGCATTCCTCCCTCAAACTTGTGGCACTTATTCTTCTCATTAGCAACAATGTTGGCCGCATACCACAATAGCTAGGTAAATCTCAGCTCATACTCACTCACACTCATGTCCCTCTGTGTGAGATTGAGAAATTCCTTGGCTTTCTCTTGAATATAGACTCTTGAGAAGTATTTCCTCCTGAAAGCTTCCAGAAAATCTCACCATGACAGTATCGAAGGCGTAACCTGACTATAGGGCACTGATTCCCACCAGTGAAGTGCATCCCCTGCAGCAAACTGACTGCATAGTCCAGTTTCTCTTCATCATTGCACTTCATCTAAATTAGGACTCTCTCTGTCCTCTTCAGCCATAATTCAGCCTCCTTGAGATTTGTAGTCCCATTGTAATCCACAAATCCATGCTTGCGGAGCTTATCATACTGTCCAATCCTCTCTACTGGAGCATGCATTGGGACTTGAGACCCTTGAGCTATGGCATATGAGAAAGCCTGAGCGAAGGCTTGAAAGAACTGGGGATCTATGGGATTTGTTTGAGGCATCTGAGGGGGCAGTGGAGGCACCTCATGCTGCACACTAAGTGCCTCTAAATCCAGAGCAGAATGTCTCCCAGCATCTTGTAGGATATAGGATTCATCTGTATTCTCTTAGCGAGAGCCAGATCGAGTCAGAGCTCCTCGACTTCTCCTTCGAAACGACACTTATCACTCCTTGAATATAAGATTAGAAAAAATCTTTAGTTTATGTAAAATAATTTCAAATAATGTAAAACAATTTAAAAACCATGCAATATCCTAACTTAAAATAATGCATGTTAAATTCAAGTCTTAGATTTACCCACCAAAAGCCTAGGATACTTCAAAACTTGGTCGCTCTAATACCATAAGTGTTGGACACCCCGCTCTTGAGAGTCACGAACTTGATGTCCTAAGTGACATCTGAACACGTATCTCACAAGGATGATGTGCCCCCACCAAGAAAAACTCCAGAATAACTTACACTTACTATTTTTGAATAGATGTCAAACCTAAACATTTGCACCAGCCTTAGGACACTTAACATAATGGTCAATTGGGATATCAGTTTAAGATCCTATTAAGGCGATTTCCAAGGAGGGCTTTAAGATTTACAACTTTGAGGAATACTTTGAGGTCTGATTCTATCTTCAGAAGGACTAAAAATGGAACTGAAGGTAGAAGAAACAAAACACAGACGAAGTAAAACGCAGAAGAAGATGACATCATCACAGAAGAAGCAAAAGGCAGAAGAAGCGAGTTGGCAAAACACAGAAGATAACAAAAGACAGAAGAAGTTCATAAACAGTAACTCAGAAGAAGTTTATGAACCGTAACCTAAAAGAAGAAAAAGACAGAAGAAGCGAGTCCGCAAAACTCAGAAGATAACAAAAGACATAAGAAGTTCATAAGCAGTAACCCAAAAGAAGTTTATGAACAATAACCAAGAAGAAGCAAAAGACAGAAGAAGCGAGTCAGTAAAACACAGAAGAAGGCACGTCAGCAAAACACAGAAGAAGATGCGTCAACAAAATACAGAAGAAGACACGTTAGCAAAATACAGAAAAAGACGCATCAGCAAAACACAAACGATACAAAAGGCAGACGATACAAAACACAAAAGATATAAAAGACAGACGAAGCGAATCACCGATGATACAAAACACAAAAGAAGATGACGTCATCATAGCAAAATAGAGAAGAAGATGACGTCATAATAGAAGAAGCAAAAAGGCATAAGGAGCAAAACATAGACGATACAAAACACAGAACATGATACAACTTAACTCTTGAACATTTTTTCTTATAAGGGTCCTAATTTTATGCTCGGATGTCTAAAATTTTTATATCATATATCATTGGAAAGCTAAAAGAGAGACCTACAACTTAACAGAAGACATAATTGCCTAACTCGGCCTAGATTAAGCCAGATTTTCCCCCAAAGTTAGAAAATAAAAATTTTCCTTTATGAAACTTGAAAAAAATTTCATACGTACAAATATGAGAGAGTCATGAGTAAAAATGCAAACGTATTTCATTTGCATCAAAAGATAAAAGTTTTACAATGCTTTAGTGGGCATTTCAAGCCGTAAATACATTAATACATCAAAATCTCAAAATACGAAAGATACACGAACCATGATTTGCTCAAAATGCAACTAAAGCCTTGCTTTACAAAACTTGCTTCAAATATAAAATAATAAAAACTAGGAGTGCTACCTTGCCCTTTTGACCTACTCGATATCCTACTCATCACCTGAATGTATGGGAGGAGATTGGTGGGGTGGGCTTAAAGCCCGTGGGTAACAATTTTATAATTGTAACAAGCAAAAACATTTATAAGTCATTTGCAATGCAAAAATTCATGTGTATGTAAATCATGAATGCATCACTCATATCAACTTGTCATGAACACATAAACATATCAAATGGTTTGGGTATGTCCAAAACATGACGCACTACACATTCCCAATATAATGGTCTTGTGTAGTCGTGAATTCTTGAGGGAGTCCTCAAAGGACCTCCGTGCCACTAGCGGGTATGCGGGAGAAGTCTATGCTTGGGTTAACATGTACGTGACTGTTCTTGAGAGACTACCATTAAATCCACATAACATATAGATTTCAAAATCTTGAAAGCTTGATGCTCAAAATGGCACATTCTCTTGAAATTTTGTTTTTTACATGCTTGTTATATCTTACAAACCTTTTTCAAAAGTATGGTTTCATAATCATGCATCATTTCAAAGAATTATTTTAAAAACAACTTTTCAGAAATCGTCACACAAATCGGGTATAAGCATGCAGCACAATCTTACAGCATTTTAAAAAAACATTAAATGCACATGAATGTGGTAGATGTAAAATTATTTTGTTGGGACCCGATCTCAGAACCGGATCCCAACCGAAAAACGGAAAGTGAAAAACGAATAACAAAGAGCCGGGAAGCGAAACGAATCAAATCTGAAACCCAAAAGTGGGCCAAATGCACACGAAATCAGATTCTTAATGGAAATCAAATCGAAAGCATAAGCGAAAGACAAATCGCGGAATCAAAAGCGAAGTGAAAACACACCAGAAATGAATCGAAATCGGAAAGCGAATTCGAAATCGGAACGAAATCGAATGACATCGGAATTGAACAAAACGGTTCAAACAAAGCATAAGCGAAAACAAATCAAAGCAGATTCGACATTCAAAAACGTGAATCTTGGAACAAATATCGCGTTGGAAACCTTGGACTTAACTTATCCGAATCCGTGTAAAATTTTTTCTTTTTTCTTATTCATTCCTTTCATCTGATTTCAATCTTATACAAATCAAAACCATTTGGAAACTTATTCTCAATCAAAACTCAATTCTTCTTCATCATACAATATCTCAATACCATCTTTAACAAAATCTTTTTTTATTCTATCTTTACCATACAACCAATTTTATAAAAAAATTGGGCAGCATAACGGCTTCATTCTAACAACCCGAAACCTGCGAAGGGTTTGAAAACACACTTCTATAAATCAACTCAATCAAATCACACAATTCCTCGGACCTCCTGTCTGGAATTCAAACGCAATCCAAATCGCATTGTCCATATCCAATTCACATTCATTTCTCAATTCAATATACAAAACACATCCATACATCATATGTAATTCCCATTCATCTTAACTCAATATACAAATTCCCAATTCAAATCCAAACACAACCCAAACATATTCATATACAAATTGGTATACAAAACCATAATTCACAATCCATAGCCATACACAATTCCAATTTCATAACTCAAGTCCATACAGATAAACCATCATTCAAATCCTTATACAAACTCATAAATCATCTACATCACGAAGTAAATGCTTAGAAACAATCATGGCTCTCCATGCCATATACAATCCAAAACTAAATTCACATTACATAATTTACACGCTATGCAAAAATCAAACAAAACGTCTTGACATTCTTTCATCCGATCTCCTGCTCGAATACCTGGAAATGGGAATGAAAGGGAGGGTGAGCTGATAACTCGTGGATAACATATTTATAAAACGAATAATAAGCAAAAATCATTTTTTTTAACTTTTTCCATTTTACAAAAAGGATCTCGCAGTAGCAAAGTTTTCAAAGACTTATTTCTCAAATCTTTCAACTTTTCAAATCATTCATAATAAACTTTCAAAACTTTCATGGTTGCAAACCTCACTTTCACATTTCTCAAAATTCTCAAATTTTTCATAAATCATAAATAATTTCAAAAACATGAATGCATCACATTATAAATGCATCACAAATCTAAACAACAATCAAAATCATATAACACATCAAACGGTTTGGGTTGGTCCAAAACGGAACGTACTACACATTCCCGCATAGCGGTCCTGTACAGCCGTGAACAGAACGTACTACACTTTCCCGCATAGCGGTCTAGTGTAGCTGTAAACTTATGGGAGTCTGAAATCGGAGCTCCAATGCCACTAGCGAGCAGGCGGGCGAAGCCTTTAAAAATAGAACAGTGCACTGACTCAACTTATGGGACCTAACCAAACCCACATAACACATAAGTCATACTTGAAAAATGAATTGGCCGAAGGCATATTTCGAAACTGAACTTTTCATATCGTGTCTTACTAGACACATTGTCTTTCACACATTCACATAAATTCATATGGCAATTTAAATGCAAACTCAATCCATCAATCAATCACATAACAATTTAAAATCACA
>JANZLD010000008.1:55323114-55337720 GCA_026413575.1 Erythroxylum carthagenense | reverse complement strand
GCATGCGTATGCCAATGACTCGTTCCTCTAACATTAGAGGTCAAATGAATGAACATATCACATATGCAATATACAACTTAGCATGTCCCAATTTACCACTTTGACCTTCCCGTCAGTGACGGGATGATACAAGTTTGGGATGAACATTTGGCACTGGTCGAATTTGTTTACAATAATTCGTACCATTCAAGCATTCAAATGGCTCCTTATGAAGCACTGTATGGAAGGAGATGTAGAACCCCTATATATTGGGATGAAGAAGGAGAAAGAAAACTAATAGGACCAGAGTTGATTCTGATGACAGTTGACAAGGTCAAGTTAGTTAAGCAAAGGCTTAAAACAGCCTAGGATAGAATGAAAAGTTATGCTGATGCACAACGAAAGGAGATGGAGTATGAAGTCGGTGAGAAGGTCTTTCTTAAGATGTCTCCTTGGAAAAGGGTCATGAGGTTTGGCAAGAAGGGCAAGTTAAGTCCAAGATAGGTGGGTCCTTATGAAATTCTTGAGAGGATTGGACCGCTAGCCTATAGGTTGGAGTTGCCATCAGAATTGTCACAGATACATGATGTCTTTCATGTGTCCATGTTGAGGAGGTACAGATCGGATCCCTCCCACATCATTCAAACCACTGAGGTTCAGTTGAGAGATGATTTGAGTTATGAGGAGATTCCAATGGAGATTTTAGACACTAAGGAAAAGGTCCTTAAGAGCAAGACAGTTAAGCTAGTTAAAGTCATGTGGAGAAACCATTCCGTGGAAGATGCCACATGGGAGCCCTTGGAAGCTACGAGGGAAAAATATCCACATCTCTTCAGTGACTCAGGTAAGAAATCTCGAGGACGAAAATCTTTTAAGAGGGGGAGAAATGTTGGCCCCTGAAATTTTTTTATAAATAAACATGATTAATTTAATTTTGGGGTCTCGCTAGATTAATATATGTTGGAATTAATGAGCTTGCTAATATGGGTAAGATAATATGACATAGGTTAAGGGAATTGAAGTATTAAAGTAGTAAGAGTGTGTAAGGGCAAATTTGGCAAGTCTCATAAGTTTAGAAACCATAAGGCTTTTAAATGCAGGGTAAAATGGACATTGTGCAATAATTAAGGGTATAAAAGGAGAAGATGAAGGGTGGGCTTAAGTTGGAAGAAGCTAAAAACGTGATTCAAGAAAAGAGAGAAGAGTTAAGCACGAAAAAAGAGAAAAAGCAGAGAAAGAAGAGAGTTATGCTAGGTTTTGATTTTTTCAGTTTTAAAGAGTAATTTTGAAGTTGAGCAAGAAGAGAAAAAGGAATAGGAAGATTAGAGCCTTCTTTTGATCCAAAAAACTCCTTAAGTGGTGAAGATTCAAGGTTAGTTGATGTTAAATCTTTTGGAGTCTTGGAAAGGTTTTGTTACAAAGAGCTTAGAAAATGCAAGGGTTTAAGTATTCTAGGACTCTTAGAAACTGCAAGGGTTTAAGTATTCTAGGACAAATTTTATGCATATGTTTCTTAAGGTTCTCATTTGGAATTCTTCTTGATTTGGGATTTGTATCAATGTTGAAGAAAATTAAGGGAGGCAAGAGGAGCAAGAGGAGAGGCACATTTGAGCAAGTTATGAGCAAAAAATTCAAGGTGGGTTTCACTTTTATAATTAACTAGTAAGCCAATAAAGTTTCTTTTAGGAAATGACAATAAATGATTTTCAACTACTTTATTCATGTGCATTTATTGTTTTTGTAAATGTGGTAAGAATGTGCTACATGGTTGTATATGAATTGTGTTAATTGTTGATGAATTAAATGATTGAAATGATTTTTGAATGAATAACAAGTTTACTAAATTAAGTTTTGAAAATGCATATGAAATATTTCGTGCTCATGAAATACAAGTTTTCAAAAATGCCATTTTGGGCAACAAGTTTACAAGTTATGAAATACGTGTTACATGGGTTTGGGGTAATCCCTCAAGAATGTCACATGCATGTTGACCAAGTTGTAGGCTTCTCCCGCCTGCCAGCTAGTGGCACGCAGCTCCTTCATGGACTCCCTCAAGTTTATGACTACAAAGGACCATTAAATGGAAATGTGTAGTGCGTCATGTTTATGGATCTACCCAAACCGTTTTGATATACTATGTGTTCATGATAAATGGATAACAGTGATGCATACACATTTTGCATAAACGTGAAATTCTGCATTGGAAATGACTTTATAAATGATTTTGCTTATTACCAATTATAAAATTGTTACCCACGGGCTTTAAGCTCAATCCCCATTCTCATCCCCCACATCCAAGTGATGAGCAAGATATCGAGTAGTCAAGGGTTAAGGCATCACTCTGATTTTTGTTTATTTTATATTTGAAGCCAATCTTGTAAAGTAAGGCTTTAGTTGCATTTTGAGCAAATCATGGTTCATGTATCTTTTGTATTTTGGGATTTTAAGATATTAATGTATTTTAAGCTTGAAATGCCCACTAAAGCTTTGTAAAACTCTTATCTTTTAATGCAAATGGAATATAATTGCATTTTTGCTTATGACTCTCTCTCTCAAGTTTGTTCATTACATTTCTAAGTTTTCATAAGGGAAAAGTTCATGTTTGGATGTCAAGGGAAGATCTAGATTAATCTAGGCTGATTTAGGCAAATGTGCCTTTTGAAAGTTGTAGGTCTTTCTTTTAGCTTTCCAACGGTATATAGTATAGAATTTTTGGACATCTGGGTCGAAAGTTATGGTCCTTAGATGGGGAGATGCTTAGGAGTATAAAGTGGTATCATCTGTAAAGATGTATCATCTGTGATGATGTCATATCATCTATAAAATTGTATTGTCTATGATGACATCATTCGTCTTAAGAGTTGCATTATCTTAAGTTGACTTTGCTTCATCTTAAGTTGACTCCGCTTCGTCTTAAGAGTTGCATCGTCTTAAGTTAACTTTGCTTCATCTTAAGTTGACTTTGCTTCGTCTTAAGAGTTACATCGTCTTAAGTTGGCTTTGCTTTGTCTTAAGTTGACTCAGCTTCGTTTTAAGAATTACATTGTCTTAAGTTGACTTTGCTTCGTCTTAAGTTGACTTTACTTCATCTTAAGAGTTGTATCATCTTAAGTTGACTTTGCTTTGTCTTAAGAGTTGCATCATCTTAAGTTGACTTTGCTTCGTCTTAAATTGACTCCACTTCATCTGCATCGTCTTAAGTTTACTTTGTTTTATCTTAAGTTGACTTTGCTTTGTCTTAAGTAGACTACGCTTCGTCTTAAGAGTTGCATCGTCTTAAGTTGACTTTGCTTCATCTTAAGTTGACTCCGCGTCATCTTAAGAGTTTCATCGTCTTAACTCGACTCTAATTCGTCTGCTTTTTTCTTCATTTATTTTTTATTTCGTCTTCTTTTTTGCTTCATCTGCTTTTTTACTTCGTCTATTTTTTGCTTCGTTTGCTTTTTGCTTATATGACCTAAACTTCTTCTTTTATACACTATTCGTCTGATCATATCGTCTACCCAATTTTTAATCCTTCATACGATAGAATCTGTTTTCGAGGTCTGCATGAAATTTGTAGATCTCGAAGTCTTTTATCAAAACAGACTAAGATAATCTTAATCTAATATCTCAAATGATATTTATGCTAATTTCCCCAAGATAGGTGCAATATGATTGAGGTCAAAACCATGTTTGATTCTTTCAGCCATAACTATGTTATGGGATCTCCAAATGAGATGACTCTTGTCTCTAAATAAACCAAAGACATAAAGCCACAATTGTTCTAAATAAGTCATATTAAAATTTCCAGTTCAAGGTTTCCCAAAAATCTATCCTAAAATAGGAGAAGGGAGTTATTTTGATGTTTGTCTTGATGTGGGCTCACCACCCTTATGGAACATGCATTCAGATATCACTTAAGATGTCGGGCATGTGACCCACGAGGGCAGGGTGCCCAACATGAAGCTTGAGCATGGAGGAAGGTTTAGAATTTGGAAATTTAAAAGAAAATCCTTTGGAAGCAAAGGTGGACTTTGATGCGGCGAAACATATGCAAGAAAACTTCATTAACACTTCAGGTCAATTTTGCCGTGGTGATAAGTATAACTTTGCCGTGACAAAATCACTACAAAAAAAGTAGAATTTCGTTCGAGATAATTACGTCGTGACGAACTCTTGGCCTTGCCACGATGAAAACCCCTATAGTAGAACCCATAACCCAAAACTACCTATCTTGCTAAAAGCCAACTTAAAAACCTTCAACCACATTCATCAATTCAACCTAAAAACTAAATGGATAAGAACCTAACCCTAAACAAGTTCTCAAAATCTTAATCTCATTTCCATAATCGAATACTTTGTAAAAACAAGAAAATTCATTGACCAGTCCAAACACACATTTCATTAATATCAAAAGTAAGAATTTTACAAAGCGTTAATGGCATTTTAAGCCACAAATACATCATTTGCTTCATAATCCAAAAATACAAAAATATACTTGAAATGTAGCTAAAGCCTTAAATTCCCAAAAATCTAACTTAAAAATACAAAAGCATGCGAATTTAGAGTGATGCCGTAACTCTTGACCTACTTGATCTCTTGCTCCTCACCTAAAGATGGGACTTAATGGGAGGGGGTAAGCTTAAACCTTGTGGGTAATAATTTTATAACCAGTAACAAGCAAAACCATTAAAATACTTATTTCCATTGTAAAAAAAATTCTCATTGAAATCTCAAGCACATATATCTCAATTTCTCAATCAAATTCACAATAATGCAAAACAAGTATGCATCAATCTTGTCAACATATCATAGGCATATAAGCAAAACAAAATGGTCTGGAAGGTCCATAAACATAACAAACTAACACATTTCGACATAATGGTCCTATGAAGTCGTGAACAAAATGAACTAATACAATCCCACATAGTGGTTTTGTGTAGTCATAAACATGAGGGAGTCCATGAAGGAGCTCGATACCATTAGCGAGCAGGCGGGAGAAGCCTTTAGTCGAAGTGCACTTGACAACAGAATAGACTAAACATTTTGTAGTCATAAACATGAGGGAGTCCATGAAGGAGCTCCATGCCACTATTGGGCAGGTGGGAGAAGCCTTTACTCTAAGTGCACTTGACAACAAAATGGACCAAACCAAACCCACATAACATGTATTTCATAATCTTGTAAACTTGTAGCCCAAAATGGCATATTTTTGAAACTTGATTTTATAAACATAGTATCCTTTTAAAAATCATTTTCACCTTCTTGTCATAATTCATCACCATAATATGCTCATACCAAACACGTAACATTTTCTCAAAGCATTCAAAGAGTTACATTCAGGAAATAGTTGAAATCATTTGTTTCCATCATTTGAAAGAAAACATTAATGGTCTATTACATAATTATAAAACTATAACCCACCTTGAAATCCTTGCCTAAACTTTGTTCAAAGATGCGTCTCCTCTTGATTCTCTTGCATTCCTTAATTCCCTTCTAGATTTCCTTGAACAATAATAAAATCCCAATTCAATAGGAATTCTAATTTGAGAACCCTATATTGCATATTTACTAAGATAAATGCTAAATACTCAAACTCTTCCAAAAGTCCCAACCTTCAAGTCAATTTTTCCGTGATCATTTTGATCAGGTAAATGAACAAATTTGATAACACTTCCTTCTATAAAATGTTCCACTTTGTTTTAAGTTTCTAATAGCACTGAAATCATTCAATTTGGTTCAGTACTCTAAAAATTATGCCCCAATCATTTTTGGGTTGTTCCTATACTAACACAACATTCCATATTCAACTTCCCTTCAAAATTTGAGATCCTTATAGACTTAATTAAAACTCCATTTTATCAAAAACATTGTATCCCTATGTCTCTAGTTTACACCAAATAAAAAATAAACCCATTTGGATAACTGCACAAAAGGTTATGCCTAAAATATTAAAACATATTCTGTGCAAGAAAGTTGAGTTCGCCACGACAAACCCCAGAAGTTCGCCGCGGCGAACTTGTCTAGAAATATGCTCCGAGAGCATGTTTTGCCACTTTTTCCAACTTTTTACTACCCACTTTTCATATATAACCCATCATAAACCTAACCCATCTCTTCTACTTCATTTTCAACCTAAAATCATTCACAAACCAATTCATAATCTAAATTTGATCATTAACCAAAAATTTAAAACATTAACTCATACTATTCATCAACAACTTCCTACAAATATTCAACCTTGTTTTCACTTCTAACTAACCCTAACTATGCTTCATCCTACAATTAAGAAGGAATAATGCTTATAATTACTTGTTTTAGCCTCAAAGTCTTCAAGCTCTTCAAGATCTCCCAAAAACCCTAGCTTTCTTTCTCTTCCACGTTTTCTCCTCTTTCATTCACAATTTTGCTCCTCTAAAATACAAGTCTACAATATGTAACATCCCTTTTCCATAATAAGGGGTAGGACCCAAAATTTTAGTACATGTGAGCTCAAAGAGAGGTTAAGGAAATGCATTTTTCTTGCTCACGCATAGTGTTAGCATATATGCTCATAAATATTGAATCTCTGCACAAAAATAAGTGTACATGCATTCATTGAAAACTTCTGAGTATGATTGTTTTTAAATGTGTTTTTATTGGAAATAAGAAGTAGAGGGAGTAGAGAGGGTGATCTTGGTATGAGTTGTGATAAGGAAAGATTTGGAAACAAAATTGATAGTGATTTGGAAAATGTTCACTGAGTATGCTTAAATCTATTAGCCATAACTTTTTCTCTAGTTATCCAAATGAGAATACTCATTGTTTGGATTAAACTAGAAACATATGGCTATATTTCTTATAAAGATATCAAATTTCAATTTTTTCTCTAAAAGTCTCAAAATTTGTCATGAATTGAGAACTGGGTCCAGCACATTGGGAGCTGAATGTAAAATTTATGTTCTAACTTCGGGAGAAAATCTGGATTAATCTAGATAAATTTTGGCAACATTTCCTTCTTGAGAGCTGTAGATCTTTCTTTTATATTTCCAACGGTATATAGTATGGAATTTTTGAACATCTGATTCAAAAGTTATGATCGTTATATGTAGAGAAGCAAAGTAAGACGATGCAAAAGTAAGGCGATGCAAAAGTAAGACGAAGCAAAGTAAGACGATGCAAAAGTAAGAGAAACAAAGTAAGACGATGCAAAAGTAAGACGATGCAAAGTAAGACGATGCAAAAGTAAGACGATTCAAAAATAAGACGAAGCAAAGTATGACTATGCAAAAGTAAGAAGATGCAAAAGTAGGATGATGCAAAAGTAAGACGAAGCAAAGTAAGACGATGCAAAAGTAAGACGAAGCAAAGTAAGAAGATGCAAAAGTAAGACGATGCAAAAGTAAGACGAAGCAAAGTAAGAAGATGCAAAAGTAAGACGATGCAAAAGTAAGACAAAGCAAAGTAAGACGAAGCAAAGTAAGATGATGCAAAAGTAAGACGATGCAAAAGTAAGACGAAGCAAAGTAAGACGATGCAAAAGTAAGACGATGCAAAAGTAAGATGAAGCAAAGTAAGATGATGCAAAAGTAAGACAATGCAAAAGTAAGACGAAGCAAAGTAAGACGATGCAAAAGTGAGATGAAGCAAAGTAAGATGATGCAAAAGGAAGACGATGCAAAAGTAAGATGATGCAAAAGTAAGACGATGCAAAAGTAAGATGAAGCAAAGTAAGACGATGCAAGAGTAAGATGAAGCAAAAGTAAGACGTAGCAAAAGTAAGACATTGCTCTACATCTCTACCAAAATCATAGCCCTCTGAATCAAATTGAGAAAAATTAAGTGAAAAGGTGGAATGGATATAGTGAGTGTATTTTTAGATGGTATGAACTGATGTTATTCTACTAATCACACTTTAGTATTTTGATGATATCTTGATCTATAGAGCTCCAAATGAGATGATTTCTGATTTGTTGTAAACTAGAGACATGGAGATACAAATGGTATGTAGAACTTGGAATCTAATTTAGTCTCTAAGATGTCTAAATTTTAGATGGAACTTATGCATAGTACATTGATTTGGACAAGAGTTGTCCAAAAATGTTTGAAGTATATGTTTTGAATCACTAAACCAAACTGAATGATTTTGATGTTATTAGAAATTTAAGACAATGGGGGACATCTTCTAGAAGAAATTGTTATGTTAGAATGTTCAAGGGTATTGTTGGCAAGACACTTAAGTATAAAAGACATAAGGCAAAATTGGAGGGGGAAAATGGGACAATTCTCAATCATTAAGGGCATAATTGGAAGAAGAAGTGTTGTGTTGCCCATAAATGGAGTAGAAACAAGTGAATGGAAGGAAAAAGTAGATGAGAACAATAAAAATGAGAGAGAAAGAGAAGGAGAGTTTGGTGGTTTGAGAGAAAATAAGAGAGTGGTTTAGGGTTTAATTCTTCTTACTCTTCAAGAAAGATTTTGAAGCTGTTCAAGAAGAGAAAAAGGAAGAGGAAGAACGGAGCTTCCATTTGAGCTAAGGATCTCTTCATTTGGTGAAGAATCAAGCTAAGATCATTTTGAATCTTTTGGATTTTTTGAGGGATTCTAGTTCGTGGAGTTTAGAAAATGTTTGGGTTTAAGAATTCTAGAATCGATTTTAGTGATTTTTGTATTATGGGATTTTCAATTGGATTCCTATTGGAGGATAATCTAGATATTTTGAGATCATATGAGGTTAGAAAAGAGATGATGAGAAATTGAGTTATGATATAACGTAACCAAGTGTTCTTGAGGTGTAAGCTTATGAATAAGCTAGACACATGCAAAGGGTAGAGATTGAACGGAGAATTTAAAAAGATTATGTACAAATGAAGTGTAAAGCTAAGTTAAATTAGACACATATGAATTATGAAATAGGAATGAGCATAACATGTGTTCTAGAACATATGCCTGGGATTGTCATTGAGCATGCATTATACATAGTCCATTATTACAATTAAGTATAAATGAATGTTTTACGTGTGCGATTATTGATGAGTGTGTAATGTGTGTCTGGCATAAATGGGTTGTCTAAGTCAAGTGTCTGTATTCAGGCATTCCCAAAAATTGAAAGCAAATGCTAACCTAGAGCTTGCTGCGAGTAGATCGAGATGGTCTCACTTTATTGTTTGTTATTAGAATTTTTGTATTAATTGACTACTAAATGATTACGTAAATGTGATTAATTATGTGGGTTTCCAGACAAGAGATCTGATGATTGTGATGTTGATATGGATATTAAAGTGCTACTTGAATGTGAATTCGATGAACTATGTGTGCTGTACTGAATGTGATTGTTAAATGTGTTAGAAATGTGTGTTTGCATATAAATGAAAGTGTGAATGCTCAACTCTAATGTTGAATGCCGGACTAAGGTCCGATGATATGAGAAAGGGATTGAATGGGATATGCAAATGTGAGTGAAGCATTCCATTGCATGAAGGTGTGAAATATAATGGTAGTTGTCACCAGAGTAGCTAAGGAATAGAGCTTAAAGCTTAACGAGTGAAAATGAGCCTCGAGCTCACAAGTGATTCAGAGCCTTATGTTCAACGTTTAATGAGCCCTGTATCCCCTAAGTGGATAAGGGACAGTTATCAATGAGCCTTATATGGGACAGTTTAGGCACTCAGTCACAACAAAGTAACAAATGGAAAGTGAGTCTCATGTGCATTGCATATGCATAATATGAATGATAAGTGTATTAAATGTGAAATATTGTGAAATGTGAAATAAAGTGAGATGTGTGAATTTTTTGTTATGTGACTAGGTGAGCCATCGATGATGGTGACTCATTGAGTTCATAAAACTCACCTAAAATTTGCAAATATTTTTCAGGATCAGAAGAATAACCCGTTAGGCCAATGGGAGCATACATACAACATTCAAGTGAAGGATAAAGGTCGCGATCAGTTCGTGTCTGCATTGTATTTTTCTATTTTTGTATTGAATTGTATACTCCTCAACTTTTTGTATTAATTGGTATTCCAAAATGACTCATGTATTTTGTAACTGTGAAAGGGCCCTAATGGCTATTGAAATTTTTATCGATGGTTTTATGTTAATTAAAAATGTTTATGAACGAAGTTGGGCCATAATTGAGTATCGATTTTCACATATTGTGTTATATTTTCCAAAAAAATTAATGTGGACTTTTAAATGATTGAGTGCTTTAGCATGTCACCCTCGCTGGGCATGGACTTGGATATCACCATCGATGTCGGGTTCGTGTCTTGCAGGAGTAGGGGTGCTACAAATTACTTCTTTCCTTTATAACCTAAATGAATGAGCAAAGTCCACAATGCCCTTCCATGTAATGCCTTAGCCTTTTAACCTTTAGTGATCTTCCAAAAAGGCCCCTTATGCATTCTTACTTCTTCAATTTAACTTACACCATACTATACTCTAACTTAATCTTAATCTTAATTTCTCCATTTAATACTCCTAATTCCATCAATCCAAGCAATAAATCCTTAATCTTTGACATGCTAATTACTCCAAAATTAATCTATAAAACCTTATAATAAATTAAAATCATGCTTATTCATCAAGAAAAAAATTTGGGGGCCAACATATTGAATATGTATGATGCAAGTTCATGACAAATTCTTGGGTATATCTCCTTACTAAACTGACGTAAACATCAATTGTACTTCAAAAGTTCCAAAATTCATACATTCAATTTCTATTCTCGCTTTTGTTGGAAGCACCTAATTTGGGTCAAGTTTGCATAATCAATAAGATTAGAAAAATGATAAATTTTTGTAACACTTTTTTTCTAGACAATTATTCCTCTATGCTTTAAGTCTCTATTGATTCCAAGATCATTCAATTTGCTTCATTATTCTATAAGTTATGCTCAAAATACCATAGACTGCGAACATTTGAAAATTTGGCTGGAACATGATCATACATTCAAGTTGTACAACCCATATCTCTCAATTCCAATATCTAAAAATTTCAAACTTCATACCAATTTAAGGCTAAGAGAATAAGCTAACACCTCAGAGAAGATAACTTAGTCTAATTTTGTAACACCCTACTCCTGCAAGACACGTGCCCGACATCCTGAGTGATATCCAAGTTCATGCCCTGCGAGGGTGGCGTGCTAGAACACTCAATCAGTCAAAACTTGGTATCACTTTTTTTAATACAATCAAATACGCAGAAATTAATAATCAATTTGGGCCCATTGTAACATCCCGTTACCGATGTAATGGGCATATTGGTAACTTGGATGGGTTAGGATTGTGTGCTTGCATATTTCGAATTGCACATGCATTTTTTCCTCTATATTCATTGATAAATGATCATTATGGCACTAGCATATGCAGGTACATACATGATGACATATTCCTGGTATAATTATGTAAATTGGAAATTATGTGATTTTTGTGTAGATTGCGATTGGAAAATTGAATTGGAGAGAATAATGAGAATTAGGAGTTTGAATTATGGAATTGGAATGTATAGTTATGAGTTTTATAATTTTGAGGATTTTTAAGAATTTTTTTGGAATTTTTAGAGTAATAGGTCCGGATCTGAAAATGAACTAATGGCTGATAGATCGGATTCCGGTTCTCAATTTGATTTGTCCAATGGCACGGAAAGATTAGCGTTATGATTTTTGGGATTAGGGTTTAGAGCCATTGGAAATTCGGGCGAAATTAGAATAAGAAATTGGATTTAGGTTGTCTATTGAGGTCTTGTGGCAATTGGAGTTGCCAAACATGCCCTAAGTCATTTAATTCTTTTGTATTTAAACCCTTACCTTTGAAATTGGTTCCCACGATGCTTCCTTGGTTTGAAAGAAAGTTGGCTTTCTTCTTGGCTCTTCTTCTTCTCCTTCTTCGTGAATCATCTCTTCCTTGCAACTTCCTTCCATTTTCTTCTTGCTCAATTGTCTCCTTGCTTGCCTTTGAGTTTTTCCTTAAGCTTGGTAAAGAGAAGATGATGATGAGTGTTGAAGAGAGTGTTTGCCGTGGGTGTGTGAGAGTTTGAAGGGTTGGAGTTTTTGAAGATTTTAAGGTTTAAATCAAGTAAGTTCCTACTCTTCCTTGCTTTAGATAGTTTGATTTATGGATTGATTGGATTGTATTGATGAATGATTAAGTGTATTTGATGATTGAAAAATGTTTAGGTTTCGGATGATATAAATATATTGACGATTTTGCTTGCTTTTGTTTTGGTTATTGAGTAATAATGGTTATTTGATGGAATTTAGGTTAGGGCTTAGTTGTTTTAAGTGTATTAAGTTTTTTTGGGAGAGTTTGAAAGAGGATTGTTGGATTTAATTCGACATAGGGAAGAAAATTTGGGTTTCGGGCGTGTGGCTAAGTTTGCCCGCCGCGATGTGTGATGAACACGCCGCAGTGAGCAAATTACCTCTTGTACGCCGCGGCGAGCGTGAGAGGCCACGCCGCAGTGTTTGTCAACGCGTAAGCCGCGGCATACGTGAGGAATCTCGCCGCGGCGAGGAACCATGCACCGCGGCGAGGATGGCTTTTTGTGGAATCTCGCCGCGGCGAGCACGCCACATCTCCGAAGATGATTTTTAAGTTTTGGGTTTGAGGTTTTAGTCCGATTAAGTTGGTTCTTGATTTATTGCGATTTAGAGACTATGGACTACAGATTATTAAGAATGAAAGTTCCAAATCAATTCCAAAAGTTCGTAAATTTAGATGGTGATTGAATAGGGAATTTGATTTCAATATACAGATAGTTTCCATGTCTTGGAGTTTAATTTTTGGAGTTCGGACTTAGTCAATTGACTTATGGAGTCTATGAATTTCTATCATTAGAGAAAAGATTGAATTGGGAAGATTTTGGGTTAGTGTCGTAACATGTATTGTACGCAATTAAATCGTTTCATGTGCATTATTGACTACTGTAAGTTGATCAATTAGTAATGTCTGTATATTTCGATTGTTATAGAGGCACAAGTGGAGTGTCGATCCTCCGACGTGGCTGAGACTTCCCGGCATTAGCTCAGAAGTTACAGGTGAGTAACCTAGTTGGTTCCTCGATATTTGTGTGTTTAAATTACGTGCTTATGCCCTGCGGAAGAAATGGAGGGTTATGTGTTTGATTGTCATTGGTTTCGGACCATAGGTGTCCGAAGTATCGAGAAATTGTTATTGAAGTGTTATACGTGTATAAGTAAATGCGAATCGAGCATGTGCTATTTAGTAATTGGAACATGTGCATTTCATGCATAAAAGCATGATCAGATAATCACAGTTGTGACTGGTGCAGCCAACGTATTTCAGAGCTTTAACCTCAACGCAGAGGGCTTCGTGCCCAACATATTTCAGAGCCACAGGCTCACCGTACTAGGGCATTTCAGGCCCAACGTATTCAGAGCTGCAGGCTCAATGCAATGTGCCCGTCACTGGGACAGTTCAGGCGCATGATCACAACAACGTAATAAAATGAAAGTGTCACAGGTGCATTGCATATACAAATGATTAAATGTGAATTGTGTGAAAGGCGAAATGCCTTACATTTGTGAAATGAAAATGCATATGATAATTCTGTATACGATATTGTGTGATTATTTGTGTACTGTTTGTATATGCATGAGTTGGGTGAACCATCAATGATGGATTCTCGCTGAGTTCACAAACTCACCCAACATTGCAATATATTTTTCAGGACCGTATTAGTTGACTCCTAGCTCCAAAGTTAGAGATCGTCTCTGCCGTGTAGATCATCGGCAAGAGAAGTTATGGCGCAGAGGTGGGTCAGCTGGGACTTTTTTGAGGATGACCTAGTTAGGAGTTGTTTTAGTTTCTTTTGAGTATTGTATGGATAGTGATTTTGGATAGAATTATGTAATTATGGATTCGAGAAAATGAATGAAAAGTGTTTTTGGCATTTATAAATTTGTGATATTTATATTGATGCCATGTGGATTTCAGTTGGGTTGCTCGATAGTGCACCCTTATCATAGGTTATGTGTCGGTACGACCTGCGGGCGTCCCGGTGCGTACCCTACAGTAAGGGGGCACTACATTTGGTCGTATCAGAGTATGGTTTGGCATCTATTGGGATTAGTCAGTTATTTAGGTTTGAATTGTTGTGAGTAAAGCAGAAATTGATCGAAATTGTGGTTTTGTTGTAGGTCATCCGTCTTTGGTGATCAAGTTGACCAACCAGCTGACCGTGGATCTGTTGGAGCTAGTAGGGAGTCTTCAGTGCCTCAATTTGAGGAGCAACCTCTTAGAGTTCCCGCGAGACAGGAGAGGAGGTACGATAGACTGCGCAAGCAGGGGGCTGTGGAATTTTATGGTATTACCTGTAGGAAATCCTGGTGTGAGCATCACATGCCCACGGTGCGGAAAACAAAAATTTTTGTTCCGAGACCTTCCCGAAATCCAGGATCCATGTGGCTATATAACAAACTCAAACCATAACGACCAAAAGAGACCGTCTCTAACGGTATCCACGCAGAGATCGAAGAACCTAACCGAGGCAAACCCTTTGACCCGGGAATAGCTAGAATAAATTAAAGACTGCTAGATCTTACCTTTGTTCTTGGAGAGCTTGGAAAATGATGAAGGAGATGACAAAAACTTGGAGAAGAATCGTTGGAGAGGAAACTTGAGAGGAAGCTTTTAAAACTCTTT
>JANZLD010000008.1:55296653-55310624 GCA_026413575.1 Erythroxylum carthagenense | reverse complement strand
TTAATAATAAATATTTTCATTACAAAACTGTAACTGAAGAAGATAAAGTTACATGTAAATACACTTGCTTTCCAGGGAACTATATTTACATAACTTTAACACTTCCATCATTCATAGGCTGCTCCCTGAAGAAGAGAGACAACACAGTGTACCATCTGCTGTGATGGACAGCTGATCTCGTATAAAACTCTCTTCACCTTCTCAATCAAGAATTCATCTCTTTCGGATTCCTGTAAAGATGGTCTAGTAAATTTCTCAGCTCTATACTTTCACGGCTAATTAATCAGAGGCTTAGGTACTGTCATCGGATGCAACAGCGTCATCATATCCTATGACAGCTTCACTAAAGCCTCTCCTTGAGTTGGAGGAGGAAGTGGCACCTCAACTTCTCCTCAATTGTCCCCAGAAGGTCCAGACATCGTTGGACAAGATCGCTCAGGATTATTACCCTTAGCAACCTCATCAATGACTTCACGATATCCATCTATCTTTAATTCTGTAGATAAAGCATGGGGCACAACCTTAGGCCAAACACAACTTGTATACTGAAATAATAATAGTTAAGCATTAGTTACACCAGAATCACCTAAACCATCCTTTGATATCAAAAAGGTGTGACGCCCCAATACCCCCTGGGTAGATACGGGAGTGCCACATTGGACTCACAAATAGAAACAAATAATAGACTGATGTTGATGTATTTCAAAACATACTAAGCATTCATTAAATTTTTTTAGAAACTGAAGCAAACATACATTACAAATCATTCGAAACTTGTTCAAAACATGCATACATTATATCACATAAACATTATACAAATTTGTTCCAAAAATCGAAACTAGCTTAAAACATAGTTATTACAAAAACTTACAACAATTCAGAGTCATACACTCTTTATACAAGCCAAGATAAACTCAGAATACATTTTTATCAAAACAAGACTCAGACTCCATTGTCCATTACGGTTGACTCGTCCCAGCCTTTACAATCCTCGCTCTGAACCTACATGGGGCAATTCCACCGTGCTAAGCATATAGCTTAGTGAGTAATAACTAATCTATATATCAAGTGATAACTCATCATATTGAATCATATAATAGCATAAGCATGCATTAACATATTTGTTTTAACAATAAATCAAACATAATGCATTTCAAAACAGATTTTATAGTTAATAGAGTTGAATATCAAAAGAGGGTACAAATCATTTAGAATTAGAACACAATTTTGTTTATGACAGAATCAAACATATATCAGAATCCAAAATCAGATGACTGCTAAGCCATTTATTGAAGTGAGTAACAGGACTTCTATAGGAGAGACTGAAGTCTTGACACCAAAATGTTCCAAGAGAGACAGAAGTCTGGATACCGAAGTGTCAGAGGAGCAGTTACAGACCCTTTTGGGCATGCCTATATACCCATAACTAGGACTCAACAGTTTTAAAGAAAAACTAAGTCATTTAAGACATTTCAAGTGCAAAACAAAGTGGTCAAGCATATTCACGTATAAGTAACACTTCAAATGATATAAAAATGCATCAAACGCCTCGGACAATCGCTGTCTGGAATTTAGAACACAATCAAAATAAATCAAATTCAGCAAGCGGATCAAAGTAAGGTGTGACCATCTAAGATTACTCACAAAAGCTCCCTTATTGCTTATTGTCTAGAAGTCCCAGCATATCTGGAAGTGGTCGCTCTATGCGTTCCTCTATAACATCTATCACATAAGGAATCACTATTGTGCATGATTAAGAGTCCTTTTTCTTGAGATAAGAATCATGCCATTTCTTTACCTTTTCTATGTAGAGTTTGGCGCTTTCATATGCATTGTAACAAAACTCTTCAAGTTCGTCTAGTTGCAAAAGTCATTTTTTGCCTATTTGCTTCCAATCAAAATTTAATGCTT
Source organism: Erythroxylum carthagenense (assembly GCA_026413575.1). NCBI lineage: Eukaryota > Viridiplantae > Streptophyta > Magnoliopsida > Malpighiales > Erythroxylaceae > Erythroxylum > Erythroxylum carthagenense. The sequence continues at coordinate 55,308,713 of JANZLD010000008.1, read as the reverse complement.
TTATCGCCTAGTACACCCGATGTTTTAGTTCAACCAGAAAATGAAGAGCTTTTTCGTATACAAGTCTATAAGGAGTTTGTCTAATAGGTGTGTTGGCTCCCAAATGTTTTTTTAGTTAAGCATGAGTTAGATAATTATGAGGTTTGGAAAAGTGAATTTTTGGAAGTTAAATTTTTATTTATTTATTTATTTATGTCTATGTTAGTAAAATTTATTTCATAGGTTACTTGAAGTAAAGGTAGTAAATAAATGCATAAAAGAGTATTTTGGGTAGTTTACCTAAGGTTTAAAATACTAAGGCATTAAAGGAAGGGCAAGGTGGACTTTTCTCATTCATTAAGGGATAAATGGGAAAGGAAAGGTATAGTTTTGGGCTGGAGAAGAAGAAAAAACGTGAATAGGTGAAAGAAGAAGTGTTATACGAAATTGAAGAAGTGAGAAAGAGAGGTTTCGGTGAAGTTGAGAAAAGAATAGATTTTTGGGCTAGGTTTCATCTTTTCTTAGTCTTAAAGAGAGAGTTTAAGGTTACTCAAGAAGGGAAAAAGAAAGAAGAAGGGAAGAGCTTTCTTTTGATCCAATATCTCATAAATTGGTGAAGATTCAAGGTGAGTTTGATTTTTATACTTGGGTATATGGAAGGGGTTTTAGTTCATGAAGTTTAGGAAATATATGGGCTTTAGCAATCTAGAGTCAATTTTAGTGAATGTGCTTTATGGGTTTTTAATTTTGAATTCCTATTGAATGGGAATTTTATCATTTATGAAGGAAATCAAGGAGGAGACCAAGAGAGGCAAGAGGAGCAAGAGGAAAGACATCCTTAGGCAAATTTCATAAGTAAGGAAACTAAGGTGGGTTTCATGTTTATAATTGGATAATGAGCCATTACGTTTTCCTTTTAGTTAAGAAAATAAAATGATTTTTTATTGCTTTATAATTGTGGCATTTTGCTATTTTTGAATGATTTGAGAAATTGAAATATGCTTGAAATTTGAATTTGGTTGATAAATTGTGAAATGATGACGGAAGTGCATATGAAATATTTCATGTTCATGAAAGACATATTTTTGAAAATGTGCCATTTCGGCAACATGTTTATAAGTTATGAAATGCATGTTATGTGGGTTTGGTTAGGTCCCTTAAGTATGTCAAGTGCACTATGACTAAAGGCTTCTCCTGCCTACCCGCTAGTGGCATGGAGCTCCTTTATGGACTCCCATAAGTTCACGACTATGTAAAACCATTTTGTAGGATTGCGATAGTCCATTTTGTTCACAGCTACACCGGGCCCTTATGTCAAATGTGTAGTACGTTCTGTTTTTGGACCATTCTGATGTGTTTATCTGTTCATGGTATGTTGACAAAATTGACGCATACATGATTTGTTATTGTGAATTTGGTTGAAAACTTTAAGAACCAGGTGTTTTATGATTCAATAAGAATTTTTCTATATCAATGAACATTTTAAATGGTTTTGTTTGTTATTCGTTATAAACTTTTTACCCATGAGCTTTAAGCTCACCCCCCATTTCTTCCCATCTCCAGGTGAGGAGCAAGAGATCGAGTAAAAGAGAATCGAGGCATCACTCCAAAATTTGCGTCTTTTTATGTTTTAAGCTAGATTTGTAACCACAAGGCTTTAGTTGCATTTGAGCAAATTACTGTTCATATATCTTTTTATAATTTGGCATTTTGAGATATTGATGTATTGTGGTTGAAAATGCCACTAAAGCCTTGTAAAAACTCTTATATTTTGATGTTAATGAAGTATGTTTGTGTTTTGTCGATGATATGCCAAATTTGTTCATTGCATTTTTCAAGATTTCCTTAAGGGGGAGAATTTGTGTTCTGGCTTCGAGGGAAATACTGTGTTGATTTAGGCAGAATTGGATGAAGTTGTCTTCTTAAAAGTTGTAGATTATTTTTCCAGCTTTCTAATGATATATAGTATGATTTTTAGGCATTGGAATTGAAAGTTATGATTATTAGAAGTTTCTGATGTTGCATAGGATGGACTTTTGGGATAGCTATTTTGTTTTCAAAGTTTGACCTTATAGAGGTAGAAATTGTTTTTAAATTTTTTATCAAAGTTGTAGATGTTTCTTTTAGCTTTCTATTGATATAAAGTTCATAAATTTTAGAATTTTTGATCAAAAGTTATAGAAATTTGAATTTGAGATGTCGGTAAAGAAGAAAGAGCGCAGGTCCACCAGAATGTCATGGTCGTACATGCACACGATCGCGACTTTGGAGGACCACACGATTGCGACTCCGCTGGACCATCCAAATGTCGCGGTCGTGCATGTGCACGATCGCGACTTCCCTATTTGTCCAACAAAGGCTATTTTCTTAAAATAATTTCCTAACACATTCCTGTATCTCTCCACAAACATTTATAGCTTTTGGTATTAAGCTGAAAAAGTTTTATTGAATCAAAATGAGGGGATCGTTAGGGAGAATATGAGTAGGATATTTTACTAAACATGCTTTAGTATTTTGGTGATATCTTGACCTGTAGAGCTCCAAATGTGATGATTTTTGTCGCTAATTAAACTAGAGACATAAAGCTAAAAAGCATATGAAGAAATCAAATTTTAATTTAGTCTCTAAGATTTTCAATTTTAGGATGGAATTTGAAAATAGTGTGTTGGTTTATTCTAAGAACAGTCTGAAAATGGTTATGCTATAACTTTTAAATTTTTGCTCCAAATTGAATGATTTAGGTGTCATTAGAAACCTAATACAATAGGGAACAAATGTTCCGAAGAATTCTTATTGAAATTCCTTTTTAATGTTTCCCAAAATCGATTCGGAAATAGGCAAAATGAGTTCATTTTTTAGGTTTGACAGGTGTTGGCACGCCACCCTTATGGGATGCACGTCTAGATGTCACGTAGGACATCGAGCATGTGACTCGCAAGGGTGGGGTCCCAATAAGGTTTCTTGAAAGTAGTCCTATAAGCCCATAGGGCATCATTTAGCTTTGTTGGTCAATCCTTCCTACAGCTGTTCACCATCTTTTTCAAAATTCATTTTAGCTCCCAATTGACAACTTCCACTAGGCCACTAGTCTGTGAATGATAAGGTGTAGTAACACAATGGTGCACTCCATATAATTAAGTGAATGAAGGGAAAAAAAGGGGATTTGAGAAAGGTGAGGATGATGTGTTTAGCTCTAAGGAAAGATTATGATTGCTTGATGTTGAGAGCCTTATAAGAGAGATTTTGAGGGAGCGACATTGTTCACCCTATGTCATGTACCTGGGAACAACTAAGATGTATAGGGATTTCATGCATTATTACTGGTAGAAAGGGATGAAAGAGATCTTATGGACTTTTGTGAGTATATGTTTAGGTAGCTAACAAGTGAAGGTTGAGCATAAAGTTCCTTCGAGCAGGCTTTATGCTTTGCCTATTCATGAACGGAAGTGGTAGAAGGTGATGATAGACTTCATATGTGGGTTACCACAAAATTAAGGTGGCAATGATGCCTTAAGGATGATTTTAGAAAGATTGACTAAACTAACTCACTTCAAACCTATTAGGGCAACCTTCAATTTGATAAGTTATTAGAGTTACATGTAAGAGATAAAGTGAGGTTGTGTGGAGTACCAATGATAAGTTTTTGATTGTTTATATATTTATTCCATAATGCTTACTGATTAATGTTATATTGCACTTAACATGCTTAATAAGATTTATATTTTGCTTTAAGTACAAGTTGGAGGAATAATAACCAAAATGAGCTAAATACATGTCTTTAGAGTCATTGTATCAATGGTAAATCTTATTTACCTTCATGAAGCAAGAAGGAGATGAATTAGGGTGAATACAGGACAAAGAATGGAAGAAATAGAGTTATGTGTAACTCAATTGAAAGGTATACAAACTTGAAGAGATTGTTTCAAGCAACCTTAAGACCTACAAGCTTATATGTAGACTTACATGGTCCTGAAAGTGATTTACACGACTATGTAAATAGATTGTTTATCTCTTTGAGACTATGTAACTTTGTAACTTCTTCTAAATTAATATACATGATCACTTACTTGCTCACGTTACTTATCGAGTATAACCATGCAATGCTATAAAAGGGCATTTAAGAGGCCAAAAAGAGTATAATGAGATTAAAGATTTAAAAGGAGGCAGATTCCTTTCCCTTTTGGGAGCTTTAAAGAGTAAAACTTTATCCTTCCAATTTAAAAGAAATATCAAGGTTGACAAACATGTTTGGGAATTGATTAAGCTAGCAATGTTATTTTTAACTCTCTTATGGGATTAATTATGTTATTATGTGTTTAATGTTTTTGTTTATATATAAATGATTTAGATAGCTCGACTAGATTTTTCATATATGGATTCATTTTTAAGATCTAGATTGCAATATGTAATCGTTGCAAATCTAATTCACATATGGTAAATAGCATAGGTTAAATGACCTAAGCTTATGTGTTGCTGCTTAGATTAACAGGTTTTCCTATTATGTACTATAGCTGTCACACTAAATTTAAAGAGTTTATTCTAAGTTGTGATAGATATACCGAATGAAAGAGTTTGTTTTAATTAAATACATCATAAGGAAAGATGGGATTAATAGAGCTTGTTGTTAATATAGGGTTACTAGTTTCAAAAAGAGGTGTAAAAACAACATGAAGATTAATTATCAACATTTATGTAAAAGATGAGATTGAACCGTGAATCAGATTCAAAACCCATTGATTAATCCTAGAAATTTTGTAACTTTGATTTTATTTGTCTTCAATAGTTTAGTTTTACTTTATTTTTCTAAATGAATTTAACCTAGCCCCCTTCCCAATCCTAAGCATAAATTTATTCATTATAAAAGGTATTCACACAATGTTAGTGGAAATAATCCTTTCTCGCCATTACTATAAATTTAGTTGTTCAAAGTTAGGTTTTATTTTATAATGTATTCAACTTATATAAAAATTTTTGAAATCATTATCAAGGAGTGAAGTGATTTAGATTTTGTGTTTGATTTTAATTGGTGTTTTGTGTATATATTCATCTATTATTAGTTTTCATAATTATTTCTTGATTTTTTTATGACTATTAGTGTTTCTGAATGACAGTGACAAGATATCCTCATCTACACCCATCACAATATCAAAGAGCAGCTCTTTATCCAATAATTCTACAAAGGATTATTACCTATGGTTAGGAGTTTAGTATATGTAGTAGGTGGTGGATCACTGGGTGAGAAGACTCCCATGGAGACAAGGATGTTAATCTAGCATATGATAGCAAACATAAATGAGGTACACAATTCATTTATAAAACATTCTTTAAAAGAATTAACATCCTTCAGTAGACATATTCTTATAGGGCAGGCAAAAGTGCAAGCTTATAAGATATGTGTAAATGTAAACCATTTGATAGATGGGTGCCTAACACTATAAGAGGGAAATATGGAATATGTTAATGCTACAAAAGAAATTTTTTCCTAGCTATACAATCCATATTCCAAGACCCATAATCCAAATTAGAGGGATCACCCAAACATAATATATAGAGGGAACAGGCAGTGGAACTACTTCCTAAATGGGCCTTAGGGTGCACAACAATTTCATTATATACTACAAGCTTCCTCCTCTACTTTGAATACATCATTGGAAGATATGGTTAAGTCTCTTGCAACTAACACTTTGCAATTCTAGCATGATGTAAAACAGTTTTAGCAAGAGATAAGATCTTAATATCAGGAGAAGAATTTTAACATTTAGAATTTGGAGAACCAAGTGAGTTAAACGACTATTGATATTAATCATTTAAAAACCTAAAGAAGTACGAAATTTCGTTGCAATCTGAGATAAATCTAAAGTATGTTATTTTAATCACCTTGAGGAGTGGTAGGAAGCTTGAGGACCTAAAGCAAACCACACAAAGGATAGCTGATAAAGAAGAAATTGAGAAGGAGCTTGAAGAAGAAAGGGATTCCTCATCTAGCTTAATGAAAAATGTTGAATACCTAATTTTTATTAAGATTAACTTTCCAGCTTTCTTTGACAGGTTAACAAAATCAAACATGGAAAGCAAACATAAGGAGATATGGAAGACTTTTTAGACGGTTAAAGTGAATGTTCCATTGCTGGATGCGATTAATTAGGTGCCAATGTAAGAGAAATTCCTTAAGAAAAATTTCACCAACAAGCAATAATTGAAATGTAATGAAATGATCAAGATAAGTAAAAATGTTTCTGCGGTTGGTGAAAGGATCTAGGCATTTTCAAAATTCCTTGTAAACTTGGTAACACTATTATTAAACAAACTATGTTAGATTTATGAAAATCAATTAACTTCATGCCTTATTCCTTTTATGCTTCTTTAACTTTAGGCCATTTGAAAAATACTAGTGTTATAATAGTTAGTTAATCACAATAATGTTTACCCAGATGAGGTGAATGAGGATGTACTTGTGCAGGTAAATCCATAAATAAACTACTATTTCCTATAGATTTTTATATGGTGGATATGGATGATGAAATTTCCCCTAATTCTTCAATTATCTTATTAGGGAGATTGTTTCTTTATATAGCCTAAACTAAGATAGATGTTCGTGATGGTACCCTCATAATAGAATTTGATGGGTAAGTTATTCATTTCAATATTATCAATGTCATTAAGCACCCCCAAGATAAGCATTCTATTTTTTCAAATAATGTGACTAACCTTTAGCATGGAAAGTTTCTAAAGGGAAGTTTATAGATAAACTAGAAGCAGTTTGAACTAAGAAGAACACCAAAGCTTTCCATATCTCAAGGAAAAGCTTTATTATTTGTCAAAAATTGTTTCTTTATTGTTCTAGGTATAAACTATTTTCATGTAATTTATGTCCTTATTGTTTCAATCCTTTTATGGTTGCTAATGTTTCTCTCTATGGTGCAGTAGAGATTAAAAATCTAAAAATAGAGAATAAGAATCTGAAAATAGAGAAGAAATTGAACATGAGAGGTCATTGACTCAAACATTATCTTGAAGAATTTTAAGAGGAGAATGCAAAAGTTATGATCCTTGGAGATCAAAATTTTATCTCCCATTGCTTCATTCTCTTTTCTAGAGCATTAAACCGAGCAACATTCTTTAAAGAGTCTTGCTGAATTAGAGAAGCTATGGAATTGAACAGATTATTGTTAGAATTCCTTTCTTCCTTCATCAAAGTCATCATATTGTGCAACAGTTGGTTAGTGTCCTCCTCGGGTGGGACAGTCAGGGCTTGCTATTAGTTGGTAAACTAGTTAGTGGAAGTACTAGCTCCTCCTCCTTTTTGAAATCTGTTTGGACCCCTTCCCTCTTCATTCCTCCAACTAAACCTGGGGTTTGCCTTCCATCCTTTGTTATAAGTTTTGAAGTAGGGGTCCCATTTCTGATTGGTTTGACCTGGATACATTGCAAACAACTCTTCCTACCGACCGGGGCAAAAACTAGATATGTGCATCACTGACCCATAAGTATCACAACTGTATGTGGTAAAATCCATAGAAGGTGTTGGGTGATGCACAATCAGATTTTTCAGTTTTGCAGTGATGAAGGATAATTTTGAGGTCATCGTACTCTCCAAAGAGTCAACTTTGGATTCCAAGCTCTCTATTCTTTTGGATTGGGCTGTTTTGGTTCCCAAATCATGTACATCTCTAGTATCTCTCACGTTGTACTGTTGATGATCCAAAGCCATCTTTTTGATCAAATCCCATGCCCTTGTAGCTGTAAAATCAATTAAAGAACCTCTCGATGCCGCATCCAACATACCTTTATCTTGAATTTTTAGCCCATCATAAAAATATGACACTAATTGCTCATCAGGTGTCTGGTGATGGGGGCATCTGGACAATAGATCTTGGAAACGGTTCCGATAACCATAAAAGGATTCATCATAATCCTGCCATGCTGAATAGATCTCCTTCCTCAATGATGAAGTTCTGGAGGCTGGAAAATATTTTTCCAAGAATGCTTTCCTCAAGTTTGCCCAACTATTGTAGGTGTTTGCCATGTACCTTGGGAGGCTCATATACCACTCCTGGGCTTTTCTTTCTAGTGATAAGTGAAAAACCTTCCATAGTACTTGATCAAGTGAGGCTCCCACCGGCTTCATACTCTGATAGATCATGGACAAAGATTGCAAATGCATGTAGGGATCCTCTCCTGTCAATTCATGAAATTTAGTAAGAGAGTTAATGAGTAATCCTTTAACTTCAAAATTGACATCAAAATTAGGACAAGCAGCAATAAATGGATCATATTTAACATCAAAGGTAGTTGCTTCCCTAATGGTTCTCCTTATTTGATTCCCATTATTCTCCCCAACTCGCTCATGTTCTCTGTTACCTCCGTTATCACCATTCCTAAGTTGGTTAGCATGAAAGTTAGGATTTTGCAGAAAAGCTAGGTTCTTAGCCATGATCACTCTTTCTATCTACTCACTCTCACTCCTTGGCCGACTAGACAGTTCTTCGACAACTACCTAATTTTTTCTCTTTTTCTCTCCTTTCCTTTCTAATCTTTCTCAAATATCTCTCAATTCCAAGGTAGAAAGGTAGAAGTTTAACTGTCCTGGGCATGCACGGAAACAATTTTAAATGAAAATAAAATAAAACAAAAAAAAGTAACAAAATTTTCTTGCAAGCACACAAAGTCAAATAAAAAGGTGAGATATGAAGGATGCAAGCGTGTGGGTGTATGAAAGTATGTGTAAGCGTAAAGTGTGCAAATAAAGTATGTATGTAAGAAAAAGCAACAAAGAAATGTTCAAAACTATGTGGGTATAAAATTGCTAAGTATGTAATGTGCAAAAAGTTTGGTATCCTATTTATTTGAGTTTTCAAAATTTTATGCTAATGAAAGAAAATGAAATCCTATACTATTTACAAGTATGACACTAAAATATCTAAAATGCAATCTAAACCAAGGTTCCTCACCTCACTTAGCAACAAAAATGACAACTGTTAACCTAAAGAACCAATTGCTTGGTTCCCCAGCAATGACACCATTTTGATTCGAAGCCTTTTGTTCTTACCCTTGGAGGTCAAATAAAAAATGTTAATTCCAAGGATTTTAATATAGAATGCAACCTCAGGTTGTTTCACTTAATTGGAACCTGATGAATGAATCTAAGTTAGCCTATATTTCATGATATGCAAATCAAATTAGCAAGGAAATGGGGGTTTTAATCTTTGGAAATTTGGACAAAAATAAATGAATTGCAAGAAAATGTAATGAAAAGTATTTTTTGGATTTTTGGGAATAGAAAAAGTGATAAAATAAAAACAATGTTCAAATAATGATAGTATCCTCTTGAAAACGAGCTTTGGCTGCCATAGTTCGAAATGAATTTTAATGGAAGTGAATCACTAAGTTTCAAATGGTAAACCTTAAAGACCTCTTTAATTCCAAGGTCTTAATCAATGAACTCCATTTTTTAAAACCTTGTTGAATGCTCTTAGTGTGTGCAATGGGTAAGTCAATGCAATAAGTTACTTTAGGATCTAGAATCAACTCAATATCAAACACAACTAGGCAGATAAAAGAGAATCAACAAGATCACAAATAGAAATATATGAGACTTCATACATTCAAGTTCCCAGTTCTACTTCAACAAATCCCAATAACACATTGAAAATCCAACACTTGATTAAACTATAATCAAGAATGTTCAACTACAAATTACAAATCCTAAACCTAGGAGTTCATAATAATGTACCTAAACATGGAATAAACTACTCCCCTTTGAAGCCCATTGAACTCTAGCCATTGCTACATTTTCAAGAGGAAAGAGATGCCTAGCCAAGCATAACTCCAGGAGAATTCACAACTCTACTTGTTCTTCTTAAGTCTCCTACAATGAAAAAATGGTAGTTTACAGTATCAATTGTTCTTAGAAAATTAATTAGTGCAATTAATAATGATTTGGGACAATTTTACTCTCAAACTATGTAAAGTAAAGGCAAGCACTCAAGAGTCAAATTAAGCTTAAAACCTTAAAATAAAAGCCAAGAAGTGTAGTAAAAACCATGAAAATGTCGCCAATTTATATAATAAACTTGGGTTCAATCACCCATATCAGTCTTATTGTCTTTTGTTCATCTATGACCTTCATTACATATACATATTGAATTTGCCTTGGTTTCTATATTATCATACTTATTATCAAGGAAATGATATAGGCATTCTTTGTTTTGTAATCTATATTAGTCAAATGGCTTATCTAATGATATGATTTATCCTGTTGTTAAGCCTCTTAAGCTTTATAGCCTTTTCATTTTGTTTTAAAAACATTACAAACCTTGATCCTAACAAAATGTCTCACCTAGGCCTTACATCCAGTGAAGAATTTGTGATTGTTGATGTTTGTGGATGAACATGAGAATAAGTGTAGGTGTTTATATATATGGATCGGTTATACTTAATATAATGTGATTTTTTTCTTATATCAATGAATTCCATTGTTGATGCAATTTCTTTCAATTTTTGTCTTTATTCAAAAAAGAGAGAAATGAAAAGAAAAAAAGAATAAAAGTAAAATGGTTGAGTAAAACATTTGTTTTGAAAAGTAATTCACATTAGTATTTCCTCATCAAGTTGCATCGAACGGTGAATTCATTTGATGCAACTAAGGGAGAAATTGTTGTTGGATTGAAAAACATTATCATACTAGATTTAACTAAATAGTAGATTTCAAAAACTTTTTCCAAAATCAAAATGCAGCAGAAGCATGATAACCAAATCAACATATTTTAATCCATACATGATACGGTATTAGAAAAATAAATAACATAAGAATATGATCAAATTTTTACTGACTCCTTCGCTATAGCTTTGACTCCTCACTATTATATCCTCTTTTCACTATTGTAATCCGATCTACCACTTGTTCTTTGTGGATAACTTGGTTAACAACATCCTGTGGTGGGAAAGGAGAAGAAATATTATAGAGCTTTTCCTTTTTATTATCAACTAGTTGAAAGAACCAAAATGAGACCCTCTTATTCCTAATTTCGGTTACATCATGAAAGAAAGGAGGGGGGAGGGAGAGCAACCAATGCACCACTTCATTCTTTTGATCAAAATGAAAAAAAAAGGCTAATAAATGAGACATTCTCATTTGTTTAATATGGCTAGATGAAAAGACAAAAGATGAAGATAAAACACTTTCATTTTTAGTTAAATGATGGAAGAAGGGAGAGAGAGCAACAAATGCACTACTTCCTTCTTTAATCAAATGAATGCTAAAAGGTTTATATGTTTTTCTACATGCCAACATTAAATGAAAATCATTGAACCATTTAATGATAAGACCAGTAAACCATTTAATGAGGGCACCGTTAAACCATTTAATGATGATGAAGCATGATAAAAAACCCACCTTATATTTAGCAATTCAATGCTAAATGTGCTGCTGTCTATTTAGCTATATAAAACTGAAATCTACATCATTGTAGATTTCGGTTTTATGTAGATTTCAGTTTTGCCCTCATTTTGTCTTTACAAATATTGTTTCAATTTAATTAACCTAATTAATCAAATCAAACTAAAATCCAGCCCAATATTAAATGTTCATTTTGGGCTTTTGTTAGGCTTACAACCCAATCTAATCAACTTTTAATTAAATTGTTCTGGTATTATTATTTTGATTCTAATTCGGTCCTTTCTTTTTTATTATTTCCTTTCCAGTAACCTTTATTTATTTTTCTTACTTTGTTTGATAACCTTTCCTAGAAGCCAAGTGGGGAATCTAATTGAATTTATATAATTCAAGCTCCAATAAGCCCGGAATTAATTTAATCTCATTAGAATTAATTCCAACTTATTGACCAAATGTTATTCCACTAAAGATAATTAGTTGAACTATTGAATTACTAAATATTATGAGAACACATGTTTTAAATCAAATGTCCAATTGTAAACTCTATTATGAACCATATTACAGCCATCCGCACAATAAAGGGTCAAATTATCATTTTATCCTTATTTTTGTAGCGCCCCCTTACCGTAGAGTATACACCGCTACGCCCGCAGGTCATACCGGTACATATCCTACGATGAGGGTGC
>JANZLD010000008.1:55138788-55150757 GCA_026413575.1 Erythroxylum carthagenense | reverse complement strand
TCGATACGACTTCGATTTGTTTTGTTACGAATTGATTCCGAATTCGACTTTCGAAATCTGTTCGTTTAGTTCGTTTTTGCTATTGGCTTCCGCATTTTGTTTTCGATCCGAAATTTCCGTTTCCATTCGATTTCGCTTCCTTCGTTCGGTTGGGATCCGGTTCCCGGATCGGGTCCCAACAATAATCCTATGAACTCCAAAATATAAGTTTTTAAGCATATCCCCAATAGTTAAGACTGTTGGCAATTCAAACACTCAGTTACTTGTTTCTACATCCTTAACAGTTAAATACTATTTTGACATATTCCTACTAGGATGTCTAGCTTAGGTTGTTGCTTGCTTTCTCTAGTAATCTCTTCGTTCAATCATCTTTATTAGGTATGCATCCTTTTTGATTCAGTCACCAAATATCATTTTCCAATTCAAACGCAAATTTGGATTCATTTTTTTGATTCCTCAATAAGATCCACAATTTCCGAATTCTCAATCTAGGCTTTGCCAAACTTTTAATATGAAACTGATCTTAAATTCAATAGCTACGGGTACTTTGATTTGCCCAAAATTCATCTCAACATTCCATGCTCTTTATCACACTAGATTTGGTAACCCCGATATCTGAATTTGCATTACATCGCTATTGAATTTTCTGTTCAATGCATCAAATTACAACACTAGCTTTACTGGGAAATACTCATTTGCTCATTCAACATCTTTTAGTAACTCTATTCATTGTCTCAACCTTATATTTAGTTCTTTCAAACTCCATAATTACCTCAAACTTTAATGATCTGTATATTCGTATATAGATCCAAAATGTGTCATTGTACGTATAATGTCTCCAAGCTCTCAAAGTAATCACTGTTGCTACAAGTTTTAAATCATGTATTAAATAGTCAACTCATGCAACTTTAATTGTCTCAATGCATATGAAATCATTTTATTATGCTGCATTGGATTTCATCCTAATCTCTAATGTGAAACCTTGTTATATATCACATAATCTCCAATTCCAATTGATATTCTTAACATCGATGTTATAATTCCTCAAAACTCTCTTTACATTCATCACTAATATGGTTTACACATTTTTCCTCAAACATTTTTATCACGGGATAAGATCAGTAAAAACATCTTAACAGTCTCTGGCAGTATCCAACATACAACTAATTTTAAAGAACTTCAAATCTCTCATATATTCTTGTAGTTTCTTACTTCTTTATTACCTCTATTTCCCTGGGTCTCCTAATAGGCCATGTTCAGTTACCATAAGATCCAGCATTTTATTTGATCAAGCTAAGATTCACTCTTATTGAACTCGGCCTATAATTGTTTCTACCTTCATGATATGTAAGATTTATCCTCAATTTTCACAATTATGCTCTTTTCTTTTCGCATACACTCGATATATCATTTACAATCATAGTCACTAATGGATCTAGTTTTGTTTAGATCACTTTAATTTTCAATACCATAATACTATCGGGGCATTGTTAACTCTAATAGATATAACCCAAAACTCCCTATGCCTAGATCTGTTCTCGTAATTCTTTAAGAATCTAATTCCTCAATGAAGTAGTATTATCTTATGTTATTTTCAGTTTCCTAATTGACTCCTTTCATCTCATTCACATATAAGTAGCACTTCAATATCCCAATCAAACATCACAATCATCAGACCTTCTATCCGGAAACCAATACAATCAATGTCATTCATATAATCATTCAGTAGTCAATCAATACAAAAATTCAAACAAACCAAACAATGAAATGAGACCATCTAGGTCCACTCACAATACGCTCCAGATTAGTATTTACTTCCAAATTCTGAAAACACCTGAATGCGTACGTTCTATCTTGCACATTCCATTTATGTAATACACATTTTACACACCTTACAACTTTACACAATTATAAGAACTCATTTATGCACAAATAGGTATATAGACTATGTACAATGCATGTTCATGACAATCCCGGGTATCGCTCTATCATTCACATCATGTAAACATTCGTATTCCCAAACACATATAAGTACCATTTATACTTATGGTTTATTCCTTAATAAAATCATTAGAATCTAATTTCATAACCCAACTCATTTTAGATTTTTCTCCAAATACTAACTTTCAGGTCTATTGTTTCTGATCATTTAGAAAATGAAAATGAAGCAATTTGGGGACACTTTCTTTGAAAATTGTCCTTCTATCTCATAAGCTTCTAATGACACTAAAATCATTCAATTTGGATCAGTAGTATAAAAGTTATACTCCAAATATTTTTGAACTGCTTTTATTCTGAGACAGTGCCCTATACTTAACTTACACCCAGAAATTGACATTCTTAGAGTCCTAATTAGAACTTGATTTCTTCAACAAATTTGTAGACCTATGTCTCTAATTTACTCCAAATCAAAAGTTAATCCATTTAGATAACTAAAGAAAAAGTTATGCTCAAAATACCGAAGCATATTCTGTGTTAAAAAGTTTACCACGGCTAACTTCATCCTTCAAGTTGGCCACGGTGAACTTTGACAGAAGAATTCATTTTCTAGATTTTAACTTGCCACCTTTCACATATGACCCATATTAATCCTAAACTGTCTCTTCTACTTCATTTCAACCCAATATCATTTACGAACCGATTCATAAACTATATTTGTTCATCAACCAAAAAGATCAAAACATTTTCATATACCATTCATCAACAACTTCCTACATATATTCAACTTCATTTTCACCTCTAATTATCACTAAATATGTTTCATCCAAATAATCAAGAAAAGAAGGATGCTTATTCTTACTTGATTTACCCAAAGCTTCTTCAATTACCATAAAACCCTAACTCTCCAACATATATGATCATCACAAGTGGGGGTGGAGTAGGTTAGGTTTTCTAGTGGTAAGATGATGAAGACAACCAAAAATGGAACTAGCAAGTGAAGGATAAGAGCAAAGTTCAACACTAATGTTTAGGAGAGGAGAGTGTCGTAGGTGGAGAAGAAGAATGGAGAAGCTGAAGAACAAATGTAGAGAGAGAAAAAGAAAAGATGTTTTGTCCAAACGAAAGACAAAATTGAGGTTTGCAAGATGTAAAAATCGTGGGTGAGATGTGGCAAGGCAAGTGACACAGTCATTGGCCACTTGCCACTTCCCCATGGTTCCATTTGGTCCACTTTAATAGCCAGTCCATTTTGTCTCCAATTTTTAATCTAATTGAATCCCAATTTTCAATAAAACTTGTCATTAAATCTTAAAATCACTTATCAAAATTTCCATTGCCATTGGACACTAATTTCTACTATCATTCATTAATAAATTTTCTACTTGACATTTTTTCTAGTCCAAAAATACCCTTAAATTCTAGAAAATTTTCATTTTTCACCGAAAATTCTAAATCAATGCTTATAATCTCAAAAACCAATTTTCAATACAAATAATTCACAATTCCAATTATAATCACATTTAGAAACAATTATACCCGATAATTATCAATAAATGCGTGTACAGTCATTTTGATGTGTGTAAAAATTCAAATTCACATGCATGTGTGCTAACATTATCTATGAGCATGAAATGCATTTTTCTATTCTCTTATTGCTATTTTCTCAATAATTGAAATCTAGGGTTCTAACCCTTAGTATGGAAACGGGATGTTACAATTAAAATTTGACTTCTTGAAGCAAGTCGTAGAATTGTGTATCAAGTTTAATCTGAATTAAGAATCAACTCATTTTAAAATCTACAGGTCAAGATATAATCAAAATATCGAAGCACGTTCAATGAAAATTCTCTAGTTCATAATATTCCAACACATTTCCTCACTTTCATCCAATCAATCTTTTTCAAATCAATTCAGATGGCTCTAAATTTTTATGGAGAGGAAAAGAAATGTCTTAGGAGTGTAGTGTTTCAATTTTCAAGTCATTTGGAGGTTGGATGAAAAACTTGGAGCAAAAAGAATCAAAGTTGTTCAGTAAAAATACTCTACGAAACCATCACCTTCTTCCTCTCTTCTACTTAATCCATTATTTTTGTACACCATCTCTAGCTTACATTCTCTATATTTCTACTCCCTTTCCAAGTGAACTTACTCTAAAAACAACTCAAGATTTAAGATTAAATTCAAACATTAAAAAAACTCATTTACGAACATCACCATTTTTTACTTTCTCTCACTGTTGCAACTTTTCTCTCACTGCTAAAACTTTTCTCTTATTGTTGCAACTGTTTTTTTTTTAATTTTTATGCTTAAGAACAATCCTAAACAGAACCTATATCATGCATGCATTCATTTACAAACCTTAAACCATTATCAAACAATCATTTACGGTACCCATAAAACTCAGAACATGACTTACTTGATTCAAAAAGATTTCCAGTAGTTATGAGTGGACCAAATACACAAGATGAACAACTTAATGTTCGGTGAGGGATGACCAAGAAGAGTGGTTTGGTGATGGGAACTTTCGGTAAAGCAATGAGAGAATGAGAGAAAGACCTACATAAATGTTTTTACTCAACACCTAACTACGTAGTTTAACAATTCAATGACATATGACACCTATGCATGTGGGCCATATGTTACCCTCCCATTTGTCTCTTATTCAATTTTTTCTCCAAAATATCCCAATTTTTCAAAAATTCTCTAAAATTTTCCAAAAATTTAGAAATAATCATAATACTCTCTAAATAAATTTTCACCACAGATAATCTACAATTCACATTTTAATCGCTTTTAAAAATCAATTATATCAAAAAAAAACGTCAATGAATGCATGTACAATTATTTTAATGTATCAAAAATAAATATTCACATGTGTGTGGATAGATAATGATGCATGAGCATGCAATGTATTTCTATTTCCTCATAGTATACTCAATTCACTATTCTTTAGTTTAGCCCTGAACATGGAATGTTACATTTAGTGTTCATGATTAATCATGGACTATAATTTGTTTATGGATAATATTGAGTTAAAATGGAGTTAAGAATGATGGGGAAATGATGAATAATTAAACTAGAAATGATATACTAAGCATAAGGTGTTGGATGTAGTAATTAAAGAGTTAGAAATCTAGAAAATAAGGATGCAATTGGATAGATTTTGGGGCAAGAGGCATAACTTTTGCTGAGGATCTCAGATTGAGGTCATTTAAGTATGCTTTCGAAGAGACTTTGAGTTCTACAACTTGTATAAAGACTTCGAGGATAGATTTTGCTATCTAAAGGGTCAAATTTTCATATTTTTGTAGGTGTCCCTTGATGGCCCGCCCAGCGGATATGAAATCCGCCCAATGGACATTTACTGGCCATTTGGACTTAATTTAAGCTTGAATAGAGCTTGAATTGAACCTAAAATGATGCTTGGATTAAGTGATTAAATGTGTGATATGTATGAAGTGATAATTGGGGTTATAACTTAGTGAATGAATTCATGATATCAAAGTACCAAAGGCATGAGTATAATGGGAATGAAGATGTTCATATGATTATATTTATGATTCAAAGGATTTAAGTAATATGTATTAAGTAAATGTGAATGAGAATTGTATATTATGAGGGCATATAATGTTAGAAAAGAAATGACAATAAATTGATTTATGATATTAAAAGAACCAAGTGTTCTTGAGGCGTAAGCCTAAGAATAAGCTAGAGACATATAAAGGATAACGATTGAATGGTGGACTTAGAATGATCATGTACAAATGAAGTGTAAACCTAAGTTCAGTTAGACGTATATGAATTATGAAATGATAATGAGCATAAGATGTGAATTTAGGTAATATACCTGGGATTGTCATTGAGCATGCATTATACACAACACTTATACATATGTATGTGATTGAGTATTCATAATATTGTGCAATTAATAATGTGTGTGCAATATGTATATTGCTTGATATTGATATACAGGATAGAACATCCGTGTCTAGACGTTTTCGGATCACTGAAGCTAATGCTAATCTGGAACGTACTGTGAGTCGACCTAGATGGTCTTACTTTAAATGATTGTTCAGTTTAAATTATTATGTGAATGTGAGTGTGTTGATTCTGGACATTGACTATCCAAGGCATTTGATACATGAAATACATATTGGAAGTGCTCATTGAATGTGAATTTGACGAAATAAGTGATTACTCAACATTTTTGTTGAATGTCGGACTAAGGTTCGATGATAAATGTGAATGTGAATGTGAAACTGAAATCATGTGACTAATTGAAAATATGTGAATATGATGCATTCCATTACATAAATACATGATAACATAAAGGTTGTTGTGATCAAAGTAGCCACCGAAAAAGAGTTTAAAGCTCAGAATGTGATAAGAGCCTCTAGCTTAGTTATTAAATATACCTGATATCTACAAGGGATATGGGACATTATCTGAAACAAGCCTAGTATCCACAAGGGATATGATACAGTAAAAAAACACTCGATCATAATAATAATAATTGAAACTGAGTCTCATGAGCACTATATATACATCTGATATGTATGATTTAAATGATTGAAATAAATAGTTTGAATGGTTTCTGAATGTGATATATGATTTAAGTGAATATGAAATGTATGTGACTCAATATGTTGAATTGATGAAGTGATGTGAATTATATGATTATATGAATTGACGTGTTATGTGTTTGAGTGAGCCATCGAGGATGGTCCACTTATTAAGTTCACAAAACTCACCCTAAAATTGCAACATTATTTTTTAGACATAGAGAAGATCTCCAATTAGACAAATTGGAGCCTAGTCATAGCATTCAGATAAAAGATAGAGATCATGATCAGTTCACATTTCCATTTATATTTCTTTATTTTTGTATCAAATTGTG
Source organism: Erythroxylum carthagenense (assembly GCA_026413575.1). NCBI lineage: Eukaryota > Viridiplantae > Streptophyta > Magnoliopsida > Malpighiales > Erythroxylaceae > Erythroxylum > Erythroxylum carthagenense. The sequence continues at coordinate 55,143,919 of JANZLD010000008.1, read as the reverse complement.
TATTCCACAATTATTGTACCTCGAGTATTTGAATGATTTTGTTTTGTAATGACTTTCCAAATTAGAAATGTTTGTAAATGAGACTGATCAATGAGTGTCATAACACTTGTGAATGAAAATGTTTTTCAATAAAGTGGGCCCAATTTGTTTATTGATTTTCTAAATATGCATGTGATGTTTGAAAAAAAATTATAACAAGTTTCAACTGGTTGACTGTTCTAGCATGCCACCTTTGCGGGATATATACTCAAATATTCTTCAGGATGTTAGGTATGTGTCTTGTGAGAGTGGGGTACTACATCATTAATCATGGAGTTTAGTTTTATGTTGAGGGATGAGGTTTGCAAGTTGTTCAAGTTGATAAAATGTTGAATGAGTTGTCCTATGCCTAACCAATTGTCATACCGAAGAAATACCAAGTTACCATTCCCGATGGCATATGAGACTTCATTTTATACCTTATCCTTTAGCTTCAGAAGTTTGTTAAGAAAGCGAGAGTGTGAGGCATTTTTCTTAATTCCCCATATGCTTCTATCCTTGAGGAAGTAAGAATGAAGCCATTTCATCTCAAGTGAATTTTTAGTATCTACGAGAGTCTTTTAAGAATCAAAGCTTGATTTGTTGTCTTGATTGGAGTAATGCTTAGACCACCTTCATCTTTGGGGAAACATAAATCTGTCACTTCACTTTGGTCGATCCTTTATCACCATTTGGATGGTTCCATAGAAAATTTTTAAGTAACCTCTCAATTGATTTGATTATAGCTTGGGAGAGAAAAATATGGGAGATCCAATATATGTGTAATGAATTTAATACCAATTTGATGAGTTGCATCTTCCCAACATAGGAGCGAAATTTGTTAACCATAAGTTGATCCTCTTCTCAATTTTCTTTAAAATTGATGTGCGCTCCATAAAGTTGACTTTTTAGTAGAGACAGGTAATCCCAGGTACATAAAGGGTGAGTATTTGAACTTCATTCCAATGGTTTGAGAGATGAGGGGTTCCAAAGCAACGACGCTTTTTGACATGAGGAAGTGACTTTTAGCTGTATTAATTTGCATACCTAAAAAGCATTTGAAAGTGTCAAGAGCTTTCATGAAAGTATGAATGGGGTCCATCTTTGCCCTGCAAAATAAGAGGAGATCATTTGTAAAACAAAGGTTAGTTAAACCAACTTTCTTGAACTTTGCATGATGTTTAAAGTTGGAGTTGCTGAGCACTTCTTATTAGATGATTGAGTTAAGAGTCTCCATGTATAAAATGAAGAGAAAGGGAAACAAGGGATCCCCCTATTGAGACCTCTAGCTACTTTGAAGAAATTGGTAGAAGTACCATTGATCAAAACAGAAAAAGAAGCTAAAGATATGCATTCTTTTAACAATTGAGTGAATATGTCTAGGAACCTATAGGCTTTTAGCATCTACCATAGAAAGTCCCAGCTCACACTATCGAAGGCTTTGTGGAAGTCTATCTTGATTGTGCAATTTGGAGGAAGGTTGGATCTAGAGTAGCCCTTAAGGAGCTCTTATACTATGAGGATATTATCCCCGATATGTCTGCCATTTAAGAAGGCACCCTGGTTGTCACTAATTAGCGGGGTGAGAAATATTTTCAATATAGTTGCTAGAATTTTGGAGATAATTTTGTAAAGAGAAGTTGTTCAGGCTATGGATCTGAACTCATCAAAATGTGTGGGGTTAAAGAATTTGGGGATCAAGCAAACAAAGGTTTTATTGATCTCCTTAAGAATAATTCCCTTCGAGAAGAACTCATAGATTGCTTGTTTCATAATGTTTCCAGTGATGGTCAAAGATTGTTAAAAGAAATATCCATTAAGAACATTGGGGCTTAGGGCTTGGGGCCTTCGATTCATCCATTCCAAATATTGCATTCTCAATTTCAGTGTCTTCCATAAGTTTAATAAAAAAATCAAAATCCAAAGGGGAGAAGTGAGAAGTTTATGAGAGTTTCAAGAGAAACAATTGAGGGACCTATAATACCAAGTAATTCTTCAAAATATCTGACTACTTCCTCTTAGATTTCCCATTGTGTCTGAAGTTCTGAGTCTTACTTTGAAACAATGGATTATATTTTGTTTCATTTTTTCCTTGCAAGAATTGACTTGAAGAAGAAGCTAGTACAACTGTCACCATCTTTCATCCAGTTCACTATAGCTCGTTGTTATAAGAGACAGTTATGGTCATATATGGCTTGCATGAATTGAGCTAAAATTAATTTTTCTCTGTTTAATGACATTGAATTAGTAGGATTTGAAGCAATTTTGGATTGTATATCGTCAAGTTCTAGATTAGAAGAGTTTATTGTAGAAGATGTGGATCCTTGTAAGGAATTTAACACTTTTAGTTCTTGTTTAATGAACTTTAGTTTTTGAACACATCAAAATTGTTTGGTCCCTTAACAATATTGTTCAGCCCCTCGTCTATATGCTTCAAAGAATCCTAGTACATTCACTAAAAAGTTGTTGAAAAAGAAGGGAAGATGTTTTGTGACTTTCTGGAACAAATTGTGAATAACAATTGGAGTATGATCTGAGAAAAAGGGATCTTTAAACTTGACAATACTATTAGGGAATTGGTTGAGCCAATTGTCATTGACTAAAGCACTATCCAATTTCTTCCTGATATACCAATCAGATTATTGTTTGTTGGAATAAGTGAAATTATGTTCATCAAACTTGAGATCAGTCACTCCTAGGTCCTACACACATTCTTTCATATCAACTATTTAGTTCTTTAAGTTGCAATGTCCTTGTGCTTTTGAAGTGTATAATATTGAGTTAAAATCTCCACAGATAAGCCACAGTTTGGAGATGTTGTTACTGATTGTTTTGAGATTGATCTATAAGCTTCTTCTCTGAAATCCAAAATTGTTTACTAATATAAATGATATATTCAGGTCGATGTGTTCCTACATGAAGTAGAGGATAAGGTGCATAGCTTCATCTGTGGAGTCTAATAAATCCACTTTGAGCTCATCCTTCCAATAGTAGATAATAATTCTACCAGGAGCATGATGATTATGGTTGTAAGCATGTTCCAATAGGAACCAAAAATCTCTAACTTTGCAAGGTTTTCCAGTCTAATTTTGGTTTCAAGCAAGCTGATAATAAGAGGCTTCTCCCTCAAAACAAAGTCCCTTAAAGTTGAGAGTTTAGTGGGACAGTTTATTCCTCGAACATTCCATGTAAGTATAGATATGTTAAAGGTTTTGTTTTGTGGAGCATTTTCCTTTGCTCCTTTTGGATCTCCTTCTCCCCATAGTTTGGAATTTGGCATTGTCTTCATCATCATTGATTCCTTTAGAATCAATAGGACTTACAGGGGCAACTGGTGTTTTATGTATATTGGTGTTAATATTTACCAGCTCGTCTGTAGGATCAGACAAACATTATAAAGTAATATTAGTGGCTAGTGATTTTGTCATGACTTCCTTCTGGTTTGCAAGAGTTTCATTTGAATTCTCCATATGCTCCTTGTCAGTATTGTGTAATAAAATTTGATCTTTGCATTCAAGACCTTGTTCAACATTTTCTTCCTTCAGCATCTCATTATTTTGATTCTCAATATGTATGGGGTTGGTGGAAGGCTCAAGGATCGACAATGTAACAACATCTTCTTGTATGGTTATATTTTTTTGTAGCTGGGGAAGTATCATCTTGTTGTATGTATTCGAGAGGTGGAAACTCATCTCCTATCTCTATGAGCTCCTAATAGTTTTCAATTTTGAATGTTTTCCCCATTCAATGCCAAGTCTTATCTTGAGTTTTAAAGGATGGCTTCAAGTGGTAAGAAATGGCAATTTTGTCTGCCTATAAGTTGTCATCTTCCCTTAGCCTCATGATTGGGATTTCATCAGGGAAATCTTTGAAAAGATCCATACTGATGCATATCCTGGTATAGCCTATTAGCTTCTTCTTGAAAATGTGTTCATCAATGCACAATGATCTCCTAATGTAGCTAGCTAATAAGCTTAACCTCTGAATTGTCCATTATTTAAGGAGGACATTGTGGAAATTAATCCAAAGTGGAATGCTTTGGAACTTAATTGTTTCTAGTCTCATGTTCGGTTGCCAAGTTTTTAGGAACATAGGTTGACTACCAAGATGCTATGGTCCTTCTTCTAAGATTTTTTGGGCTTTTAAAATAGAAGAGAATGTGAAAAGGATAAGGTCATCTTCGGAGAGGAGGACATCCATGAGTCCTTTGTGTTTCTAGACCTTGTTGGCCCATTTAGAACTATAGGTAAAGTTGGTCACTTGTCAAAGAAGAGTCCAACAATGGTGGATTCCCGGTTGTATGCTTCTTTCTTCAAGAGCTCAAGGTCAATGCAAACAATAAGTTTGCCATCCATTTCCAAGGGTGGTGTATAATCCAAGCTCAAGGGGATTTGTTCCCCAACAACTTGTTTTGAATATTTCTAGGCATAAGGAGCAGCCGAAGTTGGGGCTATATCTGGAATATTGTGAGTGGGAGTGGACGTGGAGGTGGTGGTAGGGGGTGGGATGGCAAAGGTGGAAAATTAGAGGGGGAGGGTGAAGTTGCATGGAGCATCGTGATGGTTTAAGCATGAAAGAGGAAATGTTTAACTTTGCAAGATAGGGTTGTCAAAAGTTTGTTACCAAAAGATGGTAAAGAAAAGAGGCAAAAGTGAGGAGTTTTATGGAAAAGTCTAAATTGTCCTTAGTAGCTAAGAAAACAGAAGCTATGAAGTTGAAGCAAGGATACAGAGTTGTGAATGTGAGGAAGCAAGGATGCGATGGAGAAGTGAGGTTCAAAGGGGAGCAATGATGCAGTGGGGGAGTCAGAGTGTTAAAATCAAAGAGAAAAGAAGGGGAATTTAGGCATACCTGCAGCTGCTCTAAAAGAGAAGATGGAGCTTTTCTCTCTTCATTTCATAGCTTTCTAATATTGATCTAAAATTTAGATATAGAATGTTTGAACTTGCAATAAAGTAGGTAACCTGTAGCGCCCCCTTACCGTAGAGTACGCACCGGAACGCCAAACTCACCCAAAATTGCAAACTATTTTTCAGGATCGAGAGAGTAGACTCCTAGCTCCAGAGAGAGACTTTTCCTACCGTGTAGATCTAGTTGGCAAGAGAAGTCATGG
>JANZLD010000008.1:54706593-54716865 GCA_026413575.1 Erythroxylum carthagenense | reverse complement strand
AGAGATAAGAAAATGCATTTCATGCCCATGCATTAGATGATATGCACATACACGTTAATATTGAACTTATGCTCATTAAGACAATTGTACATGCATTCATTGACATATTCTAGATATAATTGTTTATAAATATGATTATATTGAGGATTGTGGTTTTTATATGTTGAAAACTAATTTGGAGAGTGTATTTAGTGATTTAAAAAAATTTGTGAATTTTAGGAAAATTTTTGAAAATTTGGGTAATTTTTGGACTAGGAAAAATGCCAAGTGGCAAGACAAATGGTAAATGGTAGTGGAATTTACTGTCAATTGGCAATGGAAATTTTGATAAATGACTTTGGGATTTATTTACAAGTGTCATTGAAAATAAAGAGACAATTGGATTAGACATTGGAGAGAAATAGACTGGTTATTAATAAGGGTCTAAATGGGACCACAAGGAGGTAACAAGTGTCACTACCACTCACCACATTGTTCCTCTTTGGAAGACACTCTAATGTCTTTCATTTTACTCTTTTCTTCTCTTCTACGTGACTTTCTCCATTGTCTTCAACCTTCTTCTTCTTCTTCATTTCATTTTGTTGACAACCTTTACCAAAATTGAACCTAGCTCCCTCATCTTTCACTTGCTACTCCCACCATGTCACCTTCTTCATTTCCATAAGAAAACCCAAACCTTCCAACCTTCAAGATGATGATCGTGGGTTGTGTGTGATGCTAGGGTTGAGTGAGATTTTGAAGATTTTAAAGCTAAATCAACTAAGTAGTTTGTTAATCTTCATGGGTATTGTTAAATGAAACTAGAATGATGAGAAATGTAAGATTGATGACTTGATTATGTGAATTTTTATATGTGTGTCATGGATGATGAAAAGCCTATGTAAATGTCTTGTTCTTGTATATGTATGATAGGTAATAATTCAGATATTGTTAAAGATGATGTTGAGGTAGAATGATCTTTATAAAAGGGTTATAATGAGTGCAAAAAAATCAATGATGAATGGGTAAATGTATATGCTCTGTTTTTGGTTAATGATCAAATATATATCATGAATTATTTGGGAATGATATTGAGTTGAAATGGAGTTGAGAATGAAGATTAAATGAAGTAGAAAGGGTGACCTTTGTACAAGATGTGTTAGGAGTAAGAGGTTGGATGTTGTAAAATTTGGAAAATGTATCAGTAACTTGTTCACTGATTATGCTTATGTGAAAGTTCACCACGGCCACCTCCTTGGTTCGCCATGACCAACTTGCAGGATTTCACGAGAAATTTCACTCTCGAGAAAAGTTCATCACGGCCAGCTTTCCTATACAACTTAAACATGTTTTAGTATTTTTCACAATATCTTGTTCTGTAGTTATCCAAATGGAATAATTTTTTATTTTGAGTCAATTAGAGTCATAAGGCTACAAATTGTCTGAAGAAATTGAATTTTAATTCAATCTCTAAGAATTTTAATTTCTGGATGGAAGTTGAGTATAGGGCAATATTTTTGTATAAGAACAATCCGAAAATATTTAAGGTATAACTTTTAGATTACTAAACCTAACTAAATGATCTTGGTATCATTAGAAACTTAAGAGATAGGAGAACAATTTCCTAGAAGAAAGTATTGCTAAAATACTTCGTTTGCATTGTCTAAAAGATCAAGACTAGTAGATCCAAAAGTCAGTTTTTGGAAAATTTTGAAATGATTCATTGGGTTATGAAATTATATTCAAAGTATTTATTTGAGGTATAAACCCTACGTACAAATGATACTTAAGTGAGTTTTGATATTGGATTTATTTTGTGACGAGAATAATGGAAAAAATACCCAGGATTGTCATGAACATGCATTATGCATATTTCATATACATAAATGTGCATTAAGGAATATTTATGAAATTATGCAAAATAGTGATATGTGTATGTATTGTATATTATAGAGGAACATTTGGAATGTCATCATCCAAACATTGTCAGAACTTTCAGGCATTAGCTTTGGCAGCAATCTGTGAGTAACCTAGACGATTTCGCTCAATTAATTTTTTGTGATAAATTATATTTTAAATTAGCTTATGAATGTGATTTGATTGTGTTGATGCCAGACAATGAAGGTCCGAGACTTGAATCATGAATGTGATATTGATGTGCTACTTGTAAGTGAATATGATGAACTAAATGCTTCTTGACATGATTGATTGATTATGAGATATGCATTCCACACATGAATGCATGAATCAAATAATGAGAGTTATGACCCGAGTAGCTACTGAAAATGAGCTTAAAGCTCGAAATGTGATTAAGAGCCAAAGGCTAACTATGTAAAATGAGTCCTATATCCCCAATGGATAAGAAACAATATAAATGAGCCCAGTATCTACAATGAACATATGACAGTTTAAGCACTCAGTCACAACAACGTAATAATGGGGAAAGAGTCACATGAGCACTTCATATACATTTTAATAAGTATGTTTAATTGTTTGAAATGTAAAATTGTCTTACGCTTAAGTGAGAATGTGATATCTGCTAATTTATGCAAAATGAAAAGATGTGGATTATATGTTATATGTGTGATGTGTTGCATAAATTAAGTGAATCATCAATGATGGTTACCTCATTGAGTTCGCAAAATTCACCAAAATTGTAACTTTGATTTTTCAGGACCGAGAGAGGACTTTAGCTACTGAGAGATGCTATAAGAAACATAGTCTTGTACTTTTGAAGAAAAAGAAGAAATGGCTCAAAAGTCAGTCAGCAGGGATTGGAAAGATTAGATAGATTTTTGTGTAATTACCTCTTTCATATAGCATATTTGGTATTAGGATATGATGATGTACATATTTAGATGATATTGAAAACTGTCAATGTAAATATTTGGTTTTTATGAAATGAAAGGGGGAATTTGGGTTTTAAATTATGGTGTTTTTCATTATGATGTCTTAAAACAAAATAAAGAATGATGATGCCATGCTAAGTGAATGTTGTGATTGAATGTAGCGCACCATTATCACAGGTTATGTACTGGAATGTCTTTAGGGTGTTCCAGTTCGTACTCTATGGTAGTGGGGGTGTTACAACCAACCTCAAGTGCTCTGAATGTTCCTCTCTATTCTTCGAGTACACCAAAATATCATCTATGAATACAATCATAAAATGATCTAAGTAACGTTGGAACACTTTATTCATCAATGCCATAAAAGTTGTTGGAGCATTTGTCAACCTAAAATGCGTCACCAAAAACTCAAAGTGCCCATATCTGGTCCTAAATATGCACTCTTTGGTACATTAGCTTCTATTATCCTCAACTGATGGTACCCTGATCTCAAATCCAGCTTATTAAACACCTGATCTCCTTGTAACTGATCAAGTAAATCATCTATCCTCAGTAAAGGATACTTATTCTTCACTGTCACTCGATTTAACTGTCTATAATCAATACACAATCTCAAAGTCTCATCCTTCCTCTTTATAAACAACACTAGAGCACCCCAAGGTGACACACTAGGTTTGATGAAACCTTTATTCAACAACTCTTACAACTGGTTCTTAAGTTCCTTAAGTTCCACAGGTGCCATCTTATATGGAGGAATCATTATAGGAGCAGTACCTAGAATTAAGTCAATCATAAACTTTGTTTTCTTGTCTGGGGGTAATCTTGACAATTCAGTGGGAAACACATTCAAGAAATCCCTAATAACAGGAATATCTCATAATACCTGCTCAGTTCGGGTATCAGTTACATAGGCTAAATAAACCTCACATCCACTTCGAATCAGTCTGAGAGCACTCATTGAGGAAACCAACCTAGCTGGCACTGCTTACCTAATATCTCAAAATATAACCCTTGGTTGATTAGAAGATTCAATAGCCACTTCCTTAGTATAATAATTCATTACAGCTTTATATGCAGTAAGTCATTCCATACCTAGGATGAGATATATCTCCTTTAACTGCAATACTATCAAGTTAGCTTCTAACTCTGCCTGATCAATCCGAGTGACCCTTTACAGACTTCCCCACTCACTATAGTACTTCCCACTGGAGTACTCACCTTTAAGCCAAATTTCAACATCTCTCCCTTACAATGCAGTTTAGATGCCAAATGTGGTGTGATGAATGAATATGTAGATTCTGGTTTTAACAATGCAAATGCCTCAAATTGAAAGACATGTAGCACACTTGCAACAATATCTAGAGAGTTCTGTGCCTCCTGTCTGGTGATAGAAAAGATCCTAATCTGAGACTACAGCTAGTTACTCCACACCTCAGTCCTAACATTAGGACTTGCTAAACTAGTTCTATCTCTACCTCTACCTCTCTGTCCTACTCCACTAGCTCTATTTTGCTAGACAGTAGTCTTAATTACCCATCCTCCACTCGCTTTAGACTGTGCTCCCACAATCGCAGGGACAGCCTCTAAGCTGATGCTTAAGAGAGCCACAATGTAAATAAACTCCTGTTAATCTCCAACATTCCTTACCATGTTTCTTTTCACAGTGCTCACAACTAGGCATCTTCCTCTTCATTCTAAATTCCTATCTATACTCTCCTTGACCATCTTTCAATAATAGTTCAATTCGGATTGAGACAGCCCTCATCTTAGTAAAGCTACTCAGATTAGTGATGGCCAACCTTGTTCTGATCTCCATATTCAGTCCATCCTTAAATCACCTACACTTATCCTCCTCAGTCAAAATCTAAGCAGTAGCATATCCCATTAATTCATTAAACCTCACCTCATACTCGGCTACAATAAGACTTCCCTACTTCAGATCTAGGAACTCTTTCATCCTTCTATCTAGGTAAATCTTGAGCATATAATTCTCCTAAAAAACCATCAGGAAGTCTTCCCGTGTCAGTTGATAAGGTGGGGCAAAACTGCCAAGAACAATCTTCCACCACTGATAAGCTAGACCTTACAATAGTGAGACTGCATAATCAAAACTTTCATCAAACTCACAATCCATCTGGTCAAACACTCACTCTGTTCTTTCTAACCAACCTTCTGCCTCTGCAGGGTCTATACTTCCATAGAATTCCACACCCCCTGTTTCCTAAGTTTATCATACCTCCTCTCTCTCCTCTTAGGAATTCTCGAAGGCATTTGTACAAACTGAGGTACCAGAGACTCTCTATTGGCTCATATGGACTCAAGTTCAACTGACTATGTGACTCGATCTCTTATAGCAGATGACCTATAATAAATAATAAAGGTGATCACTATATGAGTCTCTCACTTTATATCATATATAAATACTCTTATATGTCCTAAAGATGCTAAACAATGCTTTGATGCCAAAATTGTAACGGCCCAAACCACCCACCCACAGATATTGTCTACTTTAGGTTGCTTATCAGGCCAAGGCCTTCACAGTTTTGCTATTCCTGCACCTAAGAAAACGCATCCATAGGGAAGAGGTATCTATACCATATAATGCGTACTTTTTTCTCCTCTCCAACTGATGTGAGATCTCACAAGTGTACTCTTCTTCAGTTGTTAAATCTGCAGTTGTCTACTATTTGGAACTCTTCCAATTGACTGCTCCACCATTCAATGTGAAAATATATCTGGATTGGGATTTGGAGTCATCCCTGTCGAATTGGAAACTGGCATCTGTATACCTACTTACAATAAGATCTCCTTCTCTATATACCAAGAATATATCCTTAGTTCTTCTCAAGTACTTAAAGATATTCTTGACAGCAACCTAATGACCCTCACTAGGGTCCAATTGGTATCTGCTCATAACAGTTAAATCCTATGATACATCGGGTCTTATACATAACATAGCATATATGATTGATCTTATAACCCCGAAGCATAAGGGATCAAATTCATGTGAGTCCTCTCGTATTATGTCTTTGGACATATAGATTTTGACAGTGTAATCCCTTACGTCATGAGAAGATAACCTCTCTTGAACTGCTCTATGTTAAATCTCTTTAGCGTCTTGTCTATGTATGTAGATTGAAAAAGACCAAGCAACTTCTTAGATCTATCTCTATAGATTCTTATCCCAAAAATATAAGTTGCTTCTCCAAGATCTTTTATAGAGAAATTATTGGACAACCAAATATTGACTAATTATAAAGCTGAGACTTTGTTTCTTATTAGTAGTATGTCATCTACATACAACACAAGGAATATGATTGTACTCCCACTAACCTTCTTATACACATAAGGTTCATTTGGTAAAAATATAATCAATTATGCATTTATCAAACATCCTCACACTTAAGCTTTTACTCGTCCTTAAGCAAACTATAATCAAAATTATAAATCTTATAACATCCATTCTTCATTAATCTTGTTATGTCCATTAACACTATAAATCATCATATCTTATAAAACAAATTTACATACAATCAGAGTCAAGTTATCCTAAAATTAACTTCCTAAGTCAATATTAATAGTAATCATATCAATAATCGTGTTGAAATTAAAAATATAAACCTTTATGCCCTCGCCAAAATTTCACTCAAGGCACTCAAGTGTCTAAGGTGAAAAGTATCAAAACTCTCAATTAATGTATAGTAGAACTTTTTACCACAAGCTTTAATATTATCACTTCTTTACCATTTATGCGTAAACTAGAAACAAAAATCAAAAGATCTTATTAGGGTTGTAATGATGCTTAGGTACGGTATAATTAGGATAATAAAATGGTTGAATTAAAGGAAATTTACTAAAAGAAATTACATAAAACTTCGTATAAATATACAAGTCCTCTTATTATGACTCCATTGTTACCATGTTCACAATCTATATTATGCTATTTTTTTAATCAACCAAAACATAATTTTGAGCATTTAGTACCATAATTAAAGAAATCATAAACCTTCAAGTCTTTCAGGTTTCAAACAAGCACGTATTGTAAATAACCTTCAAAAGAATTAAAAAGGCTTCAAAGAAATTAGGATAAAGGTTAATATATGGGTATAATCAATGAAAAAGGCTAAGGCTCAACTTAGTGATTCTTAAAGGTAAATTTAAGGTAAAGTAGTTATCAAAGAAATAGGATAAAATAAATTGTTGAACCTAAGTGCCTTTACCACTTCAATGCTTCTAATTTAACAAATATGGTCTCCAAATGTATAATAAAATCATGTTTTAGAATTTTTTAATTATGCATGATAACACATATGAAAGAAATGAATGAACTTAAAAATTTTAAAATTTTCACTCTTATGCTTAAAAGCTCATGAAAAATATAGGTATATATGTGTATAAATAACATGCAATTTTCATTCAATTTGATTATTTCAACAAATACTAAAAATTATGACTTATAAAAGTAATTTTATTCTACTTATCATCCTTTTGCATACTAATTCAAATCAATACTCCATAACGAAATATAGTATTGATGGATAGAATTCAATTAAGTCATAATATCAATTAACAAAATTTTAAATTCAAGATTATGATAAAATTAAATAAATCATTAAAATTTATTAACTCCTTCGTCACACTTAAAGTTGTTCATTGTCTTTAATGCATATAATATAAGCAATTAAAAATAAGTGAGAGGGTTAAGTTGATACTTTCCTGAACAAGATGATTTTCTAAATTCTAATCCATCCAATCCTAGAGTACATCCTTGTAAAATATAAAGAAAAAGGGATAAAAAAGAATAAGAAAATAAAAAGAAATATAAAAAACAATAACATTAGTGTTTAAACAAAAAAAAAAGGAATAAGAAATAGGAAAAGAAAAGAAAAATGCATAATTAAAAAAGAAAAGAAAAATGCATACATCAGATGATGGGGATTGGAAAGTAATGCCCTGATGGTTTGCCATCACCAAGAGTAAATCTTTATCCATCCAATTGAGGTCTCGATCCTACATCTACTTCACAGCTCTACCTACTTCTTTCCATCTAAGCTATCACTGATCCTCTGTTGTAATCCCACCTGTTTGAAATGACAATGACTATGGCTATGGTGGCTCCTCCCTATCTCCACCCTCCACTACTTACTTTTCAGGGTACCAAATGAGTCTGTATATTTCACCTGTGGGTCCTCGATACTAACGTACCATGCACATGTGTCTCATCACTACTAGGTTAATTACTTCCATGGTCGTCATTTCTCACATCGATGGTAACTAATCAAATAAACCCATTCGTTGCATTAATCTAGTCCCATAACGTCTAACATAAAATGTGCTAACCTTTTTGTCACTAATCTGACATCAAATAAATTGGAGAAGTGTATGCCATAGGTGAATTGGTGTCTACTCGCTCATTCTCCAAAGGTAATAGACATCTAAGCTCCCAACGAATCCCCAAATATCTCCTTGACCACTCAAAGTGTGGCTAAAAATACTGTGGATGTATCTAAACACTAGAGTCTATAGTGTAGAAGCCTTTGACTTGCTCAAATCATAGTTGTCTTCAATGTTGATCCTACTCTAGAAGTGTCATAGAGACAAACCATAAGAAAGATTAGTCTATAGTGCTAGGTACTTCAGTTTCCCCACATAATCTTAGTCATACAGACCCATAGTGATGGAGAACTCTATATAGCTCATTTGATGCATTCCACGGCGAAAGTCCGACTTTGCCGCAATAAAGTCCCCAGATCAAATCCATGAACCTCTCGGGAAAAATATGCCGCAGCGAAAGTCAGGCTTCACTGTGGCAAAATTACCAAGAATTAAATAAAATTACCCTTGGGGAAAGGTTCGCTGCGACCAAAGTCACACCTTCGTCGCGGTGAAACCTTTCGATTCACAACCCAGAACCCAACATCCAACACTAATATACAATTCTATTTCCAACCACAATAATTAACAACTTAAGAAAAAGATACAATTGCACATACACAAAAGAAACTTCTTCAATTCTTAATCTCATTACTAAAACAAATAGAGTTTGAACAAAGCTTTAGTTACATATCAACACTACATCATTAGTTTAATACAAAATACATATGGATACTTATGTTCAATTTGCTGCTAAAGCTACTCAAAAGTAAATGAACTAACTTCGTTACTAAATGTAGCTATCTCGGAGTTTCCAAATCCTTGCAAGGATCGCTAACCTTCTCGTCTGCACATGAGGAGTGAAAAATAATGGGTTGAGCTACAAGCTCAATGGCTAATATCTTTATAGCCATCGATAATGAGCCATACAATTAAGTATATATGTACATATATCTCTACATTTTTATCTCAATCTAATCTAGAAATTCAATCGTCAATAGTTCAAACTCAGTCATTCATAGTTAAAGAAGTCATTACATAAAACATAGCTTATACATTTAACCACCAACACATGACACTCAATTATGCACCATACTTGACAATTCAAAGATGCAACGCACAAACAAATAGCTCGAGAGTCTTATCGGTCGAAATAGAGAAACTGAAGTTTACACCATGAACAAAATGAGTCTGCTTCTTAGGATGTCATATGCCACAAGCAGGTAGTCGGGAGAAGGCTTAGTTAACGTGCATGTGACGAATGAAATGGTTTCTCTCTTGCCTAAAAACAAGCAATTCTATGCTAAATTCAATTCATCACATATATTCCTACTTTCATTCATCTCATGCTTTTCCTCTTTTTCAAATATAAAAAATGTCATAACATTTTCCATGGCATAACATGATAATACAGCATAATGCAATTTCTGTCATTCACAACAATTCAAATTCAACCAATTAAGCATAGGTACATAAATGAAAACAAATTACCAATCTCAATAATAACTATAAATATATTACCTACCTAGATTACTTGAAAAATCCAAGTTCAATTGTGCCTTTCCTCTTGCTCTTGGGTAAAATTTGTTGAGTCAAAATGACTTTACATATATATGATTTTGATGTATAACAAAGAAGTAGAAAAAGCAGACGGAGAAATAAAAAGTAGACAGAGAAATGAAAAGTAGACGAAGAAGTAGAAAAAGCAGACGAAGAAATAAAAAGCAGACGGAGAAGAAAAAGCAGACGGAGAAGTGAAAAAGCAGACGCAGAATAAAAAAAACAGACGAAGAATTCAAAAGCAGACAAAGAAAGAAAAGCAGACGCAAGAGTCAGTTCGAGTTAGTTACATAACTCAACTGATTAACCGTTTCTTTCAAGATTCAAAAAGCAAGAATCAAGAAGCAGTTGCAGACGAAGGCTATAAATATGAGTCGAAGTCGAAGATTGCAAAGTTAGTTGATTTTACGTATACGCGAACTAAAAAGCTTGTCTGAGAGATTATTGTGTGAATTAGCTAAGAGCTAGTTTTACTGTAACAGAGTTCAAACACTTTTGTAAGAAAGTAGAACAG
>JANZLD010000008.1:54479570-54498727 GCA_026413575.1 Erythroxylum carthagenense | reverse complement strand
ATTCAATACCATCATCATCCTTTCACCAAAGGTTGATTTGGTTATTCTTCAACTTTACAAGTTTCATAAGTTCCATACGATTCATAATCAAAAAGATACATATATCCTAGTAAGTAACTTTATGATTCTTGTTATGTTGATTTAACCCATATGGCATAAAAGGATAATCTCAGTTATCCAAATTTTAATTCTTGCCATTTATGTTTAGCATAAGTCTCCTTTGATCCAATATATATACAAACTACTTGCATAAACTTGGATCAACTAATTTGACTTAACAACCCATTTCTAACCATGAATTGAACATTACAATAATGTTGAATCTAAATTTAGTATCAGATACTCATAAGCATGAATTAAAAATGCACATGATCTCTATCATATCACATATAGGTAAGAAAAGTTATGTAATCGTTTTCTTTTAATGACAACTATTATAATACTGTTACTAAGCCTTTAATTGTGGTCCACATATAATGCTTTTAGTAGGATAAATTAAGTGAAATAATTCATCAAGGTACTATACCTTTCATCCCTACTTTATGCAACCCCTTTCGTTTTGCTATCATGGTGTTGATGTACCCCTTACATGTTGTCGTCAAAGTTTACGAGACATTAGTCAACTCAAAATGTTAATACATTTTGTCATCTATATGATTTTGACATACCTTTACCATATCCTCAATAGGGATATAAAAAAATTGCATAATGAACATATAATTTTCTATCTAATTTTGTAGAACTTTTCTCATACATATCCTATGTCCAAGAGCTTGAGTTCACTAACTTAGTATCAACTATACTAACTAAGGTAAGTTTTACCAAGAACAAAATATAAATGTAAGAAAAGCAAGTAATCAATTATACGACCTGACTACCAAATAAGATTAAAGAACAAAATATAAATGTAAGAAAAGCAAGTAATCAATTATACGACATGACTACCAAATAAGATTAGGACTTTAATCATGCATTTAGTTACTCCCAATATTTTATTCAAAATAATAGCCCTCACTACTATTCGGAAAGATTAATATGACTTGTGGGCTAGGATCTCATTTAAATATAGTTGACCTTGAGTTTGCTCAACAAATCAACTAGACTTAAATTAGGTAGATAATAACTTTATCAATCACATCTCATATGACTGCTAGATCTGTTAGGTGACAACTCTTGCCAAAATATATCTTATATAGTGTTCCTAACCTTGTCTCTAAATTCATGTGATCATGAATTTGCTCATTTAAATCACACAAATTTAGTTAAGTAGAACCCACTTTCATAAGATTAAACATGTTTGGGTTAAAATGACCTTGAGTTTGATCAATAAGCCTACAATAAACAGAACTCTGGTTTATTCTTATAACAATGGATGGCAACAATTGCATTGTCAATGTGTACTTAATATTTTAACGAGAGATTTAACTTCACGTGTCTCATCAAACACAAATTGCATGTAAAATATCGCATATATAAAACATACAATTTATCATGCTTGCAATATATATATCAACCATATAAATAAAGTATGCAACTTATGTACTCATAATCAAATTATATGCATAAAATATCAAGTTTCATTTGATTCTAGTTATTAATCTTCATAATCTAAAATAATATTTCCAACTCCTTGGAAAACTTAAATTAGATTAAAACCATTGATTCCTAAATAAATTAAATTCATATTCCAAATAATGGAATAGAAATTTAATTTGATTTGAAAACAATTTTCAAATCCAATTGAAAACTATTTTTAATTATCTTAACTCCTTTGATAAAATTTAATTGAAAACAATTTTCAATAAATTGTACTTATTTCTTATTATAATTAGAAAAACTTCTTTTCAAAATTATATAACACATTCTAATCCAATTAGAAACTATTTCTAATCTAATTAGAAATTATTTTTCCTTAATTAGAAAACTATTTTTAAAATTATAAGGAAACTACTTTCAAAATTAAATAAAGCACTTTTAAATTTAATTAAGAAAGTTATTATATATTATTTATTTAGAGATTTATTTCTCGATTAATTAGAAAAACCTTTATTTAATAAGTAAGAAAACCATTTTTAAAAATATTAAAGAAAGTTCCTTTTCTTGATAAATAAATGAAAACACTTTTTTAAATTTAATCAAGATAATATCCTTTCTAATAAATCAAGAAAGTTATTATTTATAAATAAAGAAACAATTTCTAAATAAATAAAATAATAAGTCTCTAAACAAATAAAATTAAGAATTTAATTTATCTCAATGAAATTGAAATAAATAAATTTAATTAAGAAACAATTTTCTTAATAGTTTAAGAAAACATTTTCTTAATTTCAAGAAGTTTAATTAACTAATTTCAATAATTAATTCTAATTTTAGAAACAACTTTTGTAATTAACTAATTTCAATCTAATTAAAACTAATTAATTCTAATTTTAGAAACTACTTTTCTAAATTAATTAGGAATCAATATAATCATTAATCTTAATCAAATTAAGAAAAATAATTAATTTTGGAATTGATTTTTTAATTTTAAAACAATTTTAAAATTGTGTATAGAATTTAATTAAATTAACAATATATTATTACTAATTTAATAATTCCTTTTTAAGTTTAAGTCATACTTAAACTTGTAACCAAACAAATCGAAAAACCAGGTTTGGAATACCTTATTCCAACATCCAAACAACCCTTATTCTAATATCATAAAGGACTCATCCTTGTCCAAACAAGCCTCTTCATCTTCATGTTTTAGAAAAACCCTAAATTCATAAGTATGTAGCCGTTGCCATTAACCTCTGAAAATGCCAACTCGCACTGGGCATTTTTTTGACTAACCTTTCTGCGCATAATTTTTTTGTATAATTCAATCATTTTATCATACAATGTTCTGATTAGATATAGAATATGGAGTTAATGTCTATTTCATTTTGAGTTTAATTATATTAGTTCACCTCCATTAGCTATTCATTCAATTAATGACATTTGTAAACTATTTACAAAGCATCATTTAACCTTGACCAAGGATTTCTTGAATTGATACTAATAGAGAACAACGAAACATTGCTCCTAATTACTTTTGGGTGATGAATCCTATCTTAATCACTCAACTATCTCCATATAGTTCATACTACATCCAATTACTACCGATTAAATTACCTATGATTAAATAGATCATAAGTAGTATCAAAATTTAGCAATCTCTATACAAGATAACTTTGATGGCCTCAAGTCAAAGAATCACTTATACAATCATCATAATGAAAATTTCATAGATATCAAGTAATGTTCCAAATAGATTTCTCATATCGGGTCTGTTTTGTGAAATTGTTCTCTAACAAGCACCCACACGTTTGTTTAAGTATCTCTATACTTTAGCCTATGAGATCAACTACTTCCATTATAAAGAAAAACAAAACGTGTGCTAGTCTTTTTACGTTCTATTAATGTCCAATCTTAATAGAACAATTACTAGGAACATTTAGAAATAATACATAAATGTAATATGAATCTCATAATTATAATCTTATTATAATTTTTATTTGCAATGTACAATTATCCCATAAACTTTATCATATACATTTAAACATGTATAAGATAAATAATGCCTTTAAATAATTTGTCACTAAATTTCAACCAAAGCGATTGGTTGTAGGGCATAAACTATCAAATCAGACCCTAAGGCTATATTTGGTTGGTTGGTTATTAACAGAATGGAATGAAATATAATATTATTTCATCGTTTGGAAGAAGGGTTTATAATAAAATGGAATGAAGTAGGATGGAAGTAGAGGATTTCACATTACATCTCATTCTATTCTAAATAGTAAAAATAAGTTATCTCCGATTTAGGAAATTTAGGATGAAATGCAAAATAATAACCAATATTTCACCATATTACATTATGAATTCTTCCTTCAAACAACATATCACTATATTACATTATGAACTCTTTCATCCCTCTGAAAGAATAATTTTCTAATATTACATCCATTTACATTCCATTCTATTATAAATTATTCCACTTCATTATATTTTATTTTATTAAAAACTTTACGTCCAATTAAACATAACCTAAATTAATTGGCAACCAACCTCTTAATTGCTTTAGTGGCTTTTTTTTAATTCTATCTCAATTTCTGTTATTTACTTTTATTAAAATCAATTGCTTGTTATTAGGATCGAATTGGTCATTGCATAATCCTTATAAGAACAATATTTTTGAATATTACAAGATATGATCCATATACTTGCAGTATAGTGAGGGTTTTATTAGATATAAAAATTGCTCAACATTAATAACCTCTCCAATATTACCTTTTTCTCCTTACTGATTTTCCTACAATATTAACCATCTCTCCCATTTCACTAGACTTAACACATGATTGCTAGAGTTTCCATGAGTTGGAACCAATAAGATTGATCAATTTCAATACATAAATCCCAGTGGCCAAACTCAGCCTTATGAATTTTTCATCCTCTTTTCCATTTTAAATTAAGCGAGTGTTTTTCGACTTGTTATACTGATTGAGCGCGCTTTTTTCGTACCTAAGCTGCCGTTCGTCAAATTTTAACATAAAAAATCTCTCTCAAAGGAAATTTGAGTCTAGGATCTGGTCCCCTTCATTTCGGTGATCTCCTGGCCACACGTGTGATTTTACCCCATATTTGTTCTATACACCTCACCCAAGCAACGAAAACGATCACGCCTGTAGGCTTAACAGGGAAGAAAACTTAAAGTGACTAGTGTTATAATTCACATACAAGAGGACAGAAAATTTTAAATGCAAAGTTCATAGTCCATTAAAAGTTTAAGATAGGAAATATCTTATTTCTGACCCCATCTGAACTTGGGAATGGCTATACAAGCGCATTGTAACTACAATTTTCCCAAAATCAATCTAGTTTGACCTCTTTGTCCTTGCACCTTTCAATTTTCCTCAATACAGGAGCCCTGTTTGAATGTGGAAGAGTTGGTAGATGTCACAATAAGGAACCACGTCAAAACAATCAACAGATGCAATGCACTCTTCACTCTTTCATAACCTTTTCACATACTCCAATCATCACAATGGTCAAGAAATCTTCGAAATCGTACATCAATAAATGAAAAAGAGGACATGGCAACTTCTAAAGACCATTAGGCAACACAAGAGAGAAAAAAGGGAATTGTAAGTTCTGGGGATAGCAGGCAGCATCAATCAACAATTTATTTGCCACTGACACAGTGCCTAACCACGTTAACTAACGAGTAACCTCTCTTTCTGCGTCCCACCAACTTTCCTCAACAGATATTGAACTTTGACACTTTACACAAATAAACACGACCACCTTTACTTTGGCTAGATAAGTACAATAGACAAAACCAAAAATTCCCACCCAGTAATCTGACATCAAGCACCAAGTTGATGCTTCTTCATATGAAAGAAGAGATCCATTATAGTCTTTTTCATCCAAACGGGTTCCCTCCAGGAGATGAGAATGGACGCGGTGTAGCAGGAGCAGAAAACCTACCGTGCACTCGTTGGTCCATTGTCGTTGTACCAAAAGCAGCTGCATCGCTGTTTAAACCTTGATGCCTAGTTTGCAAAACAACAATTACAAAAATAAATATATAGAACCCTTACATTACAGACATGGGAAATTGATCACTCCATCCATATGAGAAAACTAAATAACGTGAGATATCTATTGCTTACGGAATGGAGGTATAATTTTCTAATTCAATTCCAACCAACTAAAAACACAGCAAGGCCCATTGAACCCTAACAAGATATGATTGGTTTAAGGAAATTTTTTAAGTTATAGAGCTATTACAAGCCAGTAAGCAATGCTTTAGTCTCAATTAACTTGGCCCGCAAGCCCAAAAATTACAACTTTCAACATCTTCTGTGGTAACCACAGTAAGCAAAATCTAAAACCTGAGAGCTGTCTATGTCCAGGAAAAGTACACAAGAACATGCTACTGTATGGTGACTTTACAGCATATTATGACCACTTACCCAGAAAGTAGGGTGTTGGTTGGTACTTGCTGAACCATATATGCCCCTGAAATTTATCCAGCGACATTGAACATCCAAGTCAAAGGCAAAGCACAGTGAAGAAGAAGAAAGAGAAAATTAATATATGAAGTTACTTTGAGGCATTGCTGATACATAAGGTGGTGACTGGGATGTCAAAGCTGATACATATGGAAGTGACTGCGATGAAGACCATGCTGGCATTGCAGTACCAACACTGGAAGTATGCTGCAAACCTGCTGGCGGGATCTCTGGTAGAGCTCCTTGCAAAGATGCCATGGGAGGGAACTGCATGACAAGAAACATAATTCATGCGAACTTGAAATAAAACTAGAAAGACATAAAACAAGGTCCTGCTTACATTTATTTCCATTACCAAAATCATTAGGGCAAACACCATTTTAAAATACTAAATATAAATCAAATCAATTATACTCTCAAATCATGCACCACTTCACAAGTGACAGAATGGGCCTTTAGTCTGCTAGAAGCACGAAATTAAAAATTAGAAATTCAGCTGGACAAAATTCCTCATTCATATCACTTTATTCCTATTTCAAGCCCTTACCAGCAAATAAAGGTCCCAGTCACAACCATGACAATAAGCATGAATTCACTACAACATTTCACGTCAAATTTACAATGATATGTTCTTTTCACTATTTCTCAAGCATAATTTCCTTGTTGAAAGATTCAACAAAACAAATCAAGGAAATTATATTATGAGGATAATTTTTTATTATTATTATAGTGCTCAAAATCAGATGTTTGTCGCGTACAGCTTGAGATTGAACGGGTGGTGGTTCGTTGACATCAAACGGGTTTGATGAACGTGATGACTGAAGATTTGGCACAGACTGCAACAAATAGTCAAAAGTTATAATAGTCAAAAACCTTCAGAACAGAACAAAATCATTGATTTTTTCCACTTGAGTAGATAAAAGCATACCGGCACTACATTATTGTATTGCATGTTGAACCCCATTCCATGGGGTAAAACAGTATGCCATCCAGGAATTGGTGCATTGAAAGTTGAATAGGTGGCAGTAAAAAGATCCTGTAAACATATAATGATCCACATAACATGTAGAATGTATATAATAGGGATGCAGCCAAATAAATGGTCAGCAATATAATTTACATACCTCAGGCAGTTCTTTTCTCCCACTAGGCTTTACATCCGCAGATGGAGGTTGAGATATACCAGCATAACTAACGGCTGGGATGGGACTTGAGAAGGCATTAGGTGCTCCCCTTGAGGGTAAACTTGTTTGCACATGTGGCGTTGTCAACAAATTCCAAGGCTGCCAAAAATGTCCAGGAAGTAACAAGGTAAACAGATATTGATAATAGATACAGAACAAAAATCAAGAACACGACAGAATCAACACCTGACTGCTGGATCCTCCATCAAGTTGTGTAGATTGTTGGGCAGTAGAATGACCAATGGAAGCAGGAAAGAAAGAAGGCTGTTGATGCTGCACACCAGACCATTGTGCTGTTTCAGCAGGTTTGACGAAGGAATTAGCACTTATGACTGGTGTGTTAGGAGCCAGACCAGGAGCCGCCACTGAAATACCACCAGGATTCAATGTTGACAAGTTACTAATTGGTGTAGCTGCAGGAGCACCAGTACCAAAGGATGACACAGATGTGTTTCCTGGAGGTACAACAGGTGAAACACCAACATTTGACAAAAGTGACACACTGCCGATGGTTGGTGTACCAGAACTGCTTGGCATTTGTGACATGTGCCCAGGTACCGATGCTGGAGTTGATAACTGCGAAATAACAGATTCTAATTGATTCATGCTCGAAGGCATTTGAGTTACATTGACCTTAGGAGCCAAATCAAAGGAGGCCCAATTGTTGTCATTAATACTAGTTGCTGGTGGAATAACAGATTGGGGCATAGTTTGTTGTGATTCTTGGACTGATGTTACAGGAGGATCAGGATCAACATCAAAATCAATTAAGCTTGCAGTATTCTCCACTTTAACTTCTACAGAATTCCCGTTGGTAGATCCCAAGCTACTAGAAGAAGCAGTTCTCTGTAATTAAATGAAACAATACTGTAAGACCATTCCTTCTCCCCAACCCATCAGTCACTTTATAATAATGAAATGCAAGAGATAACAGAGAAGTGAGTTTGTCAAATAAGTGACTATCCTTCAACTCAACCAAAATGCAATCTTAAGCATCCAAGTAGGTGAACCTTAAAAGTAACCAGATGGCACACAGCTGAACTACAAATGCTATTGTCCCAAACTTTCATGATTAAGATCCAGAAGCAGTGAAACTATTGATTTAGCTAAATAATGGAACTATAATGCAAACTGATGGATGTGAAAATTAAGGCTTTGATCCAAGTTGTAAGTGATGCCATAACGTTGCTGACTTCATTGGAAACAAATTGAAAAAAAAAAAACAATTTCTCACGAATATGCTACTGGAACTGCTGAATTCATGATGCCTGAATAACTGAAAATGTACCGATGAAATGTTTAAGAGTTCTAAATGCAGCTATTTGAAATAGAATGTTTACCCGTGTCTGAGCAAAACCATCAGCAGTCCTTGTCACATTGGCCTTTGGTGGTTCACTTATACGAAGAGGCACTACATTATCTCTCAAAATTTCTCTAACTGGCCGCACCAATGGGGGACTAGAAGCATCAGGATCCTTGAGTCTCTCAGGTGAACGGCCTTCCAGCTTTGAATCTCCATCAGATGACAGACGGTCTTCTCTTTTTCTTCCGTTTTGGAATCTGTCTTCCCTACGCCAGTCACTGATTATCTCATGATGAGCAGGACTTCTCCTATTATCATTATATTGTCGAACTTCTTGGTCATATCCCGGACTTCTTCTGTCATCATAACTATATCTAGAATTCCTGTCTTCACCTCTTCCACCTGGACTAGACATTTCACTATACCGTCGTTCATATGAATCCTCGTAAGGGGGACTTCGTGACCCTCCCTGATATGCATCATTTCTCCTATTGTCGTAGGTGTCTTCTTTTTCACCCTGCACCATTTTCAATTTGAAGAATGATTAGATAATATTTGGGGAACCAATCATTAATGAGTTCAACAGATGCAACTAAAGTCACCATCTTTGTACTAAGAGGCTTGCCAGAGTTCCTTTCACCAGTATATCTTCTATCAACGTAAACATGTTTAATAAAGTCCCGTAATCTGTCAATGTTACTGGAACAAGAGCATTTGAATCAGAAATACAATTGTGATTGACACATGACAAAATACAGCAGAAACTAAATATAACCTGCTATCAGGAGCAGATTGACGCTGTGAATCCAATTCTTTGAAATAGACATCTCTTGCACGCTGCAAATTTGATGCTCAGGTAATCAACGATGAACCACTAAGAAGATAGCATAAAAACAAAAAGAATCCAGGTATATGCATTTTAGGAGAGTTTTGAGATAGATGTGTTAGGAAAAGTTATACCTTGTTTCCACCTTCTTGAAGAGCTGAAACTTCTTGTGAAGTAAATTTTGCCATTGATACTGATTTTACTCGATGTGTGAATTCCCGACTACAAGTATTTTCAACAATAAAATCAGTTAAAGCAACTGCAATTCCTCTCCCTCCCCTTTCCAAATACACTCCCAGAAAATAGCAAAATTGCAGATCTTACAAGAAATAAAACCACATGGTGGATGTAAAACATGGAATGAAATGGAATGTGCTACACAGAGGATAACATTTATACTTACTGTATTCCACTACACGTGGTGCAAACAAACGTCCAGAAATTTGTGCACACATACTGTGGCCCCTGCTCAATCAGGAACAAATTATCAACACAACGATAAGTTTAGGCAGAGTAAATTTACATGAATGCATCAAACCTGAATAAAAATTGAAATAATAACATCTTACACAGCTTATGAAGTCATATTATTATTTCACTCAAGCCATTCTTCACAAATATCATGCAAATCTGACAAAGTCTTGATCTCTATGAGCTTAAAGATTTTAAAGTTTCAAGAAGTTTTGTAGTAATGCCTATATGTTGTCCACACCAATCAAATAACACGATTAAACAAAAACATAATGCAACAAGCTGGATTAAAAGCTCTGGAGCATTAATATCATTTACAAGAAAATAAATGAAAACAGAAGCCCAAATTGAGAGAAACGCAGTTAAAATCACAGTTATGGTTTGCAAACCTTCTTTTTTTTTTTTTGAATGCATCATTTAAATAAATATAAGCAACCAACTGAGTAGAAGTAAGTCCCAGCGTGCATTGTGCTGTGCAGCTTACTCCCTTTCTTCCATTCCTTTTCTTAAAAATGCAATTGACCATGAAGCATACAATATTACTAAAAGAGGAAGTATCTTGATACACCATCAGATTTCTTGAATTAAAAGTTCCAAATCACTCAAGCCCAAAAATAATTAGATACACCAATTTTTGATCCATCTATAGAGGTTTGTCGGTCTGAAAACATAACTCATAGAACAGTTATTCCACACTCAAAGAATTCATTTATTTACATTCATAAATAAGTAATTCATTCACATATGATATACGTTTTCTCCATTAATATTTATGTATTCATATATACACACACAATATTGATTAATTAAAGAAAATACAATATTGATTCGAATAATTTCAGAATTAGTATGGGCTACGAATCAGAAAACTACAGACAATAGAAGAATGCAAAAGACTCGGAAAGCTGCATACCATACTATTACAGTTAACGCATTTACGATTGTCGGGAAGTTTGAGAAGCCCCCGAATAATTCGCTCATGTTTTTCGTCCTCTTTCAGTCGATTCGCCATTCCAGCTACCAACTTGCCCAGACCGACATCAACAATCAAACACAAATTAGTAACGAAAGCAACATAGCAAAAACCGAAAATTCGACATGTAAAAGACTGCGGATCTGAGAAATCAAAACTGTTTAGGAACCGAAAGCGACAGAGTAAACGGAAAAGGAAAGTCAAGAACAGACCTGGATTGATTTTTATATAAGCTGACCAGTAATTGGAGATCAAACGCGAATTTGATAACCACAGTTGCCGAGAGAGAGAGAGATCGATGGATGAAACTAGAGAGAGTATAAGAAGAAGATAGCTTCGGTTTTTGTACAGCTAAGAGCTAAGCACAGAGAGAGGGTGAGATGTGAGTCTGAGCCTCTGCCTTTTTCACCCAAAAAGAAAAGCTTTCGACTAAAGAGCAGAAGTGAAATAATTAAGGGAAAAGGAATGTAGGCAACTATAGAAACAAAATTTGAGAGATGTTATTGTTACCTCTTGTCCCTTGTCTCTCGCTTAAAATGGTCTAACTTTGGACTTGTCTGCTCTTTAGAATTTTGGGTTTAGTTGCGCAGCCAATAGTATACCCCTCAGTCCTTCCTTCCTTCCTTTCACCTTCCTCGACACTTTTCATTTCTAAGACCGAACCTTCAAACCTTGTACGTATTAGATTATTACTATTATTTCTCTTTTTACTCCATCTTCCGATTCATAATAAGAGTCATTTTAAAAAAATACACGTTTATAAAAAAAATTAATAAAATTATAGATATATTCTTATTAACACTATCATAAAATTGATATGTGAGAGAAATTGCATAGTATTAAATTGCCTTGAAATTATGATCTGTATAATTAAGATGAGAGAGAAATGAAAAGTTAATTTTTGAAGAAAAATTATAAACATATATACAAAGTGAAGAATAACACTTAATTTTAATAATTAAAATATATCTAAAATGACTGTTATTATGAATCAAAGAGAGTATATTATATCTACTCATTTTAGTTTTAGGGATGGCAATTTCGCAAATGCATAAAGGACGGTTTCTTTGCGAATGTCGTTTTGCTTCTTCGATGAATGGCTTTCTAATTCATTAACAGTTTCTCATTGTAGAGTATGCGGTTGGAAAAGGAATGGAAACGACGTCAACAGCATGAATTTAATGAGGATATGTGGACATCGAAAACGAAACCGACGGACTTGGCACCCTTTGTTCAATTCCTTAAGTTTGTTTTTTGGTCTAGAAGTTTTCGCATCCAGTTCTTATTTTGTCCCTGCAAATTGAAACCCTAATAAAGGTTTTCAATTTTGATTTTAAAATTCTAATGTGAATAGTAAACATTTGTTTTACTTAATTCATTTTCATTAGTTTATTCTTTGAACCATTGAGTGAGGCTATGAATATCTTCGGTTGGGGAACGAATAATTTGAATTATTCAATATTCACTACATTACACTTAAACAGCAATAACAAAATTTTAAAAATAGCAAATGATGAACATGAGTTGATCGATGTTGCTGTTTTTGAAATTTTTGTTGAATTCAATAGCATCAAATTATATATTATTCAGAAACAAACTCTCCACTAGTTAGAAGTAATATTGCTGAACTTTCTTAGACCTTGTGTATCAACGAAATTCTTACCGAGTTATTGTTATTGTTATTATTGAATTACGTATTAATTAAAATAAAATACACATTTTCTTAAATGTAATTGGGCTTGAAAAATTTTCTTACATAAAGTCTAATAGAATTTTGTAAATGTTTAAGTCCATAAGACAAATTAGGGAGTTGATTGGATCACTCAAAATAGTTAAGTATGAAAATCAGGTAATAATAACCTTAAACTATATTCTTAAATTTGAGTTCGATTCATAAAAATTGTAAAAAATTTTATTAATAAAATATTTTATGGTAATACATATTTTGAATTAGTAATTAATTAAATTAATGATTAATAATTAACTATATGGATTTTTGAAATATATATGAAATTTGTAAGAATTTTATTCATTAAATAAATAATTGTGAAGTTACAAAATATTCAGAGTTTATATTTGATTACATGTTATGATGTGTATTGCTTGATAAATTGGGAAAAATATAATATTTATAGTTTTCAGTTGTGTATGTGTAGAATTAAGAATACTATGGTAAGATTATCATGTTTATGAAATTAGATAGAGGCTAGTATATAGTGGTTTAAAAATAGACTGTAAAAGTTGTGAATATGTGGCTTGTCTACAATAGGTTATATTTGATGGTCATATATTGATTGGTTACTAAGATATAAGTGAGGTATTGGGGCATCCTTAGTCTCGAAGATACCTTGTGACGATGACTAGGTACTAACGTGGTACTAAAGGATCCTAAATCTTAGGGATATCTTGTGCTAATGGACAGGTATTAGAGTGGTACTAATGTATTATATTAGATTTAGGAATTGAGGTATCTTGTGTCAATATTTACACAAATGATTATGTTTCCACTTAGTGAGTGATGACGGTGAGTAAAGAAGAGTTGACAAACTATTGACTGTAAGCCTACTAGATTAAACAGGACCCATTTAATTCACTTTATAAAGAGGTAAAACATAAATAGTAATAATTAAAATAATATTAGTATTAGTAATTAATAATGATAATAAAATTATGGATGTTTATTGAGTCTTTGAATAGTTTGGGTATTGCTTATGTATTTTAGTGTTATATGTATATTTTATAATTTGATTATTTTTAGCATAAATTGAGTTGTTTAATTTTATGAGTACGGTCAAGTTACTGTTACTAAGTAGGCAACTTACTTCCTGTCACTATAATTTTTAGGAGATATAGAGGTTATCAATAATTCCAGTGTACGTGATTATCAATGTAGAGGCTAGATGGGGCCAATAGATCAAATTGAGTACAATTGCTTTATGGTATATACTTTGAATGTTATAGTTTGGGATGATTATGGTTGAACAGATAACTTTTATGACTGATAAATGCCATTTTTCAGACTAAAGAGATTTTGGTAATCAATAATGTAATTATGGAAAATTTTGGCTAAATTGTGGTTTAAGAATTTTGAAGTGTCACATTTAGGTGATATCATGGTGACTTTATGTTTTTGGAGACAAATTGAGTGAATCAAGAAAAAATCGATAATATATTCTTATTTTATCTAGGATAGTTTCAGGAGATGATACTACTGGACCATAGTCCACTAGAGAATCAAGTAATTTGATCTGTGGTTTACATGTGCCTGATCGGGGGGGATGGCAAAGCAGATCGAGTAAGAGGAGAGATGTTAGTGTCAATTCAGATGATGCAGTTTTTTCAGATGATGCAGCAAGTTGTTACTATGGCTTCTACCTGAGGTGATTTTATAGTGGACCACACTATGAGCAGATCCATAAGATGGGTGTAGTGGAGTTTTGAGGCACTACTGATCCTGAGGAGGCTGAGGCACAGTGAGAGTAGATAGAGTTAATTTTAGATTGTTTAGGGTGTACCTAGGAAAGAAAGTTGCAGTACATTATTTCATGAAGAGATCTTATGAGTCATGGGAGATGATTCAGCAAGAGGTTTAGAGAGAGTTTATAGATAAATACACTCCATAAATATATCAGGATCTGAAGAAGATAGAGTTTATGAGTCTGGTTAAGACATAGGAGATGTCTATAACGGAGTATGAGGCTCACTTTGTGACTTTGTCTAAGTATTCATTAGAGGTCATGAAAAATCTAGAGAGAAGATGTTACCGATTTGAGCATGGTTTAAGGACTGAGATTCGTTTGGGTTTGGGTTTGGGTTTGGGAATTGCTATTTCTAATTTTAAGAAGTTACTAGATATTGCACTAGCAGTAGAGGATGTGATAAAACATGAAAGAAGGCGAGGAGAGTTAAAGAGGCAACCAAAGGGTTATCATGGAGAGGAAAGTCAGTGTGTTAAAAGGAGCGATAGTCATTCATGGTTTACTAGTGTAGGGCGATCTAAGAGAGCCGGTGCTACTTCGAGCAAGAGTGGTTGTTTCTATAGGTTTAGTGGAGATTAAAAAGCTAGTACAGATTCAGGATAAAATAACAATAACAACAACATCCAGTAGAAATATCGCTAAGAGGTAGAGTTTGTGGAGGTTTAGTAGTACACAGCCTTACCCCTAACTATTAGAGAGGCTATTTCCAAGTAACTCACATAAGGAAGGGAAAAAAGGAAAAATAAATATAATTAATTAATTAATTAAATTGAAGAATAAATTAAAAATAATAGTTAATAAATAAATAAATAAATATTAATAGTAGGGATTCAGGATAGTATACAATTATTAGTGCACCATCGATTGGATTAGACAAAGGGGTTAGCTCGAGGTTCAGAGAATCTTTTAATAAAGGAGTTTGAGGGATACAGATTGTGCAAACTATGGGAGAGTTCACAGAGGACCAAATTGGAGACCCATTAGGATAAGTCAAATATGTTATATCTATGATGAGCGGGGGCATTTAAAAGGAGTTGTCTGATAGTAGAAAGGAGTTGTGGGAGTGAGGGCAAAGAAAACAATATGTGGTCAGAGTTATAATTTTAGTTCAAGTAAAGGTTCGGGTAGAATTGGTAGTAGAAGAGCTTGATGTAGACTAGCAGCCGTTATAAGTACTAATGGAACATCCTCATTATAGGGTCATACTTAGGCAATGATATACCATGTGATAGGGAGGAGGCACCCGTAGCCAACAATGTCATTTTAGATACGATTTCATTATTTGATATTGAGGCTAACATATTAGTAAACCCAAGATTTACAAATTCGTACATTTTTTTAAAGTTTACATCTAGATTTCTAGGAGAGGTTAGTCTATTAGGATATAAAATAAGAGTGTGGTTTTTAATGGGAGACTATATGATAGCGAATAGTGTAAGGAGAGGGGTGATAGTGAGGATTGGTAGAGTGGAGCTACTAGCAAACTTGAAAGTGATAGATTTAAGTGAGTTTGATGTGATTCTTAAGATGGATTAGTTAGCACAACATTGAGTTGCAGTGGAATATTATATAAAGGAGGTGATCATAAAGTCTTCACGTAAACCAAAGGTGATATTTGTGGGGGGATCATAAAGTAGTTCCAGTATGTTTGATCTCACCCACAACTATTAAACGATTAATATTGGAAGAATGTAAGGCGTATCTAGCTTTTGATTACAAATATGAGGGAGGTAAGTCCTGAGTTAGAGGATGTTCCTATAGAGAGGGAATTTCTAAAGGTATGTTTAGCTGATTTACTTGGTTTACCACCTTAACAGAAGATAGATTTCATTATTGAGACTATGTATGAAGTTACACTAATTTCTATTTCACCTTGTAGGATGGCTACTGTTAAGTTAAAGGAGCTAAAAAAGTAGTTAGAGGAGTTGTTAGAAAAGAGTTTTATTAGATTGAACACATTACCCTGGGGAGCTCTAGTGCTGTTTGTAAACAAAAAGGATGATAGTATAAGACTTTGCATTGATTACTATTAAACTTTTAATTTAAAAACTTTTTTAACTACAAGTATACAGATTGTATCTTATAGTATAAAAAGTTTCATCCCGTAAGGATTGTAGCCGCCACCTAATAATTCTTGTAAACTTTGCTTAAGGTAAGCAATAAGATGAAGAACTAATAATTAAACTAAAAACAAAGACTTAATAACTAAACAATGAAAATTGCAACAGTAAATTTGATTAATTGATCAATAAAGAAAACTAGAATTTACTTCTATCCTTATTTGTTTTCACTTTAGCTTCTTGATTTAATCTTAGTTGATCCTAGATATCCAATAATTATGATTACCATCTCCCAAGATCTAATAAGATAATATTAATTAAAATGGACAAAAGTAAATTGTGATTTTCAATCTATCAGGCTCTTTCTAACTATGTAATTGGATTTGAAGCAATCATATGGATAAATAATAAGCAATTAAGATCTCTCTTACATTTCCCATTAATTTTATGTTTATAGGTCTATTGAGGAACCAACTCTCACTGAGCAACTTAGCAGAAGTGATTCAGTCTAATCTCTTTATTCAAATTGAATATAAAATAATAAACATCACAAGAATATTTCATTAAATTAAGAATGTAAAGTTAAACAAATAAATCATGAGCAATTCCTAAAAAGGAATTTAGTAATCCATAGATGTAACTATATATCCAAATTTAGTTATCATTAATAGCTAAAACAACAAAGAAATAAAAAAGAAGTAAAGAGTAAAGAATTGAATCTAGAAGTGTTCTCTTTTTTGCCTTGAGCTGGAAAATTTGCAACCTTGTTCTTTATAATTTTTTTATTATTTGATCTCCTCTTATTATGCTTTCCTAGCAGTTAAGTGATGCTTTTCTCTTCATTGTATATTCTTGAGTCTTTTAGAATTTTATATAGGTTTTTTCCACGTGTTTATCTTCTGAAAATAGTCCTAAAATGTAAAAAAAAATATTTTAAAAAAACTCGCGGCTTGGGAAAGCTCAAAATTGTGCATAGCCTTTCGCTAGCTCTATGGCACAATGGTGCATAGGATGCATGATCATGCTAAAGGCTCTACATGCTACTGCTACTTCCATGCACGATCATGTAGACATTATTCTCTAACTTTTTCTTCATCTTTTCTTTACTTTTTCCTGTCTCCACTCATCGCCAAAAACATCAAACAACCCTTCAAATATACATTTAAGATCAAATTCTTGCCTTAAACAACAATCAATCAAACAAAACACATAAAACACTAATAAGAACATAAATCTTAGTCCAAAACATGGGATTATTATCTAAAAAACACTTAAACATGCTCTAATACCTAGAAAACACATTATAATTCACACCTATTAGCTTTTGCATACTTAAATATTTTCTTTTCCCTTAGCAAAACCAAAACCACAAAACAACACAACAAACAAATGCATAAACACACAATCATGTAACAATACAATAATGGTATAATGGCATCAAATCTCATAAAATTAACTTAGTCATAAACATCAATCACTTAAAAATTTCCAACACACTAACGTATTCCATTCATCATCAAATGCTTTGATTTAAATACACGTGTCAGGTCATAAACATCAATCACTTAAAAATTTCCAACACACTAACTTATTCCATTCATTCAAAGGCTTTGATTTAAATACACGTATCAACCAAAATATCAACAGTTATTTAAACATCTATGGCACTTGTAAATATGCACTCATTCATAACATATTTTTTAAATAGGTTAGCGAAATAGGAAATTTATTTAACATATTTATATAAAACAATTTGTTGTTGCTATTTTTGTTTTCACATTTTACCTCATCACTTCATCTTATTCAATCTCTCCCATGAAAGGCTACTGATGATGTCAACCAATTTAAATGAATTTAATTATAAGTGTATTTAAACAAATATCATAAATTGATAAAATAGGTATAATATTCTAATTAACATGAATATTCACCTAAAAAACACGCAAAACAAAAACTTAACAAGCTAATGTTTCTTTACAAATTAAATGATTATATTTATAGATAAGCTAATTCCTTTCAATTATGCCATTGGCACATTCACACAATGCACACATCATGCAACAAAATGTTTACACAATGCTAACCTAATCAAAAACTAAAACAATGTAAATGCAAATTCATATATAAATAATATGTAAGTGCATATATGTCCTCACACTTGAGCAATACATTGTCCTTTATATATAAAATGAAACATAACTAAAAAAAACAAATATAACAAACAAAAATAAAAGGAATGAAAATAAGGGTAAGAATACTTATGGTAATCATGGTGGTGATGACATCAGAGAAAGAACTTGGCCATACTTTATGTCTTAAACATCCACCAATTCAACTCATTGAAAAATTATAAAAATACGGTACAAATGCATATAAAATTTAAAAAGTAAATTTATTAGAACATAACATGCTAATTTTAAGATCACTAGCTTGAACATTTTAGTTTAATTATTTTAACTAACTCCACTTTTGGATGGTAAGGTTTTATGCATGATCACATCAGGACTTATGCTTCTTATGTCCAAATTTTTCTATCCTATATCACTCATTCTCTTTCTAATTGTCTCCACCACTCTTTTTTCTTGTTCCCAATCAATTTTCAACTCTATAATGGTTAGTTTCTCAATGGAGGGTCTCTTAGGTGCTTCCATCCTTACTAATTATTCCTATTTTGATTTGTCACCTAACTCCTCCTTTCTTAGTTCTTCTTTATCTTCTACCTCTCTAGCATTAACTTCTTTTCTATTACTGTTGGACCCCGTCTCCGAGGCCCAACATTCGGACCCATATAAGCATGGAAGACCCAAAACCAAACACAAACCGACC
>JANZLD010000008.1:54467377-54479470 GCA_026413575.1 Erythroxylum carthagenense | reverse complement strand
AAAATAAAAATAATTAAAGTAAGCGAGTAATTAAATAAATTCATAAATAATAAAAAAAATTTCGGGGCCCAACAATTACACTGCTCTTGTTCTTTTATACACTCATCCACTATATCAATCTTCTTGCAAGAGCTACTTTCCTTTAGATTCTTCAATACTTTATTCATGTTAAATTTAACTTGCTTATCACCAATTCGAAGAATAACTTTCCCTTTATAGAAGTCCACAAAGGCTCTTCCTGTATTCATAAATGGTTAACCAATAATTAATGGATAATTTTGATCCTCTTTAAATAAAGCACTACAAAATTTATTGGAATAACAAAACTTTCCATTTTTACTATCACATCCTCCAATTTGCCAAATTGTTTCTTTATAGGTTGATATGCCAAATGAATAAGCATAAATGTTGGTTTTGCATCTCCTAGCCTCAAATTCCTAAAAATTGACAAACATATAAGATGAACAATTGCACCTAAGTCATATAAACACTTAGAGAATTCTAAATTACCAACAACATAGGGTATATAAAAACTCCTTAAATCATTCAATTTTGAGGGCATAAGGTGGGTAATTATAGAGCTACAACTTCCTATCAAGTCGAATGCTTTGCTGTCTTCCCAAGTCCTTTTATTTAATAAGATGTCTTTGAGAAATTTTGGATACTTAGGTGTGCTCTCCAAAGCTTCCATAAAGGACAATTTAAGATGTAATTTCTTCAACTTCTTTAAAAACTTTATAAATTGAATGTCCATTTGGTTCTTTTACAACCTTTACGGGAATGGGATCTTAGGAACATATGAAGGGGGTGGGATATATGGAACTTGTTCCTTCTTCTCTTCCTTCATGTCCTTCTTCTCTTGGTGTCCATTAGTATGGGGTTCAACCTTCTTCTTAGTTGGTTTTTCTAACTCGTTCTCACTTCTAAGTGTGATGGCTTTTAGTTGCTCCCTTGGATTAGATTCCATGTTTCTTGGGAGACTCCTAATGCTTCATGTAGACAATGCATTGGCTAACTAACCCACTTAAATCTCCATATTATAGATTAAAGATGCATGGTTCTTTACAATTTGATGGAACTTGATTTCCATCCTCTTTTGGTTCTTATATTGGCTTGTAAATGTGGAATTCAATACATCCATCAATTTTTCCATCTTTGATTCTAAAGAACCGAGCCTATCTTGCTAAAATCTTGGTAGGTCTTGAGCTCTTATTGAATTCCTGCAATATTGTTAAATCAAGAAAATTTTGCATTGTTCTTTCACTAAAGATTTCAGGTATCAAAGTAAGAGTTATTACCACCCCGACCATATTGTGGTCCTATAAAGTTGAGATGCTCTATGTTGTTTTACATTTGGAATCAATTAGTTGAGACATGACTTTCTTCTCCATATAATCTACATCCATGTTGAATTTCCTTAAGTGAGTTGGAAGATGTGACTTTCAAGCTATTCAACTGTTTGGTCAAGTTTTCTACTTTAGCTTATAATGTTGTCATTGAATACATAATAAGCACTCCCTTTTTATCTCTAAAGGTTGGTTATTATTTACTCCTTTTTGATGTCTAAAGACAACGATTGTTTTTCATCTCTTCTAATAAATCATGTGCGGCTTTAAATGTTTTCCTCATTAGCAAACCATTGGTAGCTACATCTATGGTGCCTCAAGTGGATGGATGCACACCATTGTGGAACAATTGTAGAAGGAATTCTTTTGGCAAATTATGATGAGGAAAACTCTTTTGTAAATCTTTAAGTCTCTCTCATGCTTTATATAATGATTCCCCTTCACTTTGTCAGAAATTGGTAATCTCCTTGACAAGGCTAGTGGTCTTTTTTACAAGAAATATTTAGCCAAAAAGACCTATACCAATTGCTCCCTTATTGTGACATTCCCTAAATTGAGGGAGTTCAATCATACCTGAGCTTGATCTTTAAGTGTAAAAGGAAAGAACCTCATCTTGAGTGCATCTTCTATCAAATCATTATATTATAATGTGTCACAAATCTTCAAGAAGTTAGACAAATGAGCTTTAGGATGCTCATTGGCTAGTTTATAAAATTGAACATTGATTTACAACATATTTTGTAGCTTTAGTAGTAAATTTGATTTTATTGATCAATGATAAAAAAATAGGAATTACTTTTATCCTTAGTTTTCGCTTTAGCTTATTGACTAATAATTAAACTAGAAACAATGACTTAATAACTAAACAATAGAAACTGCGACAGTAGATTTGATTTTAATAATTAATAATAAAAATTAGGAATTCCTTTTATCCTTTGGCTTTTGCTCTAGCTTTTTGCTTTACTCCTATTTGATCATAGATATCCAATGATTATTATTACCAATTCTAGAGATCTAATCAAATAATCTCAATTAAAACAGATAGAAATTGAATTGTGATCTCTTAATCTATCAAAACTCTTTCTAACTAGTTTCTGGCAATGGCGACCCAACGCATGTAATAAAGGCGATAGCAGCGACCCAACTCTCATTACCCAACATATGGACAACAGCAGAGATCTCTGGTGAGGGAGTGAGGTTTTGACAGGGATGAGTTTTAAGAAGGCCTCAAATATGGCCTGTGATAGTTGACAATAACAAAGGAGAGAGAGGTGCAAGGACTATATGTGTCTTGTGTGGTAGAGAAGTAGAGGTTGGTGACAGAACTCTCCTTCCCAAAAGATTTGAAGAGGATGATTTGAATGTCATCTTCCCTAGATACTGCATTAAAAAATGAGGAGTTCCTCCTCTTACTAGCCAACAAGCTTCTTCAAGAGTAGAGAAGCAATCATGAAGCCGTGTAGTAAAAGATCTAGAATCATTTGGGAAGCTACATTTTATAGCTAGATTGAAGGTGGTTGTAGTCACTCCACCTCTTGAAGTTCTTCTACAAGGAGTTAACAATCTAGTAGGCTACTTTTTGGAAAAGGGAAATGGTGGTTCAACACTGGGCGAATGCTACCTCGAAAAAAGTGGCCTATAATCGATGTTTATTATAGAAGATGATCTCTTCATGTTTAGATTCTCTTTAGAGGAAGTGGCTAGTAAGGTTATGGATATGGGGTTGTGGCATATAAAAGGTAAACCCCTATTTTTAGGGAAATAGTAGTTGGGATTTAAGCTTGATGGAAGTGAAATAAAATCCATTCCTATATGAGTGAACATACACAAAATATCTCTTTAATACTGGTCTTCTTAAGGTTTAAGTCATTTAGCTAGTTACCTTGGAACACCTCTTGTTTTGGATGAAAACATAGCCAATATTAAGAGAGTAGGCTATGCGAGAGTGTGTATCGAATTTGTTTCAAAAGAAGTTGATGCCTAACTTTATTCCTATTAAGAAGTTTAATTCAAGTGGTGAGCTGGTGGAGGATAAGATTCTCCTTTCTTATCCTTAGAAGTTGTATACTAAACCTATCACTGAAATGTGGATACCCAAAATTAATACCAATAAGAAAGACAAGGATGGAAAACAACATATTAAGGAGGCTGACTCTTTACAAGTTGTGGGTTGAAGTACTATCACACAAAAGCATAACTCATAAAATAAAGAAACTATGAGCTTGGAAAAAACCTCTACATGTCAAGTGGAAGTTATCAAAAATGGTAACTTGGAAAAGTTATCTACAGGTTATATGGAAGCCAATGAGATTAAGATGGCTGTGAATGTTTAGAATCAAGCAGATGTAGCTATTAATGTAAAAGGAGAGAATGAAGATAATGTAAGTAAGCTAACGTTTTCAACTTCTAACACCTCTGAATAGAAAGTGGTTTCGCAGAAGCAAGATGAAACCCAATGGATGCAAAGTACCCATTCTAATGATCATCTTTACAATGCTAAAGAAGCTGAGAATATGGAGAATTCTTCATTTTTCCACGAATGAGGAAGCAAAACCAGCAAAAGATAACATAGTAGTATCTCCAAGGGCTGGTAGTTTAGAAAATGAAGTGGACAATTATGGTACCACTTAAATACAAAAGGAATGGTAAGCAACAATTACTATAAGTAGAAAATCTAGGAGAAAGACTAAGTCCTCACACTCTAAATGTTTTATACTATTTGGAATGTAAGAGGAATTAATTGTCCCAATAAACAACTAGCGTTGAAAGATTACATTCAAGCTAGTCAAACTTGTTTTATTGGTTTGAAGCAAAATCAAGATTAAGGAAGATGTTTTTCAAAATGGTTTTAATTTCATACTTATAGATTAGGTTACTTTTAGCAGTCATTCAAAACACCTTAATGGAAGGGTAGTTTCTATGGATCCTTCTTATTTGTGTATTTCTATACGGTACTCTGTTGATTAATTACTTCATTGTGAGATAGTTTTAAGATGTGTTGACATTCCTATTGCAATAGTAGTTGTGTATGTGGCTAATTGGGAATTTTAAATAGATAACTTATGGAAAAAATAGGTTATTGATTCGAATATGTCCATACCTTGGATAGTGGCAGGTGATTTTAATTGTCTACTGTCTCCTTCTGAATCCGTAGGCGTAAGGAAAATTTCTCAAGCTGATGTTAGAGAATTATCTACATTAATAACTTCTCTTAGCTTAGTTGAACTGAGGTTTTATGGACCCATATTCACATAGAGTAATCATCAAAAGGTTAGTAAATTAATTCTTAGAAAGTTGGATGGATGCTTAGTTTATAGCAAATGTTTATCTCAATTGACAAAATGTTATGTGAAGATTAAGGAACCTTTATTCTCTGATCATACTCCAATGAAGATGTATATCTCTAGTAGCTAATTCAAGAGAATATCTCCTTTCAAGCTTTTCAACTCTTTGCTTAAACATACTAAGCTTGAATCAATTATTACTCGTGTTGTTGGTTTGAAGTTGTAGGGTTCCAATTCATTCCAGTGCACCGA
Source organism: Erythroxylum carthagenense (assembly GCA_026413575.1). NCBI lineage: Eukaryota > Viridiplantae > Streptophyta > Magnoliopsida > Malpighiales > Erythroxylaceae > Erythroxylum > Erythroxylum carthagenense. Next base: position 54,474,588 of record JANZLD010000008.1, on the reverse strand, counting down.
AATGATAAAATTTATTAAATCAGAATGTATCAAACTCCTTAAGCATAACTCAAACCCTTTGAAATTTAATAAAGTGGAGACTCTTGAGAATTTATCTTTGACTTTAAAACAATTGGATATGGATCCTACAAATCCCACTCTCTTGATTAAAGAGAAATTAGACCTAAGTAGTCATTTACAATATGTTGAATAATATAGGGAAAAATTAAAACAGAAGTCAAGAATATTTTGGATGCAACATAAGGAAAGCAATACCAAATATTTTTTAATGTGATTCAAGATAGAAGAAATAGAAGCAACATCATTTATCTTGAGAATAAAGATGGTATAAATATAAAGGATTGGGATGAGTTGAAAAGGATGGCCAGAAGCCATTTTTATGCAATAAATGGAATCTCTACACACACTAAAAGTCTCCCTTGTAGTCAAGTTAGCTGTATGGCTAGTTCAATCAATCATGTACAAGAAGCAGCTCTAATCAAGGAAGTCATTGGTGATGAGATAAAGGAAATCTTGTTCTCTTTTAATCCAGATAAGTCTTTTGGGCCAAATAATTTTAATGCTCGATTTTTTCAATAGAAATGGAATCTGTTACAAGTTACAGTGGTCAAAGTAGTTTAGGAATTCTTTAGTAGTGGCAAATTACTCACTATATCTTTGTACTATCACTATAGAAGTTCTTCAAAGAATGACACACATATGTATTGATAAAAGCTCAGCTTTTAGATATCATAATCAATGTAGGGAGCTCAATATTACTCAACTTGCTTTTACAGATGGTTTACTCATGTTATGTGCTAATGACATTACTTTAATTAAATTTATTTTTTTATCATTTTTATAGAGTTTTCAAGATTTTTCTAGGTTAAGATTTAATCCTAACAAAAGCTCTACTTATTTATCTAAGTTAAGCCTTGATGAATCCTCAAGGGTGATTATTAAAGCAAGACTATCCATTCACTAGTTACCATTTAGTTATTTGGGAATTCCTATCTCCACAAGGAAACTTAAGGAGGATATATGTAGACCTCTCATTGATAAATTTTAGAAAAGGATTTCTACTTTGACCAATTGTTTCCTATCTTATAAATGTAAGCTTTAGCTTACTATTTCCATCTTCAATAATCTACATATATATTGGCTATCTTACTTACCTATTCCTAAAGGATAACTAAATAAGATTGATAGAAACATAAGAGACTTCATGTGGCATGGGCTAAATACGAGTGATATGAAGATTTGCAAAGTTAAGTGGAATGTCATTTGTCTTCCTAAAAAAAATGGACGGTTGGGAATAAACTCTACTAGCATAATGAACCAAATATTGATACCTAAAAGGTTATAGAGAATAAGTCATGATAAGGAAAGCCTCTTGGTGAAATAGGTGCATATATTTCATGTCAAACAAAGAAGCAATTGGTCCATCCCTCAGAAAAGTGCTCATTCCTATATTTTTCGACAAATATTATATACCAGGTTAGTATTGCATTCTCATATCAAGCACTACATTAGAGATGGAAGAAGTACTAAATTTTGGTTTGACAATTGGCATTCTCTTGGGCCTTTATGCTATTCACAATATTTCATTACTCTTAGAAAGTTGATCCCTAAAATCACTATGATGCAAGAAATTATTCAGAATGACAATTGGTATGAGCCATATCACATAGGTAGAGGAATCAGCCCAATGGTAAACAGTATGTCAGATTATTTACCAAATTAGAGGCTATAGGATAAAGTCAGACGGGAGTTACATAACTTACTCAAGTTTGGTACTCTTTCTTATAAAAAGTTGATTTTTGGTCCCCTAATTAAGTTTCCCTTTTATAAACTAATTTAGGTTATGGTATCTCTAAAGATCAGTCTTCCATTGTCTCGTTTGCAGCTATTTAAAATCTAGGTACAAGAGATAGCATTAGAATTTAGATTATGGATAAGAATTGTCTTTTATATACCTATAAAGTCGAATCATTTGATTATATCTTTTTTAAATGTTGTTATACAAGTATGCTATGGAGAAAATTTCTTAACTTATTTAATTTGCACGATAGAAGCCTTAACTAGTTAGAATGCCTATTTGGATTATAAGTTTGAAATGGAAAAGTATGGTAGATTGCAAGGTTTTTAAGGCTGGTTTTTCTAGGTTAGTTCATTATGTTTGGAGGATGAGAAACACCAAGTTATCCGGGAATCTGAATAGTTCCACAAATTCACCTGGATGGAATTTTTTCTCAAGTTTACATTGAAGATTGAGACAATCATCGCTACATGATTTATAGTATCACTTAAAATTAAAAAAGTGTTAAAAGTGTTATCTTAATATGTAGTTTGTTGTTATATTATACGCTAATTGTTGGGTATGAATTTTAGTTATCTTTGTAATTTCCACCTTTTTGAAGGAATAAATTACTTATTTTCCCAAAAAAAAATTCTAACTATGTAATTGGATTTGAAGCAATCTTATAGATAAATAATAGACAATTAATATTTCTCTGTTTTATGTTTATAGGTCCATTAAGGTACTAACTCCTATTATGCATTACAACACAAATGATTCAATCTAATTTTTTGATTTAAATTAACTATATATCCAAATTTAATCATCATTAATATCTAACAACAATAAGGAAATAAGAAAAAAGTTGAGAATTGAATCTGAAAGTCTTCTTTTCTTTGCCTTTAGCTAGAAAATTTGTAGCCTTGTTCTTGATAATTTTTGCCCTTTTGAATTTTCTTTTGTTATGTTTTTTCAACTATTAAGTGATGTTTTTTCTTATCCTTATATGCTCTTGAGTCTTCTAAGGTTTTTCCATTGATTTATCTCCCAAATATATCCCCAAAATGTCAAAAGTATAAAAAACTCATGACTTAAAAAACGGAATTTGCTACTTGCACGATCATCCATGGTCTTTCTTCAGCTCTCCCATGCAAGATCATACTAGAGGCTCTCCAACTTGCTGCTTCTTTATGCATGATCATGCCAAACATTATTCTCCAGCTTTTTTTCATTTTTTCTTTACTCATCACTAGACACATCAAACCCTTGAAATATACAATTAAGATTAAATTCTTACCTTAATCATCAATAAATCAAACAAAACACATAAAATTACTAACAAAAAATAGAGATCAAAGTCCTAAACATATGAATATCATTTAATAAAATAGTAAAAACACACTTTAACACCTAGAAAACACACTATAATTTACACTTAACAGTTAAACAGGGTGACAGTGTAGAATAAGTACCCATTACTTAGGATAGATGATCTTTTAGAATAATTGACAAAGTTATCATATTTTTCAAGATTAACTTGAGATCGAGATACTAGCAATTAAGGATAGTTGAGTCAGGTACTCCTAATAAAACTTTTCATACTCAATATTGCTACTATGAGCTGCTAATGATGCCTTTCGAGTTGACTAATACACCAGCTACATTCATAGCTTTAATGAACATTACATTTTAGGAGTCTTTGGATCGATTTGTGATAGGGTCACCAATGATATATTGGTATATTCATAGAGTAAGTAGGAGCAAGAGTAACATTTGAGGATTGTGTTATAGATTTTGAAGGAGAGACAATTGTATGCCAAGCTGAGTAAGTGTGAGTTTTGGATGGAGTAAGTAGTTTTCCTTGGACATATGGTCTCCCAAGAGGAAGCGATGCTTGATCCTACTAAATTAAAGGAAATTATGGGTTAGGAGCTACTTAGAAAAACATTAGAGAAGAGGAGTTTTTTGGGACTTGTTGGGTATTATTAAAGATTTGTAAAAGCATTTTATATGATTTTTATCATGTTAACCAAGATAAAAGAGTTAGCTTTTATTAGAGGGATTAGAGTTGGTTTACAAGATGGTGGAAAAAATATATGTGGTAAGGCAATGCTTGAGGATAGCTTTGGATCAACAAAAGAGTTATACTAATCAAAATCATCAGGAGATGGAGTACGATGATGGAGATATTGTATTTCTATAAGTATCACATTGGAGGAGGATTTTGAGATTTGGTAAGAGAGAGAAGTTGAGTCTGAGATACATCGAGCCATACGAGATTATACAGTATGTGGAGCCAGTACCTTACAAATTATCCTTACCTCCAAAGTTATCATAGATTTATGATATGTTGATGTTGAGAAGATATTGATCAAATCCTAGCCATGTTATATGAGGCCTAATACCAAGATTGCAAAGGATATGACTTATAAAGAGGAGCCAGTGGTGATATTAGATAGACTGAATAGGAAATTAAGGAGACAGGAGATTTTAATGGAATGAGATTTGTAGAGTCATCATCGTTCTTCAAAAAAGGCTACCTAGAAATTAAAAGATAAAGTTCGACGTGAGTAAACCTAATCTAGCCCATTAAAAATAAAATCAAAGAGTAGAGGTATAAAAACAATAGGTAAGTAGGAAGAAAACCAACAAAAATAACTTCCTTCATGTTCTTCTTCTCCATATTTCTAGTTGGTAAGTTTACAAAATCACCACCTTTCTCTTGCTTATGAAGCTTTTCTCATGTATTTCCTCCTTTTATTTATTGTGTAGTACACTGAAGATGAAATTATGGAGAATAACAACCTAAAAATCTATTGGAAAGGTATAGAACTTCATATCAGTAAGATTTATAGCTAAATTCCATCCCTTTTATTAATGATTTTCAATCATTCTAAACTAGTTTCTAATTGGAGTATTAAGTGTAATTAGGTTTGTAAAAATTTCTTAAATAAAGTCTAACAGAATTTTATAAATTTCTAGGTCCAAAGGAAGGATTAGGGAGTAGATTGGACTGATCAAAATTGTCGAATCTAAAAATCAGGTAAAGACAATATAAAACTGTACCCTTGTATTTGTGTATGGTTGATAAAAATTGTAAATTTTTATTAATAAATTACTTTATAGTAAGCTTTATTTTTAATTAATAATTAACTATATGGATTTTTGAAATATATGAGTTTTGTAAGAATGTTATTTATTAAATAAATAATAGACAAGGTATAAAATACTCAGTATTTATATTTTATTATAAATAATAGTCAAGGTATAAAATACTCAGTATTTATGTTTTATTATATGTTTTGATGTGTATCACTAGATAATTCAGATATTTGTAATTTTTAGTTATGCATGTGTATAATTAAGAGCATTAACATAAGATAAATCAAGTTCATGAAAAGTAGACTGGTTTATAACGATTTGAGAATAGATTGTAAAAGTTATTAATATGTGGCTTGCCTAGGATAGGCTATATTTGATAGTCGTAGATTGATGAGTTATGAAGATATGAACAAGATGTGGTAGATGCCTATTTATGGAGTATCAAGGCTTCCTAGGTCACAGGAATGCCTTACGCTGATGGCTTGGTACATGAGTGGGACCAAGATATCCTAAGTCTTGGGGATATCCCGTGTCAATGGCTAGGTATTACAATGGTACTGAGGTATCAGATTAGATTAAGGAATTAAGGTATTATGTGCTAATGTTTACATACTTGATTACATTTCCACTTAGTGAATGATGATGATAAGTAGAGAAGAACCGGTAGATTATTGAATGTAAGTCTACTAGGTTAAGTAAGGCCTAGTTAATTCAGTTAATAAAAAGGTGAAAACCTAAATGGTAATAATTAAAATAATATTAATAATAAATAATAAAATCGCAGATATTTATCGAGTGTTTAGACGAGTTGAGTATTATCTGTGTATTTTAGTATTATATGTATATTTTATCATTTGACTTTTTTCAACATATATTGAGTTATTTTATTTTAAAGGTATGGCCAAGTTAACCTTGCTAATTAGGCATCTCACTTTTTGCCGTTATATTTGTTTTAGAAGATAGATAGATTGTCGATAACTTTAGTGCACATGATTAATAGTGTGGAGTCTAGGTAAGGCCAATAGATCAAATTGAGTATAATTGTTTTATTGTATATTCTTTTAGATGTTACAATTTAGGATGGTTATCCTTGTATAGATAATTTTTATGACTGATGAACATAATTTTTTTACACTAATGAGATTTTGGTAATTAGTGACGTAATTGTAGAAAATTGAGTAAATTGTGGTTTAAGAATTGAGGAATGTCACAAATATAAATCTTCCTTATAGTTTAAGAAATTTCATAAAAATCTTATTTTTAAAATTCTTGAAAAAACTCTTTCTAGTTTTCAGTTGTCTAAAACTCTTTTAGACTTTGATTAAAAATAATTATAAAACATACATAATGTAAACATCAAACATAGATTATTCAAATGTCACCAATATGATAACTTACTCAACTCTTAAAACTTGAAATAAATAAATTAAACTCAACTTAAATTAATAATTTAAGATAATTATAATAACATATTTTTTAAAATCAAAATTAATTAGTTCGATTCAAATTTAGGAGTTGAGTTAATCTTCATGTAAGAATCGTTTGATTGGTATAAATTTGATGTTTATATTACTTGTATTTTGTTTGTTTTTTCAATCAAAGTCTAAAAGAAGAGATTTTTTTGAAAAAAAAACAACAATGAAATTTTTTCTAGAATTTTAGAGATTAAGGGTCATTTAAAAAGTTTCTTAAACTAATGAAGACGTCTATATCTTTTACCTAATTCATTATTTATTTATATATGTAGAACTTATGATATGTTCATTTACATAATTTAAATAAATTTATTTATAGGATAAAGTTTATATAATTAATACAATTATAGAATGAAATTCTAATATGATATTTCCTATTAGAATAAAATATTGTAGAATTGTAATTTTTAATGTTATCATAATTTATGATTTCTTGTAATTGGATCATAGTTAAAAGGATAAAAATTAGGAAAAGGATAAATTTTATAGTGTAGAAATTTTAACAAGAGTATAAAAAGGTTAATTTTTTTTTAAAATAATGCATGTTAATTTCCAATATCAATTCTTGATTGTGGTCATTATGAAAAGTTAATACCATCTATTTATTTTGTAAGTTTAAATGGTCTTTCTAATTATGTTTCATTTGTACCTAATACAAAAATAAAATAATGGACAATTTATCTAATAAAAGGTAAAATTAATTAAGAATTATCAAAATTTTAGTTCAAAATATATAACATAATTAATTAGCAAATTATAGATATGATACTCTATCTTGTAACACAATATATATTCAAATGGTATAAATTTCTTTTTATGTTTTTAATATGATTTGGTTTGTGGTTAAGGATGATTAT
>JANZLD010000008.1:54414562-54425108 GCA_026413575.1 Erythroxylum carthagenense | reverse complement strand
TGGAATGGAGTCCAATGCATTGTTCTTGATGCGGCCCTTGAATTCTTAGTAATTGAATAGATGCAGAAGGCGAATATCATAAGACTTTTGCAGGAGAAAAGCGAAAGAGTGTTAAAAAGGAAGAGAATAACTTTTCTCTTACACCACATTTGGATAAATATTTATCGCTCTATTTCATGAGAGAATGACACACCCAATTATACCTTAATCGATAATGTACTTTTCTCTGACTTTAGCTTTTTCTACTGAAAGGGAACTACTCTTCATGGGAATTCATAGATTTCCACCTTATTAGATCATGTGAACAGCTCGTGTCCAGCATGAGCTTTATGGACATTCGTCTTCGAAATCATCGTCACCTGGACCAACCTGGTGACTAGGACTAGACATTGATCTAACAAAGAAAAAGAATTTCAACTAACCAATAATTGTATACTATTCTGAGCTCATACACTCCCAATAATCGATTGCCTGCTGTCCCTTTTCTCTGCGTCGACTACTTTAAACATGTCATCAAATGCATGCTTCAAGTCGCATTATTGGATTGCTGCCTTCGGATTATATCTTATAGTTCCACCGCCCCAATACTATGGCTCATGTCATGTGCCTATGAACATTATCATAATGTTTGTCGCCTCACTATTGCACCTAATAATTTAATACCAAATGAGGTTAGAGTAGTCTCGTCCTCCACTATGGTTTGATTACACAACCTAAACCAAATATGTTTGGATCTGATGTGGTGTAGAAAAATGCTAGTGATTGAGAATTCAGGAACACTGTATTTATGTATAAATATTATTTCCTATATCATCATCATATGCCATTAAGTTTATTCATACTGCTTCTACCAACTCTTTGTGACTTGAGATCTTCCCCTTCTCCCCGCTTATTCACATCATATATTCCAGGCATTTCCAACTAACTTATAGGATTAAGTTGCACTCGTTCATTTCTCTCATCGAATGAACCTCTACGTGATTGCTAATATCAGATGAGACTCCTCCCATCCCTTTTAATTGACTTTGTGCTTGTTTTTCACCACATGACAAAATCTATAAGATAAGCTATTTGTGGGGTACGTTCTCCTATCAAGAAGTCATACTACCAGTGATGTATATTCTATACAGGAACGGGTAAGCTATTTGTGGGGTACGAGCTCCTACCAAGAAGTCATCTACCAGTGATGTATATTCTATAAAGGAACAGGAATAGTAGAATTTGGCTCACCAAAGCTTTTGGCCTTCCCAATAAAATTTGACCTCTAGCTTCCTCTCCCCATATTCCCGCTTATTCCTTTCGTAATGCTCACCATCTTTGCTGTTTAAGTGCCTTCCAGATAATGGCAACAAGAGTAGATTAATGCACGGGCATCTTTTGCGAAGTAATTGAATCGTATCAACTATACTACTTAATTTGAATTTGTTTGTCTCCGTAAGAGCTGTGGCAATCGTCATGGGCAAGCTCAGTCTTGGGAAGATGCTGGACTGCCTTTGTGTTTCTTCAGGTTCAAGTTCTTGTTTCTGTATGAATTACTTGGAAGGTGAAAATGAAGAACTTGAGAGTAAATCATTGATAAACAGTAATAAAGGTCAGTTTCCGAGGCTGAAAGATGTTGTTGCTGGTACACAAACCTTGGCCTTTCAGTTGAAACCCAAGGCAAGTTTGTTTGTTCGTTTGTTCTCTGGTTTCAAGTTACACCTACTGTACTGCATTGAAAGTGAAGCGTAAAGTAGACAGTGGTGAAAATTTTCTTTTTCTTTTTTGGTTGCTAACTTTCTGTTTGATTGGTCATGTAGATGGTGGTGCTGAGGGTGTCAATGCACTGCAATGGCTGCGCAAGAAAAGTTGAGAAACACATCTCAAAGTTAGAAGGTATCCTGAAAGGGCATTCCTCTTGTTTTTGTGCTGTTTCCTTTCATCCTAATTACTGTGAGTTTTTAGCTGTAAATGATTCACACATGCGCATGACTAGCTCAATGGCCAAGCTCTTTATTGACTAATTTGTTCTTTGTGGAACAAAAGACTTAACAATGCTAAATTTGACTCTTAAAATTCCAAGGAATACTTTGGTCTAAAGCAGGCTTCAATCTTTTCTCTCCACTGTTTTGAAGATACGGTATACTATAGTTTACCTTTAGCTTTTCCAAAAGGTTTTGTAGATTTGTAAATGACTTTGTATAATAAAAATAGGGGTGACCTCTTACAAAGTGGACCTGGACAGCAAGCTGGTGGTTGTCATTGGAGACATAATTCCGTTTGAAGTGCTGGAGAGCGTGTCCAGAGTTAAAAATGCTGAGCTTCAGAACATATCTACTCCCTCTGCCTGTTGACGATTTTTTACTGACTCTTCTTTTTTCCTCAGTAAACGTCGGGACATAATTTGAATGAAGAAAGAAGTAAAATGAGATCAAGTTATCTTTACGAGAGATTGTTAATACATATGATAGTAAGCAATACTCATTCTCATTTCCTTCTAGCATTGTAAGATCAATTAACATTCCCGGGTTTACGTTCGGCATGATGATGATTTCGTTTCTTAGTTTGCCTTATTTACTCCTCAAACTTAATTTCATTTATGTTATCCAATTATTCACTACAACAAATTTGACATTCTACACAAAAGTCGTAAATAAATGTGTAAAAATCATTGTCTATAGGTTTTAGCCATGTTTTCATTTCGTTGTCCAAAACATTGCCAAATTTCTATAGTTGAAAACTATAATGATGTTTTCAGAAATTGTCGCCAATAGTTTTTGGCTACGCTTCATTTTCGTAGTGATAACTATTAGCTACATTTTAAGAAATTGTCGCCAATAGATTTCGCTATATTTTTTTTAAACCAAAACTGTTTAGCTATGTTTTCATAAACATAGATATTTCTACAAACATTGGCAAACAATTTTAGCTAATGTTTTATAAAATATAGCCAAATGTTTTTAATTACGTTTTAACCATATGTCATGCAAATTTGAAATAAATTATTTGTTACATTTTTTATCCATATGATTGTATATAATATATCGATATATTTTTTATTGAAAATTATTATACAAATAAATTGTTTGAAGCATTTTATATAAAAAAAACTAAAATATCATTAAAGTATACCAACAAAAGGAATATTCTTCGTATACAAGATTTTAATTACAAACTTAACAATTCTTATGATAAAATAACAAATAAAAGAACAGTTTACAAATTATAAATGCTAAGATTACAAAAGAAAGGTGGAACAACTAACTAACATTGTCCATGTCGATGAACCTGTAATAATCCAAAACGCTTAGTTAAAATATACTAAAAATATTATGGGTATTGAAATAATAGGCTCTAATTAAAGCAAACATCATATAACTTTACCATTAATCACTCAGCAGTTGCATCTTCACCAATTTTGTAATTCAAGAAAAAAAATTATTAAATTTAAATTATAATACAAACAATAATTGAAAGAAAAAGTATAAGAGATAGAATTAATACCATTGGCTTTCCTCTTCATTGTTATCATAATCTGAACCAAGTAGTCTTCTAAATAAATTATCATGATGTAATTTTATTTAAGTTTTTGAATGATCGTTTTATTTGATGAGGTTGAAACATTTGTCTTAGGGTCATAGCCAAGATCTTTAACATAACCAGAATGTGTATCAAGTACAGTATTACAAATGTCTTCTACACTAAACTGATTCCCCTCAAACATATATTTCTTTAATAACTTTTGCATCTTATTCAAAAATGAAAAAAAACCAATATTCAATCCAAATATTATTACTTACTACTATATTAATAAATGAACTAAAGTATTAAACAAATCTTTATACTCACATAGTTTTTTACTGCTTCTTTTGACACCCACCCTTTACCTTCCTTATAGTGAGTGACTTTGTCTAATGTGATCTTATCATTCTCTTATCTATGTAGTTCCTTCTCACTATGTTTTATTAAGAAAAAATAAAAGGCACAATAAATATGTAGTGTTTATTGATATAATCATAACTTACAAACAAAAATCTTACATATTCATTTCATACAACTACAAATGATTTTGATCCTTGATTGTGAGGTGTTTTAATTGTTGCCCTACGAACCTTTACCTTCTTAAAATTTTCCTAAATAATGGAAAAAAAAGTTTAGGTAGTTGTTAAATAATATAATAAGATTAATGGAAGCAAATGTAAAGGCAAAGAAAACAAACCTAAACTTTCAAGTCAGCCTAATAATCACACAAACTATTCCAATTTTCTTGAGACATTCATTTGGGAACATGTGTTTGTGTCTTCACATATGAAGGAAAAGATTTGTGATATAAATGCAATTTAAAATGATGATTCCTAGTCCTTTGTTTTAATAGTAATGCAGTGTGAAACATTCGGTTCTTAGTATCCACAATATTCAATTTCAGTTGCAAATAATAATTAAAAGTGTAATTAATCAATAATAAGTAAAAGTGTAATTAGTGTTAAAATAATTGAAACAATATTGAATATAATTAAATATATTGAAAAATTACCAAAACTTTATCCAAAGCATTTTCAAGCAAATTATCTTCTTTCAAGTCTTTAACATGTTTCAGATAAGGTAATTCTACTCTCACAATAATCCCCAACTCATTTGACAACTTTGCAGATTAGATATCGTCTACAGGATGACCTTGCTAAGTATCAACCTGTATTGATGACTTGCTTTTCACTGCAACATTCATTCATTGCAATTCACAACCTCTAATTTTACCTCTACATCTTTTTTCTAATACTAGCATTAGAAGCTAACAATAAATCAATAATGATAAGGAAATATTATAATATATAAATATATATTTAAGCATAAGTTTATTTGTAAGTGTTAAAGATTAATAGACCTACACTAGTTGCTTCATTGTTTTTAAGGCAGAACAAAGTTATGTATGACTAATTTTATTAGTGTTTGAGGTAAAATATGGTTGTTATCTAGGAATTGAATAGATGATACCAATTGTTTGATTTGGTTGAAGTTGCAGATCCCTCCATTCTATAATTTCCATAGTTGCCACCTTCTTCCCTTTGTTTCTACCAGGTGTCATTATATTGAATATCTATTAAAAAATCATAAAATTTAGTAACATTACAATGCATCTAGTCATCATTATCAACATACATTCAATCATTAACATTAATCGCATTAACATAAGTCAATTATCAACATTACGCATTAGCAGTATAAAAGTTAATCGTAGAACCATGAACCTTTCCTTTCAATAAATATAAAATTTTATTTTCAATGAATATTATTTTTGGATGAATAGTAATTTTGGGTTGTTGAATTGCAAAACCAATTACAAGTTTTACGCTAAAAACTGCAAGTATATAGGTTGTTACTTGTAACAAAAAAGATATCATCCTACAGAGATTATGCTTAGGCACCACTTAATTCAGGTTACTCTTTGTTTATGACTCAAATTCAAATATTGAACTGAAAGGTAAACTAAATCAAACAAACTAATAACAAACAAACTAATAACAAACAAACAATGTTATAATGAAAATCTGTTAAGAGAAATAATCGAGTTATGAAAGAGGGATTTTACCTTACTAACCTAGCCAATTATATGTTCACGGGGTATCGGTTCTAAGCGATCGTAGGGTTAATTACTCTCTCTAATTATAACCATTCCCTAAATTGCAAACCCTAAACAAATTATAAACTTGCAATCTCTCAATTCACAATTTACCTATAATTCTAATTAGTTTTGAAGTTCTCTAATAAACAATCGAGTCTTGCACGGGATCTCTCTCCATGAAATTATCGTCTAGATTGTTTAAATGGTCAATTAGATCGCCTAACTCTCGTTAATTAAATCTAATCATTTTTATCCAATTCACCCTGTCAATTTGTTACTGAAATATGCATATACATCAATCAATCACAACACCTAACTCAAGTAAACACAAATCAACTAGATTGACATTAAAGATAAGCAAAATCCTAAAGGTACAGTTAGAACATCATTATCAACTAAAATATATATAACCATACAACCCATCTCAATCTTACACATTTAAATGAATAAAAAAGTAAATGAGGAGGAAATGAAACTTAGGTTAGATGACTTAGGAGAGTGGCGACGTTGGGGGATCACCTATTCGGAAAAGCTTTGGCGTCCCTCTTCTTCTTCCTCTTCTTGTTTTCTCTCTCTCTTTTAGGTTTCCAAAAGTAGGCAGAGTCTAGTTTCCTTTCTAGGGTTATATCATAATCCTTTTATAGTCTTTACCAATTAAGGTAACCCTGGTGTTTTTTTAGGGTCTGAAATGTCCAAAATGTCCCTCGAAAACTCGAATTTGAAAGTGATTTTGCATCTGTCTACGTACAAGCCACGATGTGGCCCCTTGATGCATGATCGTGACCGGTTTACCTGCTCTCTATCACAATCATGGCAGATTCCTAATGATCGTGGCCCTATGCTTGAGCTTCTATCATGATCGTGCTGTAACTGCCATGATCGTGGGCCTATGATGGTGCTTCTGTCATGATTGTAGCAGGTCCCCCATAATCATGGCCATGTGTTTGGGTCTAGTTCTCCTCTAAAACTCTTCCGAATGTATGTCCTTATATTTATATAATTGAAGCTCAAAAATACGTTCTCACCTGAAGAACACTTAAAACACAAATGTTTATGAACTAACACAAATATTAAGCTAAACTCATTCTAAACAATTAACTTAACTACTAAACCTATATCAAATTACCTATAAAAAGACAATGCAATCTACATCTATCAACATCCCCACTCATATAAACTTTTGCTTGTCCTCAAGTAAAGATAAAATACAACCAAAAATTTTCTATCACTTCATTTTCATAAAGATTAAAGCATGCAATCCCTCAAACTTTGGCTAACTCAAGTGTCAAGCTACTACACACATCATGACTAATTTTCATTGGTGCACACAAGCAAACTTAACCAATGAGACCATCACTCAAAGATAAGTATAAATTCAAAATGGATCTTCTTTATGGATTTCACTCATTTCTCTCAAGTGTTTGAAGGTTAGTGTTTCACTTAAACTTCCTATAGGAAGCCATACTATCATAGGCTTATTAATACACTATTTCTTCTCCACAATGATTACATGCTAGGATAGATCAAAAGGGCTTTGTTTTGGGTCGTAATGTGGCTAGGGTTAAGGTAGGTTAAACAATTTTTAGGGATTTATCACAAGCATTTAAACTACTAAGTGTAAAGATATGCAAATGGATAAGACTACTTCTTCGCACTTATTGTAGCTACTACATGTTATTCATTTTTATTTTCTTTTTTTTCTCCTTTTTTATTTGATTTTGTTCTTTCCTCTCTTTTCTTCAACTAAAGAAACAATGAATAGAAAACAATAACTGTTAAGTCAAGTAGACGTCACTTTTATTAATTTTGGTGACAATCAAATAATAATAATCTTAGAAATATATGAACTATTTTGATAAGTTTGTTAAGCGTGCAGAAAAATGTAAGTAACACTTAGTCATCCCAGATGATACGTCAGCAACAGATGATACACATCATCACAGATGAAGTGAAAAAACAGATGAAGTGCCAATCACAGACGAAGCACAAACAACAGATGAAGCACAAATAACAAACAAAGCGCAAATAACAGATGAAGTGCAAACAACAGATGAAGTGCAAACAACAGACGAAGTGGAAACAACAGATGAAGTGACAATATTAGACGATACAAAAAGGAAGATACTTTAAAATGTCAGACAATTAGTTAGTTAGAGTTAGTTACAAAACTCAACTAAATAATGGTCTTTTAAAGATTCAAGAAGCAATTTTGAAGAAGACAGTGGAGATTTAGGCTATAAATACTAATCCTAGTCGAAGGCTAAAATAATTTTTTGTTTACAAGAGAGAAAACTGTGATTGTTCAATACTTAGAAAAAATTCTGTCTTCAAAGGGAGAAACAAGAGAGCGAATCCTACTGTAACGTAAAGCTCAAGATATCTTTCTTAGAGAGAGAAATAAAAGGCTGTAGCTTGGAGAGGCTAAGATAGCATAAAGGATAGTTTGTCAAAGAGACCTGAAGAGGCTTTAGAAGGGAAGAAAAAATACTTGTAAAAGTTGAAAAGAATAGTGAAATCTAAGACAAACTTTGAGAACTGGACATAGCCCAAAGTTTGGGGTGAACTAATATAAAATTGCAGCGTCTATTCTCTAACTCCCATACCTTAATTTTCTTGTTGTTAAACGAGTAGATAAAGTTACTTGCGATTTCAATACTTATCAATTTTTAGTAAAGTGTTTTTGGTATTCATCCGATAATTGTAAAGATATTCAAGAAATCTCAAAAGATTAACAATTTCGAAAAGATTACACAATTCAACCCCCTTCTTGTGTATTTTGCATACTTTACGTCATTCCTATATTAACAAGTGAGTTACTTCAGTTGGTATCAGAGCTCGGTTTCCAAGAACCACCTTTACAAAGTGAGGACAAAGATCCGTGGCTGAATCACATGTTTTTATAGCTAAAGGTGCCTCAATCACAGGACCTCCTGTATTCAATGGTGAGGATTATCATTATTGGAAGGATAGGATGCAACTCTTCATAGAATCCATGTATACTAATCTTTGGGATATCATCGAGAATGGACCATACTCACTAACAAACGATGAAGACAATATCATTTCTCATAACAGATGGTCAGCCGATCAAAAAGCTCGATTTTAATTAAATTCAAAGGCCAAGTTCTTTCTGAGTTGTTCCCTAAACAGAAGTGAATATGATAAGATTCATGGATGTGAAATTGCAAAGGAAATGTGGGACACATTATACATCGCACATGAAAGCACAAATCAAGTGAAAGAGTCTAAGATCAGCATTCTTGTACATCAGTATGAGTTGTTCAAGATGAAAGAGGATGAGTCTATTGATCAAATGTTTGAACTATAGTTAATTGAATTGAAGCTCTTGGCATAATCTACAATAATCAAGATCAAGTTAAAAATATTCTCAGGAGTCTTCCTAAAAAAGGGAGACTTAAAGTTATAGAAATACAAGAAGCCAAGGACTTAAGCGTGTTGAAGCTAGATGAATTGCTTGGTTCTTTGAAGATACATGAAGTAGAGTTTGATGCAAAAGATAAACCTAGAAGAGATAAATCTATAGCATTAAAGGCTAGTTAGAAGAATCAAAAGAACCAGAGAAGTGGCATTACAACTTCAAAAGCATTAAAGATTTAAGAAATCAAGAATGATGATGCCAGTGAATCTGATCAACAGTTAAGTGAAGAAGATGATGAACTATCCTTCATTTCAAGAAAGATTAGAAGGATGTGGAAAAAGAAAGCAAAAGGAAATAAAGAATTTTCTTTTAAAAATAATAGCAAAGATGAAGTCAAGAATGAGAAAACTTCTATCGTCTGTTATTAATGTAATAAACCAGGACACTACAAGTCTGAATATCGTTGCTCAAAAGAAAACAGAAGAAAAGTAAAGAAAAGAAAAAAGGCATAATGACAACTTGGGAAGATTTGGATTCGTCCAAATCTGATTCCTACTCAAAAGCATCAATATAAGAAAATATATGCTTAGTAGTTGAAAAGAAATGTGACGATGAGGTAACTTCTAATTCTAATGAATTGCAAGAAGCATATTTAGAATTGTTAGAAGATTCATATGCTATATTAAAGCAATATAAGGCTTTAAAAAGGAAATTTACTGAAAACGTAAAGAACACGAAAGTGTTGGGAAAAGAAAATATTTGCCTTAAGAAACAAGTAGATGATGTGAAAAAGAAAGTAACTGTAAATAGATCTAAAGAAATTAGTCAATTGAAGCAAAGGATTAATAGTCTTTCAGCAGAATATCAGCATTTACTAAAAGTACAAAAAAGACAATCGATATGATTGGAAAATATAGACACCCAAATGATAAGAGTGGTTTAGGATTCACTAATAGCAATGTTGGTTATGATAAGAGTTCTGTTCCTAATAGGAAGCAAAAGAAACAATTTTCTTATTATTATTCTAGGAATAATTGTGAGACTAACTCCAAAGAACCTAAGAAAATATTGGTATCTGAGAAAGACATAATACATATTGCATATCTCCCTTCTTGGAAAAAGCAACCAGAACCAATGGTACTTAGATAATGGATCGCGACACATGACAGAAAAAAGGTCTATGTTCCTAGACATCCAAAATAAGCAAGGAGGATCAGTAACTTTAGGAGACAACCAACAGGGCAAAATAGTTGGAATCGGTAAAATTGGTAAAGATTCATTTGCATTTATTGATAATGTTCTGCTAGTTGAAGGTTTAAAGCATAATCTAATTAGTGTAAGTCAATTATGTGATTCTAGCTTTGAAGTATCCTTTAATCAAAATCCTTGTGTAGTTAAAAACAAGGACGGTTCCATATTCTTTTCTGCCAAGAGACGAAACAATCTCTATAAGATTAATTTAGAAGATTTGAAAAGTCAAAATATTTCATGTTTATATCAACAAATGAGGAAAAACTGATTTGGCATAAAAAGCTAGGTCATGTTAGTTTTAAACATATTTCCAAGTT
>JANZLD010000008.1:54197351-54216520 GCA_026413575.1 Erythroxylum carthagenense | reverse complement strand
TTCTCAAAACACCTAAAAATCACAACACAATCAAATTATACCCGAAATTATTCATGAATGCATGTACAATCATTTTCGTGTGGCACAACTTCACCATTCATATGCATGTGCATGACATAGTATGCATGAACATAGAAATGTATTTCTAACTCTCATTAATCACTCACATTTACCATTTTAACCTTCCCACAAGAATGAGATGTTACACAAACTTTATATTTCGAGGCATTTCTTGGACCTTTCGGACCATAAAAAAACCCTAGGATTGCCTAAAGATAAAGTATGAAAAGAACATAAAGAGGCAAGAGAAAAGGAGCTTCTGTACAACCACTGTGGAAAACCTAAAGTGAGAATACTGAGAGAGAGAAAGAAGAAGATGGAAGAGGGAGAAGAGGAAGACAAAATCGACTGGACGTGCTTCCCAGATCAAAATTTTTTTTTGATGTCACTGCCTTCCATTTTCTATTCCAAGTTGTATTCCCTTTTTATTTCGATTTTATTAATGTATAGAATTGAGATGGATAGTATGATGATAGGATCTAGAATATTGATGATGTTCTAAACTCTACTTTGGAATTTTATTTTGATTTAACGATAATTTAGTTGATTGTGTTATTTGGATGAATGTCGTGATTTAATTACGTTCTTGCATAATTCAGTAATAAATTGAGAGGGTGAACTAAATAAAAAATGATTAAATCGGATTAATGAGAGTTATGTGATTTAATAGAAACTATAATAAATCATATTGGTAATTATGCAGAGAGAGATCTCGTGTGATGTTCCAATAGTTTATTAGAGTGGCTCAAATCTAATTAAGCTTTGAATGATTTTTGAATTGAGAGATTGCAAATTTTAATGATCATAACTCGAGACAAAGTAATTAGCCCTTGGACAGTCTAGACCTAACACTCCATTGACACATAATCGGCTAGGTTACTTGGTAAATTCCTTAGGTTGATTTCTATTATGATAGCATATTACCCAATTTTTAATTCCTTTATGTTTAGTTTCTGATTTAAGTAGTTGAATTCAATTTTCGTGATTACTTTTCTTTACAATGTTTATTTCGAGTTTCATATATTGTTGGCCTTAGATTTTAGGATTAGCTTAGTCCCCCCTCTTCATGGGATCAACACCTCTTATGCTACAATCACAACCCATAAGCTTGAGGTATTTGAGGGCTTATAAATTTTAAAGCTCAACACGATCAGTTATTATGATGTAAACTTTGAAGAATGTGATGTCACATTTGAGAAAACTAAGATATCATGTTCCTAGACTACTAAAACTAGATACGTAATTAATTCATAATTCCATTATTTGAATTCAACAAGTCAAAGAAGCCATAAATGTTGAACACACCTAATGTAACTACTTCCTATGTGTCATTCACAAGGACAGAACCTTAAATTTCATAATTAATAAGTATATTAAGGAATAAAAAACAAACCAATTATTCTACTTCTACATCCACCCATAGCATTTTTGTATCAACCACAAACAACATAATACTCATAACTTGAATTTTTAAATTTATTTTTTTTCTTTTTAACTTGTTTATGGTCTTTAGCAGGCTAGTAATAATTCTCAATGCTCTTTCAATGTTTGAGGATAAAACTACTAAAAAAAACCTACAACTTATATATTCAATTTAAACGTAAAAATTTTTAAAAATTAATTATATTATCAAGATATATAAATTTAAAAAAATCTTAAAATAGAAAACTAGCCAAGAAACCCTTAAAAAAGGGGAAAACTACATTAAACCTAGAAAAATTGACAATTACCAAAAAACCTAGAAACTTGAAAATTTTAAACAACTCACTCCACATTAGTACAAGAGATAAAGTCTCATCAAGAATTCCTCTTTATCCATCACACTTATTAATGAAGAAATTAATTGACTTTTCATAACTTTTGTGTTATTCAACTTCAATTTTAATGAGATATCTTTATCCAAAATCCAACTGTCATGTATTTTTGATTTCTGACAAAATAGCACAATACCCTAAAATTCTTGATGTGTCAATTTTTAAGTTATTTTACTTTTATATACTTGGTCGATTTTCAAAAATCTAGCCAACCTTTCTTTAATGTTCTCTATTCAATTTTAGAATCCACCACTGTAAAAATTATTATAGATCATATTTTATTTTAAGAATTTAGGTTGGGACAATGTATGCATTCCAAACTTAAAAGGAGCAGGAAACCCTATTAGTATAATAGATAAATTGTTAGAAAATAAAAATATTTGATGATCTAGAAGATTTGATATAGTTGTAAATAGTTGATTAATAGCTATGATTATGATTACTAATTTAGTTTGATTGTAATCTTTCATTTATTTAAGCTACTTATAATTTTCTTAGTCAATGGCTAATGTGTAGGATTTAGTTTGTTTCCTAAAATAAGAAAAAATGACTCTGTATATATTAGCATATTCAACATATGGAGAATTTAAAGAAGAATTTCAGTTTTTGTCCATGGTATCAAAAGCTCTTTACAACACTTATAAATCCAAAAACCCTCCTCTAAATCTTTGGTACTAGTTACTAAACTTCTTTCAATTCTTCTCAACTTAATTCTGTTTTGGCATCTCATAATGCCATATTCATCTGAGATTCAAAAACTATTATTAGTATCAATAATAGGGTTGAAACATTAGTTAAGTCAAAACATACAATCTTCTTTGGCTCAATGGCCAAAATTATCTTCAATGGTCTTAAGTGGTTAAAACCTTTCTTAAAGGAGAGTCTAAATTGATCCATCTTCTGAGAACTAGACCCTCTACTATAGATGGCGCGTTTGCAAAATGGGATAAAGAAGATTCCGTGATCATACTATGATTGTGGAAATCTATGACACCTAAAGTGAGCCAAACCTGTATGTTTTTAACAACTATAAGAGAAATTTTGGAAAAAGTTCGTCAAAACTGAACAAAAAAGTGAGATGATGTGGTAATATATGAGATCTGAACCTAAATCAACATCACAAAGCAAGGTAACCTCTCGATCACTAAGTACTATAGTACTATGAAAAGCTTGTGGCTTGAATTGGATCACTATCAAGATGTTAAAATGAAGTGTAGAGAAGATGTTGCAATGTTGTGGAAGTTTGTGGAAAGAGAGAGAATCTTTGAATTCATGCATACCTCAACCTAGATTTTGATCAAGTTTGAGTTTAGGTTCTTAGAAAAGAAGATTTCTCATCTTTTGAGGGTGTTTTTTTTTTTTAATACAGGATAAGGAGAGTCACTAAGGAGTGATGATTGACAATACAATAAATAAAGGATTAGCTATGAATTCCACAAAGGATTGTTATAGTATGGAGGTCAATAAAAGTATTATACAAGAGTAACAAAGGTATATTTAATGAAAAACAAATTTGAAGTTGGGGAAAATTTTCCAAGATTTTTCCAAATGATTAAAAACCAATTTGGAGTAAGAATCAAAAACATTCAAAGTGATAATGTAAGAGGTTACTTAACCAAAATATGTCATCTTTCCTTCCAAAAGAAGGAATTGTTCATTATTCATTTTATGTTAACACACCATAACAAAATGGGGTAACCAAGAGGAAAAATAGACATCTCTTAGAAATTGCACGGACATTGTTATATCAAAATAATGTTCCTAAATCCTATTAGGGGAATTTGTCGTTACTGCAACCCATTTGATAAATAGGATGCCCTCTAAAGTTCTTGGTTTCAAGATTCTAATAACTCTATTTCATGAGTATTATCCAAATTCATAAATAGATTCCAAATTACCACCAAAATTCTTTAGTTCTGTGGGTTTTGTTCTTATTCATGAAATTAATCAAGGAAAACTTGATATAAGAGCATTAAAATGCATCTTTGTTAGTTACTCTTCCATAAAAAAAGGCTACAAGTGCTCTCATCCTACTACTCCTAAATTTTCCATTTTAATGGGTGTCACTTTTATTAAGAAAAAAACCTTTCTATTCAGATTCTCATCTTCAGGGGGAGAGTGTGAGTGAAGATAAAGAACATGAGATATGTTTCCCTAATTTATTAGGTTATTGGTTAACCTAAAACTGTTCAACCTAAAAATTCAAACTTACCACCTAAACTTCCCCCTGATCAGCATATGAACATCCTCTTAACACATCAGAATTGACCCAAATTATACAAATATTAGAAGAAAAAAAAACCTATCCTAGTCAACTTAAGGAGAAAATAACCTAATCCACTCAATTGCAAGTTCGAGTGTGAGTGAAGATAAAGAACATGAGATATGTTTCCCTAATTTATTAGGTTATTGGTTAACCTAAAACTGTTCAACCTAAAAATTCAAACTTACCACCTAAACTTCCCCCTGATCAGCATATGAACATCCTCTTAACACATCAGAATTGACCCAAATTATACAAATATTAGAAGAAGAAAAAACCTATCCTAGTCAACTTAAGGAGAAAATAACCTAATCCACTCAATTGCAAGTTCAAGATTTGACTCTGGAATCAAGTACATAGTTAAAATTACCCTCCCTATTGATTGATAATTTAGATGTTCCTAGAGGTGATAGGAAAGGAATTAGCAATTCAACCTAATACCCTATTTATCACTTTGTTTCTTTGAATAAAACCTCACATAAACACTATTGTTTTCCCACTAATTTACATACAATTCATATTCCCCAAAACTTCAATGAGGCATTTAGAGATGAGATTTGGAAACCTGTCGTGAATTAGGAAATGAGTGCACTCAATAAAAATAATACATGGGAAATTGTTGATCATACAGAATATAATAAATTAGAAGCATTTAAGTGGGTGTATGCAATTAAGTTTAAAGTAAATGGATCCTTTGAGAGGTGCAATGCTAGGTTAGTAGCTAAAGGGTACAATCAAACACATGGAGTAGACTATCAAGAGACTTTAGCTCTAGTAACTAGGATGAATACAGTCCACATTATTTTATCTTTAGCTGATAATTTCAATTGGTGTTTACAGTAATTTGATTTCAAAGATGTTTTTTTAAGCTATGATCTTAAAGAAGAGGTATGTATTGGGTTTTGAGAAATATTTTAAAGATAACCAAGTTTGTAGGTTAAGAAAAACACTTTTTGGGCTTAAGCAATCACCACGAGCCTGGTTTGGAAAGTTTGCAAAAGTAATGCTTGGTATTGGCGATAAACAAAGATAAGGGGATCATACTCTCTTCTTAAGACACTCAGCTATAGGGAAACTTACAATTTTAATCATATATGTTGATGATATCATTATGATGAGTGACAATGAAGAGGAAATTCTAAAGTTTAAGGCTAGAATTAGGAAAGAATTTGAAATTAAAGAGCTTGGGAAACTCAAATATTTTCTGGGTATTGAAGTGGCGTAGTCTAAAAAAGGCATATTTATGTTCCAAAAAAACTATATTTTAGATCTTCTATAAGAGATGAAATGATAGGATTTAAACCTATTGATACAACAATCGAAAAGAATCATCAGTTAAGAGAAGTAAAAGATGATGAAGTGGTTGATAAAGAAAGGTATCAAAAGCTGGTTAGAAAACAAATATACTTGTCTCATACAAGTCCTGGTATTATATATGTTGTGAGCGTAATAAGTCAATTTATTCATAATCCTAAGAAAGTTCATTTACAAGATGCCTATAGAGTAATTCAATACCTAAAAGCTAATTTCATAAAGGAAATCATGTTTAGAAAAGTAGTAGAATAAACTATAGAAGATTACACAAATGTAAACTATGATGGTTCACTACTAGATCAATGCTCAACAACTAGCTATTGTGCTTTGATTGGACAAAAATTGGTAACTTGGAGAAACAAAAAATAAGTAGTAGTATCTATATCAAGTGTATAATATGAATTTCACGCAATGACTCAAGGAATTTGTAAACTCCTATGGCTAAAGAAAATTTTAGAAGACTTGTATGTTAAATGGCATGTACCTATGAAGTTATACTACAACAGGAAGTCCACTATAAGCATTGATCCAGTTCAATGTGACAAATCAAAACACATTGAGATAGACTAACACTTCATCAAGGAAAAGATTGAAAGTGGACTAATCTATACACCTTATGTTCCTACGAAGGGTCAAATGGCAGACATGCTCATAAAAGGACTAGACAACTTAACTTTCTAGAACATTACTAGTGAAGAAAATAATTCAGAGAGAAACCAAAAGTGTTTCTACTAGTGAATTGAAATGTCTTGTACAGAAAATCCTATAGTTTATATACACAAGGCCAAAGACTATTTAGGAAACTATTCCAAGTATCAAATCTCTCAATTACATAAAAAAATCATGGAGAAATTACTACATATATCGGTTCCTAAATGTATTCAAGGAAATAAAATCAATTCTAATAACTATATTAATAAATCTAGTCAACACACCCCCTCGAGTTTGTGTATAGATATCACACATGCCCAACTTATAAACAAGATTATAAACCTGTTTGTTGTAAAGTCCTTTGGTGAAGACATCTGCTAGTTGTTCATTAGACGTTTCTCCTTAGCGAAGTGTAAGTTAATTTCTATGTGTTTTGTTCTATCATGCTGAACAAGATTGTGACCTATGATAATGGAAGCTTTGTTATTATAGTGGAGGGATAAACTTCCTCCGGTTGTTAGTTGTAATTCATTCATCTACTTTCTTACACACAAAAGTTCCCACATACCTTGAGCCATAACTTTATATTTAGTGTTTGCACTAGATCTAGCAACTACATTCTATTTCTTACTTCTACAAGTGACTAGATTTTCTCATACAAGCGTACAATAACAAGTGATTGTCCTCCTATCATTTGAAGATCAACCCAATCAGCATCTATAAACATGATTCTGTCTTGAGATGACCATTGTTAGTGAATAGAAGGCCTTTTCATAATGCAAACTTCAGATCGCATAGGATGCAGATGTCTGTAAGTGTGATTCACGTGGATCATACATGCACTAACTTACCAGACTAACTACATAAGCTATTTCTAATCTTGTGTGAGAGAGATAGATTAGTATCCTAACTAACCTTTGATATCTCCTCATGTCTACTAATGTACCTATTCCTGCTTGCAATTTTTGGTTACTCTTAATAAGAGATTCAGGTTGTTTACAACCTATCATACCAGTTTCCTCTAACAAGTCTAGGACATATTTTCTCTAGGAGATAAAGATTCCTCTTCTTGATCTTATGAATTTTACTCCTAAGAAGTTTTGCAACTTCCCTAGATCTTTAATTTCAATTTCTTGAGCATGGAGTTTCTTCAACCTAATTATCCCTTCTATTTGACTTCCAATTACCACAATGTCATCAACGTAGATGATGAGAAGCATGTTCTTACCTTAGGAATGCTTGATAAATAGGGTATGATATGAATTGCTCTGTTGATAACCAAAAGAAATCATATCCCGACTGAACTTTTCAAACCATGCTCTGGGTGATTGCTTTAGCCCATCCAAGACCTATTTTAGCCTACAAACCTTCCTTTGTGTCTTCTCATCTTTAACCCAAGAGGAATCTCTATATACACCTCATCTTCTAGATCCCCATGAAGGAAAGCTTTTTTAACATCAAACTACTATAAGTCCTAATCTAAGTTAATTGCACAAGAGAGTATAATTCTGATTGTATTCATCTTAGCAGAAAGAGCAAAGGTTTTTTGATTTTACACTCCATATGTTTGAGCAAAGCTTCTAGCTACCAATCTCTCCTTATATTTCACAATGGATCCATTTAGCTCATGCTTCACTATGATACCCATTTTTAGCTAACTGTCTTTTTCCTTTTGGAACAGTGACAAGTTCCTAAGTCTCTTTTTTTTTTTTTTTTTACCAGGGCCTTCATTTCCTCAACCATAGCTTCTTTCCAATGGACACTTTCCATTACTTCTCTCAATCCTGTGGTATAGACACAAAGGAAATAGACAAGAGAAAGGCTCTATAAGCGGGAGAAAGTGAGTTATAGGAAACAAAGTTAGAAATTGGCTGCTTGGTGTAAGTTCTAACACCTTTTCAAAGGGCAATAGTTTTATCTAAATCATTCAGTAAATCATATTCTAACTCACTAGTGTTTTTAAAGGAAGAGGATAGAATAGATAGTATGATGGTTTTTTTTGTCTTATATTATCTTGAGTATGTCTTTAAATCTGGTCTATTTAATCTCCTACTTCGATCCTCTTGAACCAATTTAGTTTTCTCCCCATGAATTGTTCTCTCTCCTTATATGACATTATCTATAAATATAGAGTCAGGCAACACCTCTTCGCTCTCATTCTCCCCTAAAGAGGAGATTGATGTATAATGAAATATGGCTTATACTCCAAAAAAGTGACATCCATACTTACAATGTACTTCTTAAATGAGGTGTGATAACACTTATATCCCTTTTATATGGGAGAATATCTAACAATCATATACTTCAAAGCTCTAGGCTCCAACTTGCCTACATCTCGAGTATGAACAAAGCAAATAAAGCTAAATTCTCTAGGAGTTACAATAGATGAATATTTACCTTGAAATATTTCTATAGCGCTTTTAAAACTATTTCTATAGATGAAGTGGCATTCTATTGATATGATAAGTAGTTGAAAGGATTGCATCACCCCAATATCCCTTTGAAAGGTTCATGGTGAACATAAGTGATCGAGCTACCCACAAAATATGTTTAATCTTCCTTTTCACAATTTCGTTATGCTCACCATTATCGACTTAATTGGTTTGATGTATTATTCTAGAGGAATCTAAATAAGCACAAAATTTTTCATCCATATACTTCATTCCATTATAAGATCGTAGGATTTTAACATTAGCATCATACTGGGTACAAATCATTTTGTGAAAAGATTGAAGGCATGAAAAACTTCATTATTGGCCTTTATCAAATAAACCTAAGTCAATTTTATGCAAAAAATCAATAAAGGTCTCAAATCATTTATGGCAAAAAAAAGAAGGATCTTGAGTAGGACCTCAAATACCATAGTCAATTATCATGAAAGGAATATAACTCTTAATATTAGACTAATGATAAGAACTTCTAGTTTGTTTAACAAGTTCATATGCTACAAAATAAAGAATTAAACTTTCTTTTAAACGAGCTTGGATATAATTTTTCTAGAACAAAAAGTGAGGGATTTCCTAACCACCTTTGCCACTGTAGAATTTCCTTATTAATCACATCAATCCCAAAAGACACTTAATGTGCAACTATCATGTGATTTTCTTCCAAAACATGTAAGTCATCCTACAATCTACCAATTCCAATCCTCTTCCCTGTGTGGAGCTTCTGAAGAACACAACAGTTAGGTACGTAAAGAATTAAGGATAAGGTGATTTTGGGAGTAAAGTTAACAAAACCTGTACCAGATATGGAGGTAAAAGACCCATTTGCTATTATAACATTATCCGCTTTTTTCCCATTAGAATATGTTAAAAATTCTTTTTGAGAGCCTGTTATATGTATGTTATCTTTAGTCTATAATCTAAGGATTATCTTTAGAATTTGAGTACACAATACTTAATTTTGCAATATTTGATGTACCAACTATGGAAGGAGAGTCCAATTTTGAGAGAATATGTCATAAGTTTTGAACTTCCTCATTAGATAAAATTGTAGCTAACGATGTTTCAGATGCTTCATTCCCTTCATCCAAGTGGGCCTGACCCCTTACCATTAAACTGCCTCGTTTTCCACGACTTTGATTTGGCCTCCCATGCAATTTCCAACAAGTTTATTTGGTGTGCCTTGGTTTTCCACAATAATCATAGTGCAAGTAATCCTTATTAGATGAAGTACTTGCAAGTTTTGGCTTCTTAATAAAACTAGTTACTAATCCTGCTTTCTCAACAGTAGTTGTATGTAGCATAACATTTCTTCTACTCTTTTCTTGCTGAACGAGAGAATGTGCATATTGTATTGAAAGGAAAGGATCTTTTCCAAGTATAATACCTTGTATATGATCATCTTATGGGTTGAGACCCACTAAAAAGTCAAATACTCGATCCTCCTTTATCATTTTTGGGAATTTAGTATCATCTTTTGAGCATTATGTTTGAACAAAAACAACAACACTCAATAGAAATCCCGCTAACGCGTGGAGTCTGGGGAGATCTTGTAGTACACAACCTTGCACCTAATTTGAGCATTATGTTTGAAAGTTCCCATAATAATCCAATTCCTACCACAATCCACATAGTTCTGTAAAGTATTATGATACAATCATATCTCCCTGCTTCATGTTGTGCAATTTATTACAAAGATAAAAAATTTAGACTTTATCACCTATTTGAGAATAAGACAAAGAAGCAACTTTCCATATTTGTTGTTCTATCAAGTAACAAATATCTCTGAGAAATCTTTGGTTTCATTAAATTAATGAACCAGGACATCACGAGGGAATTCTCACACTTCTATTGATTCTAATCATAATTATTGGCATCGGATCTCTTACTATCACCATTAATGTAATCCTGTAATCCTCTAGCTTTGATGACAACAAACAAGATCTTGGCTAAGCAAGATAATTAGTTCCATCAAATTTTGTGGCTGATTTAAAGTGAAGAATTATCAAAACTCGAAAGAATTACCTTTTTTTCATCCATCTTTTTTAGAATCACTCAGGACAGATAAAGAAATATGCCAACAGTATTGATAGATAGAATTCAGAGGCAAACAGAGGCTTATGGTGTATTTCCTGATAGGCTACCGAAGTTCTGCCACCACAAGGAAGATGTACAGGGGCTGGCGACACTAGTGGACCCAAAACTAAGGCAAAAAAATGACTAGAGGGTGACAAATATGGAGCTCACGCAAGGCAAAGGCTGACAAACTATGGAAGAAATTGTAGAAGAAAGAATAGGCCCTTAAATCAGACAGGGCTTTACTACCAATAAGAAAATAAATCAGAAAGAAAGCAAAAGTGTTTCTATTAGTGAATTGAGATGTCTTATATAGAGAAATCTTATAGTTCACACACAAGGCCGAGGACTATTTAGGAAACCATGTCAACTGTCACATCTTTCAATTACATGAAGAAATCATGAAAAAATTACTACAGGTATCGATTCCTAAATGCATACAAAGAAATACAATAAATTCTAATAATTATGGTAATAAATCTAGTTGATAACTAGCAAGTTGGGAATAAAGGACATTTATTCTCCAGTGTGAGAGAGAGTGTTAGAAAATTAAAATATTTTATCTTCTACACCTGTAAATGGTTGATTAATAGCTATAATTCTGATTTACTAATTAGGTTGACTGTAATCTGTCATTTATTTAGGCTGATTATAATTTTTAGTCAATGACTAATCTGTAGGGATTCGTTTGTTTCCTAAAATAGGACAAATGACTCTATATATTAGTGTATCCAATATATGGGGATAATAGAGAAGAATTTCAGTTTCCTTTCATAAATAAATAAAAATAATCTCTACACAAAATTGTTGTGTAACTTTGTTTCCCAACAAAAATCTATCAACTACATTTCAGTGTGATGCTTTTGTGATTGGCATGCCTTGCTATCTAGACTCACACAAACCATCCCTTTGAGCCTTGCATAAAAATTCTAGAGTGCCGCTGTGCATCTTTCTGCAATAACCATATCTACCTCACATTGAAAATTTAGAGGCAGTAAAAATCCAAAAAACTATAAAATAATCAAACAAACACCAAGGACTTTGCTTTACGGGACTGGAAGCTCCATTTCATGCCTGGTCTGAGGTCGGGGGCTTTGGAGATGCAGCTCTAAGTAAGTTCTTAGCATATAGAGAGCCAAAGACGACAACCTGTTAAAGGTATGGCAACGTAGAGGAGTTTAAATTGAAGAATAAAAGAACATCTCAAAGAAGGAGAAAGTTTAATAGCGTCAACACATGGAGATCAAAAAACATACAGCTCCAATCCATTGTTCCCAGCTAAGAGGATGAGCAAACCAAAGGCATGATAGCATGATGCTCACCAACTTGAATGAAAAAAGAATAAGAAAAGGTAAAATATTGTCAAAAGCAGGACAGGAAAGGGAGGGGTTTGAAGAGGATGATCATCAGTTCTTTAAGAGATTATTATATTTTTACCTGTCTTGTAGTCATTATGGCAGCAAAGGTGAGTGCACCAAATGTGCGGATTGTGTAAGAAATGAAAAATTGACTAGCAGTTGCTACCTGTACAGAACAATATCATTCCTCAGATTTTACATAGAATTTTATCCATCCAGATCATGGACTCTTAACTGATAAAAAAAGGGAAAAATAGAAGAAAGACAAAAGAGAATAATGTTTGGTTTATGTTCCTCAAGAGAAGATGGCTTACAGTAGAAAGCAACGCGATGTCAAATAGACAATCATGGTGCTGATAAACAAAATCTATTGCTGGCGTTAAATGTTCTTGCAAAATAAGGCCTACAATAAAAGAAACGAAGTTAAACAATTAAGTCAACCAATGACGAAAATTTTTTATCTTAAACAGCAAGACAATGACAAATTTAAGGTTTGCGAATGCTATTACTGGTACTACTTTATTGGGCACGTAGTTCTTACTTTGCTCAATAGGAGCATTGATAGATCAGAGCGAACATTCCAAATACAGGCTGTAAAATTTTGAGTGTCATGAGAATAATCCTAGAACTTATGTAAGATCACGACATTATAGAAAATGTGATTGCTAATTGGAAAAATACATTTTCAAGGGACCACTAACTACGAATGTAAATTACCGCCAGTCCATCTAAACCAAACAAAGCAGACGGCAAATCTAAGATCAGTGACAATTTTAAGAAAGATAGATTGGGTCAGACTCTCACCTGTAAAGCTCAGAAAACAAGAACAAATTGTTGTGTAAAAAATCTGTGTGTGTATTTCCATATCGTAACCCTTAAACAGTTTATCCTGGAATGTGCTTGTGAAGCCATCAAATCTGTTAAATGCATAAACAAGAACTTTAACGCACAGCACAATATTATGACCAGTCTTATCAGAAATTAGAATTTAACAACTTAAAAAGAGTATTCTTTTGAATACTAAATAGTGCTCAATTCATCATTTCCCTATCCAAAAAATAAATTAGTTTCAAAAAAGTTGTACAATATAAAAATGAACTATGTTCAGCTTTCCTGCAAGAAGCAGTGACACGGGGAGCTATTTCCTGTAGTTTTACATAATGGTGCCTGCTAGTATAGGTCTTATTCAACTCATGCAATTTTATGTCATCATTAGCAGACACGCTCTGGTTAACTTAGGATAAAAAGCAATAAGTTTATATTGATACCCAAGATAACCAAGCATCAGAGAAACTCCCCAGATAGTGTTTTCTCTTCCTCTACTGTATGGACTGAAATCAGTACCAGCCTGCACCAACAAAAGACTTAGTTTAGTAGACAAAACCACATATGTAGTGGATAAAATTAAAAGAAAATAAATACAGGTGATAACTAGTTGATCATGTCACTACTCCTAAAAGAATATAGAGTAGTACGTAGATGCTAGAACAATGTTACAAAGCATACAGAACTGGATAACAGATCACCATAATTACCGGAAACAGAATGAAAATTGAACAACCTAGGGTCACCAGGAAAGCTATCAGGTAGTCGATTCCCTTGTATTTCTTTTGCATGATGACAGTTCCCCAGATCTGCACAAAACAATACAAAACCAAATGAGCAAGTTGTAAACTAAAGCTGATGGTCAAATTGCAGGCCAAAAGTTACAAGCAAGTGGAACAATTTTTATCAAAAGTCTAAACTACCAAAACTTGTTATGAAACCAAAATTATCTTTTATTAATTACTGCATCAGTATTTTTCATGTTGCTCAATGAGTTGAGGAGTATACTGATAGAAAAGAAGAAGCAGGCCCAAGACCATTTCAAGTATATTCTAGAAGAAATAAAGGTGCAGAAGGAAAAGGACAGCAATCGGTTATTTGACAAAAAGGACAACAATCAGTTATGAGAGAAAGGTTGTGTGAGTGTAAGAGGTATAAAAGAGGGGTAGCTTATGATAGGTGGGCAGAAATCAAGTATAGACTTGTTGGGCAGAATTTCTCTGCACGGATACTCAAACGACTGTAATGCAATTCAGTAAGAAGATTTTCTAATGATAACCAAATAAAGGGGGGAAATCTTAGTAGGCTATGACAAAGTGCAACAATCTCCCTAAATCCTTGCAAAAATAACTTATATTGACAAACCATATCAAACATTCATGCCTGTGACAAACCAAAAGTGGTTGTGGAACTTATCAATCCAAACAATCGAACAGTGACATTAATTACCCAAGCATGTGTATGCATGTCAATGGGTCGGGTTGGCTCGAGCCTGGCCTGACCAAGGGCTGGCTGGCCCTTGGACCGACAGGCCAGAGCTAGCCGGCCTGTGACCAAGGGAAAACCCGAGCCCAAAATCAAGGCAGGTCAGGCCAGGCCAAAATTGACATCCCTAAGCATGTAAAATAGGTAGCAGGTACAATGTGGTCTAATGACTTAAGAATTTCTTTCATTAAACAGATAACATTTGATCACTTAATATGCACGAAATTATTCAAGTGGATTGTTTTATTTTATGACGATAAGGAACATTATCATGAGGCAGGAACAGATAATGCAAATTGCACTTTTCTCTAAAGTTTGAAATTATAAGAGGCAAGATCACAAATATATAAGTACCTATCACAAGTGAAAAACATGATCCAAGAACAGTTGTTGTCTAAGAATTTGAATGAAAAGTTCCGCAATGATTTATAGCTAATCAAACTTACCATGACAGGAATCATTTTGGCACATTTTGCAAGAGTCTGAACTGGAAAACTGACATATTTAAGAGCCTGCAAAAGGCACATATTGTAACTGGATCTGTAGTATCAACATACATAATGTTGACCATGGGCATAGGGGAAGCATGACAACTTTTAGCTTAAATTAATTGTTCTGAAAACTTATTCATCATGAGGAGATTTTCAATAGATCTTTTAGGCATCACATACTTGTAAAGGAAACTCACCTCATACTGACACGTTGTGGTCAGAAGGTTTGATACTGAAATGAGACAATACTTGTAAACTGGAGCAACAGGATCCAATGCCTTTTTCCTTGCCTAAAAGATACAAAAAACTTTTCTCAAATAAGTTTTGCATTATGTCATATCCACAATTTATCTCTCTTAACATGCCTAGTCCAGACAATGACAATGACCAACATAAATAGAAAAAGTAGAGCATCAAACATAAATTGATCAACAATATTTCTTACCACTAGAACAACAGCAGAGACGACAGATGTTGTGATGCGGTTGCAGAAAACTAGAAATAAGGAGAACTTAAAATATTCTTTGTTTGCTCCATATGGTACTCTCATTATCTTTTCCTACAAAAAGAGAACTTCAAGTGAACTCATGAATATATTCAAGCTATATCATATTAATTAGCACATCCGTGAATATTAGATGCATAGAAATGTGTTCTCACAATATTTTCAAAAGAAATGTGTTCTCACCAAAAAGAGAACCTAAAAGCAAAATCACTATTCCCCTCATATATTAACAACTAATCTTTCATTACCATCCAAAAATGAGATGATTAATCAGCTGAAGGCATTTCTACTGATTGAGGCTAAAACTCTTTGATCCACAACAAATACAAGATTAGTCCATGTCCAGCACAGTTTCCTTTATAATTAAGTCCCAAAATGATTGATGTTACATTAAAACGATAAATGGAACCGCCCTAATCAATCTGACCTGTTTTCATTATTCAGAAACAGATATACATCCATATCCACACATATCATGCAGAAATAGGTGACACATGTCACATGAGTATGTAATGCATGTAATTGTTAAAATTATATTCGAGTATGTAATTTTATCTCCAGAAATATCTTGTAATTCCCATAATATGTTTATACGACATGCAATAATTGATTTTCCCATACACAGATGAAGAAATGCTGCCCAATATAAGTCAGTAAATGTAGCTAAATTACCTGTAGAACACCATAGATAACAAGAGTGCTCATTATTCCAACCAAAGCAAATATCCCTTTCCATAGCTTGTTCTCCCTTTTATCGCCAGATAATGGTAATGAATCAGCCATAACCCATTCACTGACATAAATAAGAGCATTTTTATACAACATTGATGTGACAAGGAAAAAAAACTACATTTTAGCACAACATACTTGCACAAAAAGAAAAAACAGCAAATCACTATGGAGGACATAGAAGAAAAGGTTAAAAAAAATCAAAAGTAAGTGAAATGAACAGTTTAGAGACCTAAGGAAATGATGTAGATACACACCAAAGTGAGGAAGTAACAACAGATATAAGTATGTGCATACATGCTAAACTAATTATAACTGGTGCACTCTCTAACCGAACTCTTAGACGTTGAATCACATTTGGCTGAATTAACTATAAAAAAGATACGAAGCCATGTTTTTGTACGAAGAACCTTACAAAGTAATAGATAACCCATTACAATTAACATTGAAATGTCCTAGGACAACTTCTATGTACCAATGTTTTAATATCAAGCATGTACTCTTTTTCTCAACCTCTTCAATTTGGAAGTATCAAAACAAAAGGGAAAAAGAAGACATAAGAAAAGTTTCTCCCATTCACCAACACAACGGGTTTATTTCAAAATACAGAAGGAATGCCACCACACGTACTCGTTACAATAATCTGATTCCTCCACTAATCGGTCTAGGCAACAACATTTTACATGCATTTTAACCAAGTAGAAATAACTCACGCCAATTGATGGTCATACATCTTCAAATCACAAGTGCAGTGCGTCCAAATTAAAAAGAAAAGAACAACAATATAAATCCATCCCATATCAGTTATCGTCGAATACTAAACCCAAAACCCGGAAAGAATGTGAAATGCAATAGAATCACAAATTGATCATGTGTTATGATTTTAGCTCGAAGAAGGGGGGAAAAAAAGAAAGAAAGAAAGAGCAAATGAAGCCAAGAAAACAAACCTATATAAGGATACCCAAAGAAGGGATCATAGGATCAGCATGAACGCAAAACTGCACCTTAAACCTTATTAACAATCGAAAAACAAAATCCAGCAAACACTAATCACTCGTCCGGTAGCAACAATTATAAGAGAGATTGAGGGGGAAATTCTCGGAAGTATATCTCTTTCTCGGTTGAAAATCTTTGAAAGGATATACGAACTTGCGGAGATTTGCGAATCATTATTTGAGAATGTGATACGAAGTAAAGGTCCAGAATGAAGCCAATAAGTAAAGTACAGAAGCCATGATGACAAATCCAACTTACCCTGCACTGTTATGCTCGGTGGAACCTGTTATTGTACGTAACGCTATCTTTATTATCACTTTTACATTTTATTTAAGTTCAATGAACATTGTTTTAATAACGTTAAGGTGAAAAGTGATATTAGAAGAAATATTAAATTACATATAACATATTGAACATAATATTTATTTACCTATTAGTTTTAGTTGATCCCAAATTGGATTTACTTGTAAGGATATATCCTTTTGACATGTCATTTAATTGATGTAGAGGAGGTCTTTAATAAGAGGCTAAATTTGATACAAATTAGAATTTTATACATCAAAGGGCTAAAATTAAATGTTACATTAATTTCGATAATTTTATTAATATTGTGAATTAAAGATATATTTATTCCATTTATGAAGCCTAACAAATTTTTTTGTCATAAACGTAATATGTTTAAAAAATAAAATCGGAATATGTTTAAAAAATAAAATGTTTGTTGAAGTTAGTGACTTTTTAAGGAATATATATTTAAATATATATATAATAAGAAAATTTTCCAATAAAATGGATCACTTTTTTTTTCTTTGTTACTCTTTTTAATTTATTAGATGCATTGGTTGTTGTCTTATTTAGGGGTGACAATGGGCTTACTCATTGGCCAACCTTCGGCAATTTTTTAAAAATTAAAAATATAGAATAATTTTTTTAATTGAATTCGAGTCTGGATTGCCTAAGTCCAAGTTTATCCAAGACTCAACTCTTTTAAATAAATTAATGTTATTTTTTAAAAATAATTTATTTTCAAATTAATCTAGACCTAAGTCTGACCCATAAATTGGTCCATTAAAAATAATTAAATTTAAGACTATGGCCAAACTTGTCATCCTTAGTCTTATTGTGTAGGAGCCCTTTGGTATATGATCATAGTTGGATGCCTTGATGACCGAAAATGTCTAGAAGTTAAGAGGACTTCGACCTTATAGTTTCTACGAGCCTTAAGGTCCAACTTGAAATCATTGTAGATATTTTGATTTAATTTAAGTGGTTTGTTATGCTTGAACAAAGTTAAAAATGGATAGATTAGTAGAGTTCATAAATTCAATAATTCTTAAACAACCTAAAACTTTAAGGTTTTTTATTAAAGAATTTGATTCAAAAAGCAAATATATTATATAGACCTACTATTAACGTATTTAATTAAATAATAAGAAGTTTGAAGTCCTACATGACAATATATTATAACCTAAACTTTTACTCTTAGATCACTGTATATTGGTTAAAAAAACCAATATCAACAAGATTTTACTTATTTGGTAGGAACTAATCGAATTGAAGTTATAGCATCATCATTTGCTGGAATTGAAATATAATTATATTTTTTATTTTATGAGTAGAATGAAGATTTAGATTAAAACGTGCTTAAAGATATAAATTTTGCAAAAAAGAAGGAACAACAATTGCAAATTTTGGAAAAGAATGAAGTCGTGTACGAGAAAAGTTTCAGAAGATGTCAAAATATAAGATGTGAGTACGCCTTAATGGATATGCTCACTCCAAGATTTAAAATGATTAAATGGATGAAGCCCTTTTAAAGTTAACAAACCCAAATTATTTCTACTCCTGTGTTGATTTGTTTAGGAGTCTTGTTTAGGAAGAATATATTTTAATAGAACAATCCTAATGGGACTGGGATTCTTTAGATTTAGTTTTGATTTTTAGCTTGTATTTTCTTTTAGAAAGATTATTAGATGGGATTTTGGAATTATTAAGTATATATACTAAGAGCGAACGCGATGGACGACCACGCAATCCATCCCGTTCGTTCATTTTATCTAACGGATGATATTTTTTCCTCGTCTCTTCTCTCTTATAGATCTCACACAATCTTTTGGGCGAATCTTCTGTTTATTGAATGTTGTGTCTTGGTCCGATA
>JANZLD010000008.1:54116978-54128718 GCA_026413575.1 Erythroxylum carthagenense | reverse complement strand
TCATAAATCAGGAGTCAACAAATGCATAATTACTAAAGAAAACGGGCCTAATTTATAGTATAAATTTGGTCCAATCAATTGGATAGAGATATCTATTAATCAACTTAAGAATAAGTGTTTAAAGATCGACTTACCTAAGTTCTATGGTGTTAGGGTTAACCTTTCATGGACATTCACAAGACTTAAAGTGTTCTTCAGTTTAATTGGAGATATCAATTAGTGAACTTGAAAATAGGTAGTTGTAAATTAAGAAAGAGAAATTTCATAATATAGGACTATCTATTGATCTAGATGTTAAAAACCTTCTAAATATGTTGAAACATGACTTCGAAGATAATGCTAAGGGGAGTCCTTATCTAGACATTACTTTTATTTGAATTCTCTATTTGATTTTTTTTCTTTGTTATGTTCTTAGTGTTTATTCTTTTTCTTTATTTTTTCAACTTCATCAAGAATCATTTTATTTTTATTGTTTAACTAGTTAGTAATAGGAGAGTATACTAGACCATTCTAGTTTGGTTATAGGATCAATATCTAATTATTGTTATATTACCTATCAACGATGGGTGTGTTTATCTTAGGTTATGAGTAATTATTTTGTGATAGAAAAAACTTAAAGACTAGAAATCTCATAACAATATATGACACTAATGGAAGTGCATCCCTATTTCTAAGGTAATTTTCATTAAGGAAAGAGTGTGAATAATACTAAGCTTTTTATAATTCATCACTTATATATAATTTAATTCTAGCATTGAAAACTTATGCATCATCTTCCAAGTCCCATATTAAAAGGAAATTGCATTAATTTATGTATGGTTCATAAACTAGAACTATAATACATGGTTTATAAGGTAAAACTAAGCACATTTTCAATGCAAATTGATGAGTTATATATATATATATTGCATAAGGGAGTATATTACTCCCAAAATATCCAAAAGAGAGATTTAGTTCATCAATATATCCAAAGAATACCTAAAAATTCACATATGTCATAATTTTATAGGTCCCTCTCATATGGTTATAATTTTAACCATTCATATCATGTTAGATGTTAATATTTGTAATGATTATAACAATATAAATGGAAATTTTACTTTGAGACAATATCTATCAAGTTAACCTAAAAGAATATATGTTAAGAAAAAGCTTAGAGTTAACCCCAAAAGACCCAAGTTTATGTAAGTGCTTAATTTATTTGTCTTGTAGGTCAATATCAAGTGATATCAAATAAATACCAATGTAAGTTAAACATGGTATCTCCAAAATTGACTTTTAAAAAATACCAAGAACCTTCACTATAGCAAAAGAAAGAAAATCAGTATGAAAAGGCCAATTGTCAAATTAAGAGAAAAAAAAGGAGGTAAAAATCAATGGTACATAAAAGAATGTAACAACTTTTCATATTAATAATATATGATCACCTTGGGTCAGCATATATATATTTATGTACACACACACACACACACACACACACACGCACACACACACACATATATATAGTGCTTTCTCACATTATATAGTTACATACATACATACATACATATATACCTACATACATACTTACATACATATAATTATTATCAATCTTATTTTCCAAATGCTTTCTTGCATTATATATGTAGATACATATACACATACATAAATATGTATCGCATTATATATGTATATACATACATACATACATACATATATGTATATACATATACACATACATAAATATGTATCCCATTATATATGTATATATATATATATATATATATATATATACATACATACATATATATAGTGCGAGAAAGCACTTGGAAAATAAGATTTATAAGAATTTTTCTTTGATTTTATGACTGCTTTAATGAAAAATTTTCCCTTAATGGAAATTTTCCCATATTATAAGAGTTTTTTGAAAAAGGGATGAAGAGAAGTTTTTTTCCTTTTAATACGCTTTTCAATGTTTCCAAAAATAGGAGAGAATGATGATATTCAACTTGAACTTTATAAATCAATGATGCATGAGTTAAAAGGAGTATGAATATATTTTACTTTGAACTATGGGGAGTCTATTCAAAGTCATTTATTTTTCTCTAACATCACCAAAAAAAATTATTATTGAAAAAGGAGACATTATTAAACCAATTGAAGTTATAACTCATGATTTTGATGATAACAAAACTTAATTTGACAAAGATTTAAGAAAAAGATCAAAGATAAAGTTCAATGGAAATAGATAGTGATCAAAGGATCAAAATGAACAAAATAGGGACCAAATGCAATTTAAGAAAGCTTTAAAGAAATACAATTCAAATGGACCAAAAAAGAAGAAATAATAAATTCATTCCATATGTAAAAATTATTAAAATGTTTCTTATAACCTTATCTTGGTAATTTTAATTAATTAGAGGCTAAAGTCTTATATGATTAATTAAATGTAGTTCATAATACATAAATGATGTCATATTTAAGAGGAACTTCTTTTAACATTAAAGAAAACCTCTTAATATGTAACCAAATATTTGAGAAATTTTAAAATAATTTTAATCAAAATTTTACCAAAGGAGTGTGTTTTATCTTTGAAAAGACTTGAGAGTTTAAGTTTTCAAATTGATATATATATATATGGATTTGGTTAACCTAAGGGTTTTGGTTCGTTAGCTAGAAATAGGAACAAAAAGAAACATAATACAAGGTTTACAACTGACTAATCAATACCAATGGTAATTCTTATAAGTCACCAAGAGGGAAGTTTTTTTGGCTAGTGGTCTAGCTAGTCAATAGCCTAGCTAAATGATGTTCTTTTAGTTGATGTAGTTGATCAATTAGTTGATCATTCCTAGAAACTAGTAATTGTAGCAATTAGTTTGTGTGTCTAACAATTATTTAAGTTATGTTTTGATATAAAGACTATTATAAGAACAACCTTTGGCATACTATAAAGTTGTTAAAGAATTGAGAGACGAAATAGTGTATATGTATATTACATAAAATATCTTTTACCCTAGTTCATTGGTGTAAGCAAGAAAGGGGAGTTTTTTAGATGTATTATGATTATGAAATCATTGCAATTGAGAAAATCACTGGGACACACATTGTAAGAGCCTTTTCATCGAAACATAACAAAATGTCTATAAAGGTTCCTCTTAACCAATGATAAGGAAGATATTGTATGGAGAATTCCTTTTCACCCATTAAAGATAAACGATAATGAAGTCCTAAGTTTAGACTAAAGAGTGGACTTAGGTGGAGAGTTGTTTAGTCAAAGAACTATAAATCAGTGCCTATCTCTTTCCTTACTTTAGATTGTATCTTAATAATATATTGTTTAGTCAAACAACTATTAATCAGTTCCTATCTCTTTCCTTACTTTATATTGTATTTTAAATTAATTATTAAATTGCTTTAATAATTAATTTAAAATGATGAAACATAATCATAAATTTATATTGTATCTTAATTTTATAAATATATTTATTCTTAATTATTTTTTATTTTGAATAAAAGTAAGACATGAATTATTTTCAATAGAATCGGGTACATAATTTTTAAAGTTAAATAATTTCACTAATTAAAAAAGACTTGATTTGGAAACTCTACTCTCACTTTCTAAAATGTTTAATCCATCAACCATAGATTTTCAGCTGACAGGAAACAATATGGCTTATACTCTAGTAGGACACCTAATGAATCTCAGATTCCTACCAGATAATTCAACATATTTAGCTCTTTCAGTAAGTTGTACTCAACTCTCTATTTATTCTCCATGAAAACAGTTAGTTTAGTAAAACAGTTCCTTACTTCTTTCCTTACACATCAACAGTTTATTAGTCCACTAAATAATACATTACACACCTATATCATATCTTGCTTATTATATAGGTGGTGAATTTGGTTGAATTTTTATACACCATTAATGACATAATTTAATCACTTATGATGATCTTTTTTTATAAGCTTATGATTACAAGAAAGTGTCTCTTCAATTCCAAAGGCCATTGGTTCATGAGCTTATCCAAGAGATATATTTTATTTATATTAAGACCTTTTGGAAAAATTCAGTAAATTTGAGTTCTCATTTTAGTGAAGGAATTATGAATTCTTTACCAATATTCAAAATTCTATATATATATAGACGTCTATGTTTATGTGCAAGTGTGTATGTGTGTGAGTGTGTATAATTGAGAATATAAATGTGTTTCTATCTCATTAACAAGGGGAATATGTCAGGTCTTTTACTTTATCTCTTAAATAATAATATAAAAAGAATCATACCTATATTAATATGGTGTAGTAAACCCTTTTTAAAGCTATGTAAGGGTTAAAAGATCGATTTTTAGCTATTTTATAACTTTTTACGTAATAAATAAAGCATAAACAATCTTTAAGCTTGGCGTCAAATGAATTTATAATAGGCATGGCAGGCTGATTTCAACTTAGTTGTCCCATAAAAATGAATGCAAATAGGTTGGGTGCATTTTAATAAAGATACTCTAATGCTCAAGTTAGTGAAGCTAAGGGTTGTTACATATGGAAGAAAATTAACAATTTTATTTAATAATGGTGGTCATAAGAAATTACCTTAGGACATCTCCCTTTTATAGTCAATCCTTATTTAAAATGTAGTTGGACTATAATTATCCTTAGTAGAGTTAAACACAACCTCTAATAAGTAGCTTAGCTAGTACTTGATTAGGACTCTAACTTCTCAAATAATTGAATCCTTCTTTAATTGGAATTGCCCTTCTTTGGTGATTGATCTCTTGTATAGATTTGAAGCACATGAACTTTAAAAGATTGGTGGGCCTATTAAATCAACTTAAATTGTTTAATACTTAAGTTTTATTGGGATCTTGCCTTAATCGAAGTATCCTTCAAACAACTCCAAAATCATATGTTAATTGGTTAATAATGAGCGCTATAAGTATGCGAAGAGGAGGAAAAGGATAACATGATAATGGTTCTTAAAGACCAATGATAAACCCAGATATGTTTTTTTAGAGACAAACACAAAGGTGAAAGAGCAAAAAATCAAAGTTAATTCTTTTAAGCAAGTTTGCTTCTGTCATATTGATAACTATATTCGATAACTACATAATTTCTTTTCACGTGCAAACCTGTACATGGAAGTTTGATGATATGATAAATTGATAATCATCGTTAATAACTCACCTCAGGCTTTTCTTTGGCAAGCTTCTCAGATAGAGTGGTAAACTATCTTCAATAACATATCACTAACTTTCAGTTAACAAACTTATTAAATTTAGGCTAAAGATATACCAAGAATCATCCCTTAGAAGCTTTATCCATCTATGTATTTCCTTTAATAAGCGTAATTGAGGCAAACTAAAGATTTTCCAAGAATATTCGCTCAAAATATTCTTAAAGAATATTCCCTATAAAATATATCTATCATTAAGATGTTCTTATTCCTTACAAGAAGGTGAAGCATCTTTTAATCATAAATATTAATTTAGACTAATGTGTACTATATATCCGTCCATATAAGGGATAATATTTTCATGACTCAATCTTTTCATCTTTAGATACTTATAGATAAAGAAGACAATCTTATCTTTGACAACCTACTTCTCTTCTTAAAAAGATCTCCAAATGAAGGTGATTAATAGACCTTTCCTTCTCCTAAAAATAAGTTCATTTATATCTTTGATCTTTCTAAATTCTGGAGGATAAAAGGGATGATAAGACTAGTTTAGGAAGAGAAATAAGTATTTCCAATAGTTTTACCTTAAATATCTAAACTGATGTAGGGCTAGTAGCCACTAATCACAAGAACCATAATATATGTTCATCAAGCATATAAAAACCCTCTCCACATCATCTATAGCAATCATCCCTCTTTTCTAAATGTCATATGACCCTGGTTCAATCAAGCTTGGCAAAAGGCTTTGAATTTAAATCCTTGGTTCAGTCATGCTTTGGGACCCCAATAATAAGTTCAAATCACACTTACACCTAAATAAGTTATGCAAAGCAAAATTAGAGAATAATAGGAGAAGTTACACATTCTTGAGATGATCTTACTCAACTTTCCTAACGATGACAAGTGAGAATGTCACCCAAGGACAAGTGGGGTTTTATTACAATTATCTCAATTGTGATCTTCAACTACCTATCCATTATACTATTAAGAAGATATTAAATGTAACAAACCTAATTCTAAAGGGGCTATGCTTATGGAATGAGAAGTTCATCTTCTTTCAAAATCTGGTAGGCATATGGCCTTTAGAATTATGTGGAGGGGTTTGATTAGAGTTTTCACCAATGGGATGGGGACAATGCATCCCTAAAATTTGTATCACTAAAACTCCTATCCCATTAACTTATAGATCCTAATATCCCTCTTTCATTTTAAGAGTAACTCTTAATAAAAGAAAGCTTGAAAAAGTCAAGGGTGTCTTATAGAGAAGAACATTCTTTTAAGTTTTATTCATTTATCTTTTGTCATTTAATATTTTAAGATACCTTACTAACATCCCTCTTGTATTTTGTTAGTTATAAATGTCATAAAAATTCTAGTCAATGCTAAGATAGCAAAGGTTATAGGCATCATAATGTCATCATCTAGAGAGAGAAAGAAGCAAAGGCTAATGCATAGAAGTGAGGTCACCATCATCAAGCCAAACATATTTGCTTTACCCACCCCTATTGTTAGACTCCTAAGTCCAGACTGCGGGATCGTGCAAGTGATGGCAAGCCTTGACCAATGCTTGGCACGAAAGTCGGCACGAGGAAGGCATGTTGACGAAAGAATAAGGCAAAGTCTTGCGAGTTAGAGGACAAAACCCGAGGAACTTGCAAAGTAGGCGAGAGATGTGGGAAGTATCAGCAGAGATCTTGAGAGTAGGTGAGATTTGATACATGTAGGAGCGCATTGGTAGAAAACTTCGACGAGACGTGAGATTCAGATGCGAGGCTACACAGAGTTGGAAAACTAAGTCATGCGAGACCCGAGGGTGCGCGAGAAGGGGCAAAGGTGTATAAGACCCGCGAGGATGCGTGAAAGCATGCGAGTGTAATGAGGCACCTAAACACCTAACTTCGACGAGGTAGGTTAGAGGTATGTAAATGGGCGAGGTTTTTATACCACCTCGGATCATAACTTATGACTTAATCATGAAGCGACAAGACTGC
Organism: Erythroxylum carthagenense; assembly: GCA_026413575.1. Classification (NCBI taxonomy): domain Eukaryota; kingdom Viridiplantae; phylum Streptophyta; class Magnoliopsida; order Malpighiales; family Erythroxylaceae; genus Erythroxylum; species Erythroxylum carthagenense. The sequence continues at coordinate 54,121,572 of JANZLD010000008.1, read as the reverse complement.
ACCATGAATGAGCTTGATCATGGAAGATGGACTTGTCCATGGATGTGCATTGATGGACTTATGTGCGGATAGGCTATGGTGAAGACACATCACCAATGACATGGAAACTGTTGATGAAGTGGCACATGATGACATGGCGAATAAGATCACCGTGGATGAACATCATCTTTAATAGATAAAGATCACATGGAAGGATCATCTGAAGACAGAGGAGATCTTCGTGAATAAGAATAATCTTTCCTAGATAGGGTAAATCTTTTAAATGTGATGTAATCTTATTAGATAGGATAAGATTGTGATCTTAGCTAGTAGAGTTCTACTAGGACTCTTAGTCATCTAGAGGAGCCTATAAATAGCTCATTAGAGTTGATACCTATTCATCAGATCAGAGGTGATCAAAGTTGAGAGCTTTGAGAGTTGAGAGCTTTTAGGGGAGAGTTCTCATTGTAAGGGCTTCGAGTACAGAGTTCTTGTAAGGGCTTCGAGTACGGAGCTCCTTGAATGGTTTGAGTAGGAGGTACCCCTTTCTTTTGTTAACATTTTGTTGAGAGTTAATGAAAGAGGTAACTTCAGCTACATTTAAAAATCTCTTGTTGCTTTCTTTACTCTATTACACTTATGTTCTTTTCGTGTATGAGCGAAACACTTAAACATTTGTATGCGCATGAGGTGTTCGAGGTCTAACAGAATTATTCGACGACATTTACGTGAGAAGGTCGAATCTTGCTTAAGCGGACCTAAGCGGGATTGTCGTACGAAGGTGGGCGCGACTTGTAGTGAAAGTTTGAGTCCAAGAAAAACCTTTGTAACACCTATCTCCCTACCCTCTTAGCCTCTGTTCTGTGCTCTTCTTGTTGGACCCGAAAATTTTTCTTTATTTTCAATTATTTTATTGTTTATTTTTCTTAGAATTTAGCCCATTAAATACAAGCATGAATAGAAGTTAGAGTTATTAAATGGAGAATGTTAGAATTTAATTAGAGTGTAGTTAAGGTATTAAATTGAATGGATTAAAGGAGTTAGAGACATAAGAGACAAAAGAAGGGCATAATTGGAAGGACAAGATAAATGAGGGGTAAAATGGGAAGAGCAAGAAGAAAATGTGTCATGAATTAGAAGAAGAGGAAGAAATTGTGGAAAGAAGAAAAGAGAGGAGAGAAAAACGTGAGAGAAGAGAAAAGAAGGAGAAAAATCGTGGAAGCTAGGGAAGAAGAGGAGAAAATCGTGGGAGAGGAAGAAAGAAGAAGAAAAAGAAGAGGAAATCATCTTGTTAAGGTAAACTCCATTATTTTTCTTCTTGTTTGGTTAGAAAAAGGGATTAGAGAGTGAAATGGGTTTGTGAAGGAAGAAAGAAGAGAAACCCTAGATGGATATTGTGGATTTCAACTAAGTTTTGGTTTTTCTAGCTTAGATAATCCATGGATGGATTAAGCTTAAGTTTAGTTTTGTTCTTGATTATCATAACTTTATGGGTTTTCTTTTTGTATGTTAGATTGAATGGAAAACATGTTTGATTGAATGAACTTGTTTTATTGAAGGAAACCAAGAAAACCCAAGGCAAGAACAAAAGGAAAGGCAATCTTGAATTTGGGAGTTCCAAGTAAATCTGGTAAGCAATATGTTTATAGTTATTGTGATAATGAGTCAATACTTGTTTGCTTGAGTACTTGAATTACTTGAATTGGATTGTTGTGATTGATATGGAAATGCATAATGATTTATTACTACGATTATGCATTAAATGATATTATGACATTTTGCGTGGATCAAAAGATGAAAAAGCATAAGAAATTATGAAAATATGAAAATATGATGAAATGGATTTGAGCATAAGAATTTGCTTATGATTGGACATGGGAGGAACCATTTTTTTCGTCACGTGCACGTTGACTAAAGCCTTCTCCCGACTACTCGCTTGTGGCACATGAGACCCTAAGAATCGAACTCATTTTATTCATGGTGTAAACTTTGGTTTCTCCGTTTCGTTCCATAAGACCCTCAAGCCATTTGTTTGTGCATTGCATTTTGATTTGTTGAACATGGTGACTCATAATGAAATGTTAAGCTGATGGTTATGTGTTACATGATAAGCTTTGTGTGTTAATATCTTGAGTTATGAGTCTTTGAAATAGAACTGTGGAGAATTTGATTGCTAAATAAATGAGATATGTATAAATATACATATATGTATATATATATATATATATACATATATGTTTATATACATATATGTATATATATATATATACATATATGTTTATATACATATATATATATGTATATATATATATACATATACATATATATGTATATATGTTCAATGTATAGCTCGTTATCACTAGCTATAAATGTATTAGCCACTGAGCTTCGTAGCTCATCCCACTATTTTCTACTCCTCAGGTGCAGAATGAGAAGATCGTTAATCCTTTGCAAGGGCTTTGGCATACTCCAAGATTAGAGACTTTTGTAACTAAGTTAGTAACTATGACTTATGGGATAGCTTTACAAGCATATCAACATAAGCATTCATTCTGTTTTTTTATTTTGTACAAAGCCAACGGTGTGGCTTTTGATATCAATTAAAGCTGTTCAAACTCTTTGAATTAGTAATGAAATTTGGACTTGATGAAGACCTTTTGAGTATGTTCATAGTTAACTTCTCTGTTAAGATTGTGAATTGTTGTTAGTGATAGACTTGGATGTTTTTGGAATTAAGGTAGCATGAGTATGATTTGTTCTTGGGTGTTGGTTGTATGGGTTGTGTTCAAAGGTTTCAATGTGGCGAGGCTCAGAGTTCACCACGACAAACCTTTTTCTAGAAGGGTGATAATGTGTTAAATGTCCTCTGTCGCGGCATAAGTTTTTCAAAAGGTTTTCTCGCTAAATCTTGGGACTTCGCTACAGCGAACTTTTCCTCAAGGATCCATGGATATAACTCCATGGTTTCGCCGCGGTGAACCCAACCCCTCTGGCACGCTGAAATTTCTTACAAATTAAATGCTTTCAACTTTCCTCTAGCACAACCTCCACCCGACCTTCCCGAATTGAACCTTGGGATTGCGATCGAGACCCACAGGAAAACCTTGTGCCTTAAACATGCAACTTTCCATAGCCCTTGCCCTGATTATCCAATCTACGTACTCCATAATGACTATTACCTTCTTTCGACCAAGAAAAGTCAGCCTCAAAAAGACTTTTATTTCTCCATTGCCATGAAAACCAGGATGCTAATCCATATATTGTAACTCACTCTCTCTGTTTCACTTGTGAGTGCTTCATTAGGTTGGATTTCACCCATACCCCTCATCCTATTGAAAAAAATCCGTATCAACCACCTCCCGAAAAAGTTTACATTAGAAGGCTTTCACTCTCGGACAATCCCGTATTGCATGCAATGTGGACTCTTCTTGCCTACAGAAGTGACAGCTTTTATCCGTAGTAAGATGTCGAGCCACTCGTTGTTGATTGGTCAATAATTTTCTCTTAGCCAATAACCAAAAGAATGCCCTAATCCGCTAGGCCTTGCCCATTTCCAGATTAATTCCCAGAGACTATTAATAGCATCTGTGGTACTAGCTTCTATTAAGTCATAGGCTGACGTTATTGTGAATCTCCCATGACTCATTTGTCCCCACACCATTTTATCTTCCTTTATGCCTTCTACATTAGTACGGAGCGTCGCAAATCCATACACACTGTGGAAGAGAGATATTTTTAGAACAAATTCCAATTTTAGGTGTTGTTTTCATTCGTATAATCCACAATTGTAGCGTAAAGAGCGCTACCAGAGATAGGAGAAATCGCCATGAATATTAGTGCACCCCAATCATTTGCCCAATTATCTAGCCAGAAGAAAATGCATCTCCTATTACCCAACTTCCATTTTATGCCCTGCGTACAAACTGCCATGTTGTAGATATTCCCCTCCAAATGACTGAAGCCCCTTTCCTACTAATGTGTGAGGGATAGGATAAGGATTGATTCGATATTTTGTCCTCAAGATACTGGCCCATAAAGTTGTGGGTTGAGTAATCAAAACCCAGCCTAATTTTGACAGTAACGCATCATTGGAAGAACGAATATGGTTAATGCCTAGGCCTCCTGCTTTTTTGAGCTAACACACTGTTTCCCATTTAACTAAGTGCATTTTCCTATGCTCACCCATTGAACCCCACATAAAATACCTCATGATTCGCTTCAAATCATCGCAAAGTTGTCGCGAAAATCTCACTGCTTGCATCGTGAAAATTAAGAGGGACGAAATTATTGATTGGGTTAAAATAACTCGCCCTGCTAGAGACAACATCCTTGCACACCATTATGCAAGTTTCTTTTGTGCTTTGTTTAGGATGTGTTGATAGGTATTTCTCATTGTACGCTCATGGATCAATGGAGCTCTTAAATACTTTCCAAGATTGTTCGTACTTTTAATATACAGAACTTGACTGAGATGTCACGTTTTTTCTGGAGATACTGTTGGACCTCGAACTTTTCTTGAAAATTTGAAATTATAAAACGAAATTAAATGAGGAAATATGGTATGATTCTTTGTAATGAATGAAAAGTATAAATGAATTTATAAGCATTTGATGAA
>JANZLD010000008.1:54106299-54116878 GCA_026413575.1 Erythroxylum carthagenense | reverse complement strand
CGCACGGTCACAACAACGTAAGAAAATGAAAGTGTCACATGCGCATTGCATATGTAAATGATTGACTGCAAAATGTGGAAATGAAAATGCATGTGATGCTTGTAAATATGTTATTGTGTGATTATGTGAACTGTTTGTATATGCATGAGTTAAGTGGACCATCGATGATGGTTTCTCGCTGAGTTAGCAAACTCACCCAACATTGCATTATTTTTCAGGATAGCGATAGTAGATTTCCTAGCTCCAGATTGTTAGAGTCTTCTCTGCTTTGTGGATCGTTGCGGCAAGAGAAGTTATGGCGCAGAGGTGGGTCAGCTGGGATCTTTTTAGGATGACCTAGATAGGTGTTATCAGTTTCTTTGTGTATTGTATAGAGTGTGCTTTTGGACAAAATTGTACTTATGGATTTGAGAAATGAAAAGAAAATTTGGTTTTAAATTTTTAGTGATATCTATATTGATGTCATGTGAATTGTAGTTGGTTGCTCAGTAGTGCACCTTTATTATGGGTTATGCGTCGGAACGACCTGCGGGCGTCCCGGTGTGTACCCTACGGTAAGGGGCGCTACATACCCGCTAGTGGCATTAGAGCTCCATTACGGACTCCCATAAGTTCACGGCTACATCGGACCGCTAAGCAGGAAGGTTTAATACGTTCTGTTCACGGCTGCACAGGACTGCTATGCGGGAATGTGCAGTACGTTCTGTATCTGGACCGACCCAAACCAAAATTTGTGATGTGTTATATGCTTATATGTGTTGCATTCATGTTTTGAAATTATTCATGAAAAGTGAAAATTTTGAGAATAATGAGCAAATGAGGTTTTCAACCGTGAAATTTTTTAAATTTATTATGAATGATTTTGAAAAGTTGAAAAGTCTGAGAAATAAACATTTGTTTGATAAATTTCTATTGTGGAATTTTTATTAAATGACAAAAGCTTTGAAAAATGATTTTTGCTTACTTTTCGATTTATAAACATGTTATCCACGAGATATAAAGCTCACCTCCCTTTCATCCCCATCTCCAGGTATCGAGCAGGAGATCGGATGAAAGAAAGTCAAGGCATTTGTTCGATTTTGCTCATCTTGTGTTTTGTGTATTTTGGATTTTGGTATTTAGTTTTGTATATGGCTTGGAATGCCATTAATGTTTTTAAGCATTTATTTCATGACGTGTATGAATTATGAATTTGTGTATTGAATTGAGATATGAATGTGACTTGGAAATAGATAAATGTGAATGAATGTGATATGGGTTCCGGACAGGAGGTCCGATGATACTGATGTTTGAGAATTATTGAAGTATTATAGGTATATAAATGTATTTGTTTGTGTTGAAATTTCGGACAGGAGGTCCGATAAATTGTGTTGCTGGAATTGAGATATTGAAGTGCTTATTGTGTATGGCTTGATTGTGTATGAATAGCAATGTGTGAGATGTTTAAATAAGAATAAGAATTGGTTAAAAGGTCGTATACGTTGAGTTTTTGATTGAGGAAGAATTTCCAAATGGATCAATGAATTGCTTTGTATGAGATTGAATATTAAAAAATTATACCAAATTGGACTAGTTTAGATCAAGTGTGTCGTAGGGTTTTCAACGCGACATTTTTCTAAAATATTTGTTTTCAGATGTCGGAGTTAAGTTTTTATTCTTAAGCAATTTGTTTTCGTTGATTTCGAGTCATTCAATTCGTTATCGATTCTTTCGCTTTATGATACGTTCCGCTTTTTCAATTTTTCAATCCGATTTGTGTTTCTCTTTTGTTTTGGCCCGCTTTCGTTTAGGATTCCGTTTTGTTTTTCGGTTTCCGATTCCGCTTTTGGCTTTCCGCATTAGATTGCCTTCGTTTTAGATTTCCGCCACTTTGTTTCCGTTTATGTATCCGTTTTTTTCCGGTTGAGGTCCGGTTTCAAAATCGGGTCCCAACAAATACATTCTTAGAGAAAAAAATATAAGTTTTAGTAGTATTAACTTTCTGCCTGGAGGCCTTACAAAACACCTCCAACGTCCTCGCCATCACTTGCGTATAAGATTCTGTAGTTTCAACGAATAAAACAAGATCATCTGCAAAGAAAAGATGGGATGGGGGAGGCCCTGTAAGGATCAGCTTTATCGGTTTCCAATGTCTATGTCCCACTTCCTTCAAAATAAGATGACCTAATCATTCCATGCACAACACAAAAAGATAAGGCAAGAGCAGATCGACTTGTCGAATATCCCGTGAAAGATTGAAAGGATCAGTAAGGGTACCTTGCCAAGCGATCTGCATAGACACTATTGTCACACGCTTCATAATGACATTGATTAAATTAGATGGTAACCCAATGTCCATTAATGTATTTTTGTATAAAATCCCATCGAATTCGGTCGTATGCTTTTTTCAAATCTACCTTGATAGCAAAATACCCTGTCTACCCTTTTTTTTACACATCAAGTGGATGATCTCCTGAGTAATGATAATATTATCAATTATTTGCCTACCAAGAATACAACTACATTTATTCGCCTCCACTAGATGATCCAGGTGGTTTTTCAAACAATTCACAATAACTTTAACGATAATCTTGTACATCACAGTACAGAAGCTAATTGGTCGAAATTGAGAGATATTATTCGAGGATCGGATTTTGGGGGTCAATACTAGAATGGTTTGATTCAAATATGTTTCTCATCGTTGCAGTTCGAATACTTCCTGAATGTACCCCACCACTTTTGGCCTAATCTTCCCCCATTGCTTTTGAAAAAATAAGGCATTGAAACCATCTATTCCTGGGACTTTATTAGGATTCATATCAAAAACCGCAGTCTTGATTTCGGTTTCATGTATTGTCTGGGTTAAGGCATGAATCCTTTCCTCCGAAAACGAAGGCAAAGCTTCTGAGATCGAAAAATAGTGAGTATTCCCCTCGTCGTTAGTATAAAGTTGGAGAAAAAAAGAACTGGCTAATAGGCACAATTGCGATGGGTCAGATATCAATGCCCCATTGGAATCAATGAGTCGCTCTATCTTCATTTTCTTTCTTTTAAAAAGAATGATAGTATGGTAATATTTATTATTCCGATCCCTCTTTGATTTAGCAATTAAATTCACTATTAATCCATCGAGACTACCACCAATGATAAAGTCAATTAAATGAAAGAGAAGTATATGGACATGGGACTTAGAGGGATGAGGAACCTCAAGCACTAATAAACAGCTGAGTAATAAGTCCACAAAGGTTATAGTTAAAGAGAAATCACAAAAACTTTTGGAATTTGAATTTAATTTAACAATTGGCATAGCATTTAATTATTTGTTACTATTTTTCTTAGGATGAAACAAATGCAAGGGTGAGGATAACAAGAAAAAAAAAAGCATATAAAACTCCCATGAAATTCACTAAATTGAAGCACTAAGTGTTAAATTTGTGAATATTGACTTTGTTATTTTAATATTATAGCATCTAAGATAGTAATTCAAAGAGACGTGGAGAATACTAACTTTTGTCATTCTGTAAGTACCATGAACATTTGCATTTTAATTTTAAGAAAGATGTAAGAATTTAGAACTTGTTTCCTCTTCCTTTTCCTATAATTTTCTAAATTGTCCATGGTTAGGGTTGTGATTGATGAATGACTATACATAGCAATGTTTTCTTTCTTTTCCTCCCTTAATTCCAAGAGTTCCTTATGTTGGAAAAATGGTTGTGGTATATATTCTTCCCACAATATCCTTGTCCAACAATAGTAGGTAATGTTGCACCAGTAATTAGCTTATAACCATCCATATCACTAAACTTATTAGTTGGATAGCAACACAATCAAAATCCATTCCCCCCTTAGAAGACTAAAATTCATTAATATCTTATCTCTATAGCTGTACTAAAAATGTAGATTACATTCTTAATATTCTTTCTTGTTTGCCTTTTCTTATAGTAACTACACATATGTCTCCACCCTAAGTTCTTTAAACTATTAAAACTAGATAAGTAATTAATTTATTCCACAATTTCAAGTCAACTAGTCAAAGAAGCCATAAATGTTGAAAACACCTAATTTAACTACTTCCCAGGTGTCATTCACAAGGACAATACCTCTAATTTCATAATTAAAAAAATATCAAAGGTCAAATGCAAATCAATTTCTACTTCTACATCCACTCTTTATCATTTTTTATAGCAATCACAAATAACACAAACCCATAACATGTAATTTTAGTATTTTATTTTTTTTCAACTTATTTATCTTCTGCAGCAGACCAATTTATCAACTTATTTTTAAATTGCAAAAAAACCTATAACACAGCAAACCAAAAACCAAAAAAAAAAAAACATCAAACATAGAAAACTCAACAAATACATCAAGCTTAGAAACTCAATGACAAGTTGTTATATATCAATGAATAAAAATGCAAAGTAAGCTACCAAGGTGTCAATAGTCATGTTCTCCGTCATTCACATCGACAAAATATTAAGAAAGACAATACTTTGAGTTGGATAATGCAATTTTTAAAAATTTAACACTAAACTAAAAAAATTTAAAAGATGGACACTAATTAAATAAATCTTAAAAAGCTTGAGACCTGAAAATTATTTATTCTTTAACAAAAGATATTTCCATTGATACGATAATTAAATAGCAAATGACGCAAATTAGTTGACTATTTACATCTTTCGTGTCATTCAACTTCAGTTTTAACAAGACATCTTTATCCAGAAGCGAATCGATACTTGTTTTTGCTTTTGGACAGAATAGCATAATACCCTAAAAATCTTTATGCACTTGGCGCTGTTTCCAAAAATTTAGCCTAACCTTTCCTTAATGTTCTGTAGTCAATTTTAGAATCCACCACATGAAAAATCATTACAGCTAATATTTTACTTTAAGAATTCAGGCTGAGGCAATGTATGCATCCCAAACATAAAAGGAGCAGAGCAGGAAACCCTGTTGGTATAAAATAATAATAAAAATAATCTCTACACAAAAATTGCCGTGTGACTTTGTTTCCCAACAAAAATCTATCAACTGCATCTCAGTGAGATGCTTTCGTGATTGGCATGTCTGCTGTCTAGACTCGTCTAAACCATCCCTTTGGGCCTTGGATACAAATTCTAGACTGCAGTTATGCATCTTTCTACCATAACCATATCCGCCTCACATTGTAAAATTAGAGGCAGTAAAAATCCAAAAACTATAAAATAATCAAACAAACACCAAGGGTTTTGCTTTACCGGACGGGAAGCTCCATTTCATGCCTGGTCTGATGTCGGGGGCTTTGGAGATGCAGCTCTGAGTAAGTTCTTGGCATATAGAGAACCAAAGACGACAACCTGTTAAAGGTATGGCAACGTAGAGGAGTTTAAATTGAAGAATAAAAGAACATCTCAAAGAAGGAGAAAGTTTAATAACATCAACACATGGAGATCAAAATACATACAGCTCCAATCCATTGTTCCCAGCTCAGAGGATGAGCAAACCAAAGGCATGACAGCATGATGCTCACCAACTTGAATGAAAAAAGAATAAGGAAAGGTAAAATATTGACAAAAGCAGGATAGGAAAGGGAGGAGTTTGAAAAGGATGACTATCAGTTCTTTTAGAGATTATTATATTTTTACCTGTCTTGTAGTCATTATGGCAGCAAAGGTGAGTGCACCAAATGTGCGGATTGTGTAAGAAATGAAAAATTGACTAGCAGTTGCTACCTGTACGGAACAATTATCATTCCTCAGATATTGCATAGAATTTTATCCATCAATATCATGGACTCTATAACTGAAAAAAAAAGGGAAAACAGTAAAAAAAAGAAAAGAAAATAATATTTGGTTTATGTCGCTCAAGTCGAGAGCAGATGGCTTACAGTAGAAAGCAACGCTATGTCAAATAGACAGTCATGATGCCGATAAACAAAGGCTAATGCTGGGGTTAAATGTCCTTGCAAAATAAGGCCTGCAATGAAAGAAACGGAGTTAAACAATTCAGTCAACAAACAATGACACAATACTTCTTTATCTTAAACAGCAAGACAATGAAAATTTTAATGTTTGCAAATGCTATTACTGGTATCTACTTCATTTGACACATAATTCTTACTTTGCTCAATAGGAGAATTGATAGATCGTAGTGAACATTCCAACTCCAGGCTGTAAACTTTTGAGTGTCATAAGAATAATCCTAGCATCTATGTAAAATCACGAAATTATAGAAAATGTGATTGCTTTTACAAATTGGAAAAAAACATTTCCAAGGGACCTGTAACTACAAACGTAAATTACCACCAGTCCATCTAAACTAAGCAAAGCAGAAGATAAATCTAAGATCAGCGACAACTTTAAGAGAGAGAGATTGGGTTAGATCAGACCCTCACCCGCAAAGCTCAGAATACAAGAACACATTGTTGTGTAAAAAATCTGTGTGTGTATTTCCATATTGTAACCCTTAAATAGTTTATCCTGGAATGTGCTTGTGAAGCCATCAAATCTGTTAAATGCATAAACAAGAACTTTAATGCCAGCACAACATTATGACCACTCTCATCAGAAATTAGAATTTAACAACTTAAAAAGAGTATTCAGTATTCTCTTGACTACTAAATACTGCTCAATTCAACATTTCCCTATCCAAACAATAAATTAGTTTTTAAAAAGTTGTGAAATATAAAAATTAACTATGTTCATATTTCCTACAATAAGCAGTGACACAAGGAGATATTTCATGTAGTTTATATAATGGTGCCTACTATTATAGGTCTTATTCAACTCATCCAATTTATATCATCATTAGCAAACACACTCTGTCAACGTATGATAAAAAGTAATAAGTTTCCATTGATACCCAAGATAACCAAGCATCAGAGAAACCCCCCAAATGGTGTTTTCTCTTCCTCTACTGTATGGACTGACATCAATACCAGCCTGCACAAGTTAGACTTAGTTTAGTAGACAAAACCACATATGTAGTGGATAAAATTAAAAGAAAATAAATAAAGTTGATAACCAGTTGATGATGACACCACTCCTAAAGGGATATAGAGTAATAAGTAGATGCTAGAATGATGTTACAGAGCTGAATAACAGATCACCATAATTACCGGAAACAGAATGAAAATTGAACAACCTAGGGTCACCAGGAAAGCTATCAGGTAGTCCATTCCCTTGTACTTCTTTTGCATGATGACAGTTCCCCAGATCTGCACAAAACAATACAAACCCAAATGAGCAAGTTGTAAACTAAATGCTAAGCTGATGGTCAAATTGCAGGCCAAAAGTTACAAGCAAGTGCAACAATTTTTATCAAAAGTCTAAACGATCAAAACTTATTACAAAACCAAAATTATAATCAAAACTTATTACGAAACCAAAATTATCTTTTACTACTTACTGAATCGGTACTTTTCATGTTGTTCAATGAGTTGAGTAGACTATTCAGACAACTGTAATGCCATTCAGCAAGAAGATTTTCTAATGATAACCATAAAGGGGGGAAATCTTAGTAGGCCATGACTATGTGCAACAAACTCCTAAATCCTTGCTTAAACTAGTTACGTTGACAAGCCATATCAAACATTCATGCATGTGACAAACCACAAGTGATTGTGGAACTTATCTATCCAAACAATCAAACAGTGATGTTAATTACCCAAGCATGTGAAATGGGTTACAGGCACAATGTGGTCAAATGACTTAAGAATCTCTTTCATTAAACAGATAACACTTGATCACTTAATATGTGCAAAATTATTCAAGTGGACTGGTTTATTTTATGATGATAAGGAACATTGTCATGAGCAGGAACAGATAATGCAAATTGCACTTTTGTCTGAAGTTAAGATTTATAGAAGAAGTTGAAATAACAAGAGGCAAGATCACAAATATTAATTACCTATTACAAGTAAAAAACAGGATCGAAGAACTGTTGTTGTCTAAGAATTTGAATGAAAAGTTCCGCAATGATTTATAGCTAATCAAACTTACCATGACAGGAATCATTTTGGCACACTTTGCAAGAGTCTGAACCGGAAAACTGACATATTTAAGAGCCTGCAAACGGCACATATTGTAACTGGATCTGTATTATCAACATAGCATAATGTTGACCATGGGAATAGGATAAGCATGACAACTTCTAGCTTAAATTAATTTTTCAGAAAACTTGTTCATGATGAGGAGATTTTCCATATATCTTTTAGGCATCACCTTGAAAAGGAAACTTACCTCGTACTGACACGTTGTGGTCAGAATGTTTGATAACGAAATGACACAGTACTTGTAAACTGGAGCAACAGGATCCAACGCCTTTCTCCTCGCCTAAAAGGTACAGAAAACTTTTCTCAAATAAGTTTTGCATTATGTCATATCCACAGTTTTCCCTCTCCTTTAAATGGCAGGTGCACTATATATCTCCCCTAACATTCCTAGTCCAGACAGTGACAATGACCAACTTAAATAGCAAAATAGAGCATCAAACATAAATTGATCAACAATATTTCTTACCAATAGAACAGCAGCAGAGACAACAGATGTTGTGATGCGGTTGCAGAAAACTAGAAATAAGGAGAACTTAAAGTATTCTTTGTTAGCGCCATATGGCACTCTCATTATCTTTTCCTACAAAATAAAGAATTGCAAGTGAACTCTTCTTGAATATATTCAAGCTCTGAGTAGGATAAAACAAGAAAACTACAAAAAGAAAAGAAAACAGCATATTAATTATCACATACACAAGTATTAGATGCATAGAAATGTGTTCCCACAACAAAGAGAAGCTAAAAGCAAAATCACTATTCTCCTCATGTATTAACAACTAGTCTTCCATTACCATCCAAAAACAAGATGACAAGTCAGCTGAAGGCATTTATACTGACTGAGGTTAAAAATCTGATCCAAAACAAATACAAGATTAGTCCACCTCCAGCACAGTTTTCTTTATAATTAAGCACCAAAACACATGTTATATTCAAATGATAAATGGAACCTCCCTAATCAGTCTTGCTTGTTGCCCTTATTCAGAAACATATATACATTCATGCCCACACACGTCATGCAGAACTATGTTGCATATGTCACGTGAGTATGTAATTGTTGCAATTATATGCAAGTATGTAATGTATCTCAAGAAATATCTTGTAGTTTCCATAATATATTTATTAACCAGTGTGCAATAATTGATTTTACCATACACAAACGAAAAAATGTTACCCAATATAAGTTTGTAAATGTAGCTAAAGTACCTGTAGAACACCATAGATAACAAGAGTGCTCATTATTCCAACCACAGCAAATATCCCTTTCCATAGCTTGCTCTCCCTTTTATCGCCAGATAATGGTAATGAATCAGCCATAACCCATTCACTGACATAAATAAGAGCATTTTCATACAGGGTTAATGTGATAAAGAAAAGGACTACCTTTTAGCTCTAACATACATGGACAAAAATACAAGCAGCAGATCACTATAGATAAAACAGAAGAAATAAGTCAGAATGTAAAACCACAACAACAATCCAATAAAAAGCTCGCTAAGACGCAAGGTTGGAAGAAGTCCAAAAATGCATAGCCTTATTTTTAATTAGTAGCGATATTATTTTTGATAGACCTACTAAAAAAAGGTTTTTGAAAACGGTTAAAAAAAATAAACAAACGTCTTCATAAATAAAAAGTGAAACTAAAAAAAATATACATAAAAATAAAAATAAACAGAAAATAAAATCAATAAATAAACATAAAGATAAAAGTAAGTAAATAAATAGGCAAAAGTAAATAAAATAAGCAAACAATTAAAAGAAAAAATACGAAACAAAAAAATAATGTAAGTGAAGAGTAACCTTCGAGACTCAAGGAAATGATGTAGACACACAACAAAGTGAGCAAGTAACAAACAGATATGAGCGCGTGTCTCACGATGTACTTGAAACTAATTACGACGAGTGTACTATGTAATTAAACTGTTACAGAAAGGACGCTGAATCACATTTGGGTGAATTAACTACGAAAAGAGACGAAGCCACGTTTTGTACGATGAACCTTAGAAAGCAATAGAGAACCATTACAACTAACACTGAAATGTTAACATCAAGCGTGTACTCTTTTCTCAACCTCTTCAATTTGGAAGTATCAAAAATAAAAGGGAAAAAGAAGACGTAAGAAAAGCTTCTCCCATTCGCTAACCCAACTGATTTATTTCAACATACAAGAGGAATTGCACCACAAGTCCTAGTTACAATAATCTGATTCCAGGCAACAACATTTTACATGCATTTTAACCACACACCAACAACTCACGCCCAATGATGGTTATACATCTCCCAAATCACAAGTTCAGTGCGTCCAAATTAAAAAGATGAAAAAAAGAATCCAACCCATATCAGTTAATGTCGACTACTAACCCAAAAATCCGAAAAGAATGTGAAATGCAATAGAATCACAAAATGATCCCGTTTTGTGATTTTAACTCGAGGAAGAAGAAAAAAAAGAAAGAGTAAATTAAGCTAAGGAAACAAACCTATATCAGGACACCAAAAGAATAAATCATAGGATCAGGATGAACACCAAACTGCACTTGAAACCTTAAAACAAACAAACAAAATTGCAGCAAA
>JANZLD010000008.1:54073957-54087890 GCA_026413575.1 Erythroxylum carthagenense | reverse complement strand
TTTACACCCTTATTACCTATTGCATAAGGTGTAGTAGACCAAGAATTCGATGAATAAAATCTATAAGATAACTTCACCTAACATAACATTTAGTATCTTAACAATTGTGGATATGTAGTAAAGATTGAGAATAAAAAAATTAAACTTTTAATTATGGAGGCCTCTAGAAGGGATCATAGTTGACCAACTAACCCTAAAGATTTTAAATATATAATTAGGTTATAGAGTGCCATGTGACACTTAGGTGAAAATATGGGACCCAAGCTCCAAATAAAATATTATTATTGACTACAGTTGACATTGTCAACTCCCCGTTATATTTTTATTTATAGAAAATTTAATTTGAACAATTTTAAAGCATTAGAGTTTAATTTGAACACAATAAAACATCAATAATTAATTTGTATTCACCTGTAAACATTAAGGTTATTTATGCCTTTTTACCATATATTATACTATTGCAGTTTTCATAAGATTATCAAATGCTTAAATTAAATTAAACTATATTATATTAATTATATACATATTATCTAATGTGAGATCTATCTATTAGTTATAGTAAGTTTGGAACTGTAATTGGATGTAATGATCACATGACTAAATCAAAATCATATACTAAACTTTTTGATTCGATCTCAACATTGTTCTACTACTACTTTCATTTTGACATCGTTTGTGGTTTTATAATTCGTTTTAATGTTGCGTATGGAATCTGTTGACAGTATGACACGACAATTTACATAAAGATTTCAGACTCTATACAAGCAAAACAAACTTCTTGTATTGTCACCTCAAAGGTAGCTCAGTTTATTACCTCTTTCCAACATTTTTTCACGTAAAGTTATAATTTTAACTAATTTTTTAAACCTTTTTTTGGTAATGGTAAGGTGGTGTTTCTGTTGATTACCACATATGTACCATAAATCCTGTAGACTACGCAGCGAAGCGTTCTTGATACGATCAACTCATTTTTCTTAACCGAAGTGACTGGTGATATTGCGTTAGCATATTTCTCACTGTTCGATCAAACTCAATTCCCCAACATTTGTGTGCAAATGATCTTTAGATCTCTGAGTGAATCCGTACGTATAAGCATTTCCTTTGCACAGAGAGAGAGAGAGAGAGAGAGAGAGAGAGAGAGGAGGAGAGGACTACGACATGTATTTGTCTAATTCATAAATGTTACACAGGTGAGATAGGACACTTGTCAATGCATTGTCTTTTCATTCGTTTCCACTGTACTAGTCACTATTCTATTACGTTCGGTAAAAATTACGTATGCACCGTTTCCACGGTTTTCACACGCTGCAGTCTCAACAACCTTTCAAACAAACATTCAGTCCTAAATCTTAATTACAAAGATCTTAATTGCAAAGAGAAAGAGTTTCTTTTTTTTTTTCTTAACGAGATATTTTACAAGAGTTTCAATTATGAGAAAATATTTTTAAACCATTCATACTTAGATTAATTTCTACTCAATTTAGATAGGTTTTTTTAACGAAAAATAAAGATTTGACTCAAAATTTTAATTAGCTATATACATAAGAACAGTTTGAATTCGTAATCTCACTTAAATTAGAAGAATTCTTTATCAACTCATTTGTATCTTACGTCAAAGACGGTATTTTCAGTCCAGTTAGTCATTGGGAAGGAAAGTGAGTCTAAGGTCTTGAGTTTGAGTTTCGGCATTGACAGTGTAGAAGCTCATCTAATGTGGCAACTCCTTATACGTATCAAATACTGGGTCGCCTTTTTGAGAGATGGTTGAGATCAAATCGCAATTTACCTCCCTTACGTAATATCGAGCCAAATTATAGAAACGCCTAAAGTGAGCTTCCCACCTTTTTGAGTCCAAAGAGATGGTATTTTCATTTACTCAAAAAGTTTATTTAGATACACTTGCGTTGCGTTAGTCAACCAAACACGTTACGCCCTGCCCTGCTCCTCTCCTCCTCAACGAACAATAAGCTAACACGGAAAATAAAGCGTGGAACCATATACGCCACGCGCCATGAGGGCGCAACGTAGGTACCTACCAATAGAAGTAGATGACAGCGAGTACGCGTACTTTTTCAGCTGGGCAGGGACCAACCCTGCTTCTAAACAGAACAAATTTACCCAAACGCCTAAAAAACGCGCGTGATCTTTATACCCCTCCTCCGTCTCACTCTCTTCTCGTCAAACTCTCAAAAAACGTGAACACAGCACAAGCCGTCTCGCTCTCTCTCTCTCTCGCTCGCTAACCACGAACAACAAACTCTCTACCAATCTTCTCCTAGGATTGGTATAGAGAATTCCTTGGCTTGGACCCATTTAAAACCCTAGATTCCTCTTCCATTATCTACAGGTATCTCTCTCTCTCTCTCTCTCGTATTTGTCTTATTATTTGTTTGCTTCTTCTACAAATTGTTGTTCGGACTTTTGCACTGATCAGATCCGCCCTTGTTTCTGTTCCCTCAGTTTTCCGTTTCTTTTCTTTCTCATACCCTCAGAATTCTTACTTTTTTCAATATTTGAGTTTCATTGTTGCGCGTCTTCTTCTTTTTGTTTTTTAATTGAATTGCGTAATTTACGTTAAATTCAGACAATGTACGGGGATTCATATGCTGGTGACTGTTATAGTTGCTGTCCGAAATTTACTACCTTTTTGTTGAGTTTGTCTACCTGCTTCTTTTCTCTGATTCATTGTATATATATATATATGTCGAGATGTATTTACACACAAAGAATTTGAGTACTCACTACTAAGCTGAAGAACGCAGCTTGATAGTATCTATCTTTCCACTCAATAACGTTGATTTTGCGCGATATCATGTGATTCCTTTTTCTAATTATTTACGTTTATTTGGGGTACTTCATTTTTCAAAATATTTTAAACATCTTTGACACACTGGTTATAAATTTAGAGGGTAAGAAACGCAGCAATCCAAAAGCAAGTGAAAGGTCAAAGCTTCTGGTTTTCAATGTACGTACTGTGTTTTTTGATGATTAGGGGAGGAGGAGAAACAAAAGGATAGTAAAGCTATATTTTTGACCGTCTGACTCCAATAGTCTTATTGAATTTGCTTGAGCTTCTTTTTTATAGGACGTGTCGATATTAGTTTGAGACTTAATGTACTTTTGACAAAGTTCTTTTTTAAGGAAGTGGTGCAAAGTTTAAGCTGTTTCAGTGTTTGAATTTAATCGTCATAGGCAAGGCTGCTAAAGTTGTTGCTCTGGCCTGTTGACAATGGATTTGGAGGACAAGTTTCTTGCTAGAGGTATTTATGATTGCCCTCCTCCTTATCTCATGGGACTTAATTTACTCTTGCTTCTGTGTTCTACAGTTTGCATTTCTTACAGTGTGGTATCAAAACGGAGATGATGTTTGGTTTATTTCTGTGCTATAGCAAGTTGTTGACTTTCAGAGGCCTCCTTTCTTGTTGCTGTTAGTATGTTGTTTGGGTCGACATTCAGAGGAGTATAAGGGTGCAATTATGACATGACAATCAACAAAGTGAATAGCCTTGTCATGATAACTTACTAAGAGAGTTGCTTGATTTTGATGCCAATCTTGGTGTATCCTAAACATTAGTCCTAAATTAATTCCTTCTCAACATCCTGCAGTCACTGTTAGCCTCACTGTCGATGATATTTTATGGTCATAGAACTAAAATGATTGCTAGTTCTATTATATGAGATAGAGAAAGAACTGGTGTCGAGGCTTTTATATGAGGATTTCTGATGACTATTTTATAGTTAGGCCTTTCCAAAGTAATTTCCAATTAAAATACAGTTCTAATGTGGAACAACAGTTGGATTCCCAGTTGCAGGAGTCTCATTCTTATCAAAACCCTGTCTGTTTTCAAAGGAGCAATCTCTAAATTTACTTGGATTTCTAATTCAAGTCCACTGCTTGGCCATAAGCTTGTAGTTAGACTTAGCAACCAGTGATTATGTGAGATGCTGATATCTCAGCATTACAACGCTACTATTCAATAGTTGTAACAATTTTCTCTGCCCTGAAATCAATACTTGTTTATGCCATGTAGATGCAGTACACCTTGTTTTCTTATGTCCTTTAGTAGATGCTCATATTTATAGTGAAACAGCAGAAGCATTGTGAAAGGTGACTGTCATCCTTAAAGCATAACCGATTGTTCTTTAATTTCTTATAAGCATTCATCTTTGACTTTGGGGAGCCAAAGAACCATCAGTCATGATTTTCCCAGCTAAAAATTTCTCCTGCCAATTTCTAGAACTTCAATGAGATCTCTATGTGATATTATGAAGCATAATGACCTTATACTTGGATATTGTATTTTTATTAATAGTTCTGCTTTATGGTTTTCCCGTTCCATTTGGATTATCATTTAGCAAGTCTGAATATTTATATTAACTTGCTGTTGAATAGAAAGCTAAGTGGAATTTTCTTTTTTCTGGGCCAATTTATTACCATCTGCTTAAGTTACCATCAGAAATTATAAAGAAGCATATGTTTCTATAAAGAAGCAGTTATTTATGATGGTGTTGAAGTTTCAATTTTCACCGGGAACATTATAATGTGAATGCAATTAAATATGTTTGGATTTTATGTAGGCCTACAGTTTCTTGAAAAGATTTTTGGTGAACAGATATTTGTTCCTTCTAAACTTTGTGGCGTTGAAGTTATGATTAGCAAAATAACTAAGAAACAAGGTCACTGTTGTTAGGGGTCCAAAGAGGACATTGATTATCACCAAATGGTTGTCATTTAGAAGTAACTATACAAATAATCTAGTTACTTAAAACTTGAAGCATTATAAAGGAACCAAAAACTAGATTACTTCTTTCAATGTGCATGGATGAGATTATTGTTGGAACTTGCTTTAGCAGTAATACTCCTCGTTTTCTCCAAAGGCTTGCTCATTTTTTAGGTTAATCTGTTGTTTCCATTCAGTTTCTGGAGTTCAAAGCCTCTCTTCTAGTGTGCAAAGCACGCCAGAGAAAAATGGGAATTCAGATGATGCTTCAAGAAGCCCAGAACTCCTCCAGGAGTTTCTAAAATCTGGTCCAGAAAAAGAAATTATTAAGACTTGCTTTGACAGGAACAAAAAGCCCTCAGCTTCATCAAAAAACAAGATGACAGAACTGACAAAGATGAATAACAAAACAATTAAGAAGCAGGAGCCTAAAAAAGCTTCATCTAGTTTCAATACCCAGCCTTCTTCTAAGAAGCATAGGAAGGGGGAAAACCCAGTAAGACTTCTGCCAGCTTCCGAGCAGTCACAAGATTTTGGATCTTCAAGTACCTGGGTATGCCAGAATTCTGCTTGTAGAGCTGTTCTATCCATTGATGACACATTTTGCAAAAGATGTTCGTGTTGTATTTGTCATTTGTTTGATGATAACAAAGATCCCAGTCTTTGGTTGGTTTGTACATCTGAAAATGGTCAGGATGATGCTTGTGGGCTATCTTGTCATATTGAGTGTGCCCTTCAACATGAAAAGGTTGGGGTTGTCGATCTTGGCCAATTGATGCAGCTAGATGGTAGTTATTGTTGCGCTTTTTGCGGTAAAGTTTCTGGAATACTTCGGTGAGTAAATTTTAATTACAACATCTACCTTTGTGTCAGTAGTTGGCTTCATTCATGTATCATCAATTATTGGAAGGTTAAGTTGATGTGCTTGACAGCCTACACTTCTCTGCAACTTTGCTATACTTTCTAGATCATACTGTTTTGAAAAAATTTCCCGCAGTTTTGAAAAAATGATATTAATTAATGTTCACTACTTTTGGCATTGAAGTCTATGTAAGAGTAGATGCATCTTTTTATATCTTGATCTCATTTATACTATTTACATGAGTGTGCTTTGAACGATTTTCTGAGTTTCAACTTGCAATGTCTCCTAATATAGCTAGTGAAGCAGCGAGTAATGAATTGGGATGAAATTATAATTTGCATTATTGATTTCAACATTTGGTCGTCATTGAGTTTCTTTTATGCAATTATTTTTGACAGATCTTGGAACAAACAGCTTCTTATAGCCAAGGATGCTCGTCGTCTTGATGTGCTCTGCTATAGGATATACCTAAGTTACAGGCTACTGGATGGGACTACAAGGTTCAAAGAACTGCATGATATTGTACGAGATGCAAAAGCCAAGTTAGAAACAGAAGTTGGTCCAGTCAATGGTGTTTCTGCTAAAATGGCTCGCGGTATTGTCAGCAGACTCTCTATTGGTAGTGAAGTGCTGAAACTTTGCTCTGCTGCCATTGAAAAAGCTAATGAATGGCTAGATACCATTTCTAATGTGGATCCAAATTTTAGAGGTCAGAAATTTTGGAAGTTACCTTTGGTTGTTTTTGTTTTGTATGTCAAACAGTATCTTTCTGAAAAATAATCCCTTTTATATTCTGCAGAGGATTCACTTCCTGCAGCTTGCAAATTCTTATTTGAAAAGGTGACTTCTTCATCAGTGGTAATTATACTAATTGAATTGTCTAATGCATTGTCCTCTGATATAAAAGGCTACAAGCTATGGTTTAGCAAGAGCAGAGAAGATATACATAGAAATGACCCTATCTGCGTATTTCCTAGAACTCAGAGGAGGATTTTGATATCCAATCTGCAGCCATGCACTGAGTATACCTTTCGGATTGTTTCTTACACACAGGCTGGTGACTTGGGGCACTCTGAAGCAAAGTGTTTTACTAAGAGCATTGAGGTAATTCACAAGAATCCTAGTGCTTCTGTTGCCACAAATGGTAAGAAAGAAAATAGCCTTAGTGGAGGAAGTATGTCTAGTGCCAAGGGGGCATCTAAAACTACATCTGCTACTAATTCTTCTGGATTTAAGGTTCGAGAACTTGGGAAGATCCTCTATTTGGCTAGAGCCCAGCAGCAGGGCTGCCTTGAAGGATTTTGTAGTGCGGATACTGAGAAATGCTGTGCGGTTAGCAAAGCAATTGAACCTAAAATTTTACAAGAGAAGTTGCCACCTGTCTCACGAGGTCTGGACTTAAATGTTGTTTCGGTGCCAGATTTAAATGAAGAGGTGATACCACCATTTGACTCTTCTCGGGATGAGGACAATGGATGTACTTTGGAGCAGACTATGGAGGCAGACGATGATGCTGCCTCACATGAAATAGAGAAAAATGATTTAGCAAGATCTAATGTTAGTGGTGACTTTCAGATATGGGTCCGAGGGCCAAGCGGAGAAGTGCCTGCTGTTAATTCTTGGCCAGAGTTGTGCAGAAAAAGAAGTGCAGTTACAAATGAAGACATGCATGACTCTGACAGCACGCTGATAAATGGGTCACCATTTCATGCTCCCAATGGTTCAGGTAGCTTGGATGAGAACTTCGAGTATTGTGTGAAGATAATCCGCTGGTTGGAATGTGAGGGTCACATTAATCAAGAATTCAGGTTGAAATTGCTGACTTGGTTTAGCTTGAGATCATCAGAACAGGAACGTAGAGTGGTTAATACCTTCATCCAAACTTTGAATGATGATCCTAGTAGTTTGGCTGGACAGTTGGTTGACTCCTTTTCAGATATTATATCAAGCAAGAGGCCAAGAAATGGTTTCTGTAGTAAGCTGTGGCATTAGGTTAGGGGAGGACAATCTCAAACACAAGACTGCTGTTTTGCGAAATGGCTAATTGTTTATTCTGGTAAACCATCCTGATTATGTTGCCTTTCTCTGTACATGCATTTGTTCTTGATCACTGTAATAAGTGATTCAATTAGATTACTGACAAGTTTGTTGGGCAAAAGATTGCTTGCTGATTGCAGGCACTGTTCCATTTTTCTCGGACGCTATACCCTTGGGCACGAGGTTTCATTCTGTACAAGGCATTTGCTATTTCTTAATTTCTGCTAATGACATTTGAAGCGGTAGCTTTAGAGTTATGAAAACAGCTTTCTACACTTGTCATTATTTTGCCCTCTTTAATTCAGAGAAGGGGTTACATGAGCTGGAGTTTACTTAAGTTGCATAGTTGCTTTTACAGTGTATATTTCTTTTTCTTTGAAGTATTTTCCTATTATGAGAACAATATAAAACCTTTTCTCTGCCTAAAAATAGAAAGGAAAAGGTGTCCAATTAAACAAAATTATTTAAAAAAGATTAATCAAGTCTTTAAATTGTAAACAAGCCTTGAACATTTGAATTGATGCAAATTAGTCCTTTTTGTATATGTGCATTGAAATGTTTCTTTTATTAAAGGCTTTTTGTATTCAAGTTAATATATTGGGTTTTCATAAGGTATTCTTTTTTTTAAAGTTATATATGGTTTCAATTTTAACAAAGCTTCCTAAGTTGTGATAATAGTAAATATATATTTTTATTATATTGTCACTTTTTTTTAAAAAAATTACGAATAGTATAGTTACTTTGACATAAACAATACTATAAGCTAATTACTTCGAGAATGTTGAAACTATAATTTATAGAAAGTTTTTCTTTTGATCTTAAAGTTAGAACATTGAAAAAATTGTTCAATTTTAAGGAATTTAAAAACATTTGTAACAATTATCTAAAAAACATTGAAACAAAAAAGAGAAAAAATTGAAAGAATATTTATTATAGGAAAGTGTGTATTTTTATATTATTTTAGAAAATTTTAATATTACTTTTATCACTTATTTCTTATAAGTACTTAGAAAGATAATTATTTTCATTTGTGCTAAAATTGGATCCAATTTTGAATTTAAAATTGTTGGATTAAGAAGGGCGCCAATATAGAATTTCAATTTAACAAAATATAATCCTAATAAAGATTTCATAGCATTGTGTTAAGAAATCATATTATTAAGAAATATGAAATCAAATCATGCAAAAAGATCTACATAACAAGGAGATGAAAAGAATACTCAAGTTAAAATTTGTGTTAAATCAAGCATGATTAGTTTAGGATTATCACATCAAAAGTTGCATGGAAATGTTGGAAAGCAACATTGATGATATTGAAAATCAAAATTGTTATTTAAAGGTGATTGAAAGATGTTAGATTTTGAAATTGCTACTTCAAATTATTTTAAATATGTTTAAGAGAGGCTTTTTTAAAAAGATAAATAATGCATTAATACAAATCAAAAGAGGATCAATATTTAGTTACAAGCAACAATCACTTGTATTACAAATAGTACAATGACCTTTGGAAAACTAGAAAACTTACACAATGAAAGAAGCCTCAAGAAAAAGATCAATAGAAATGATAATATAACAAGTAGGTTAGGTTATAAAATCCTTCTAGAAACATATTGTTTTTCCTACTTATAAGTTCCAATTTTGTGTTGAGCTGGAGCCTAATTTTGATGCTATTCCTTAAGCTATAGTAGCTTCTCTTTATCCTTTCCACAGGTCTTTAGCTAATGATGCATATACTCGCTTAGGAATCCATGAATATCCTTTGATTCTTCTCCAACCATATTATGCAAACTAGAGATCCATATGCCATCCTAAATAGGTTAAGGTCCTTTTTTTTTCTAAAAAAACTTAAATTTCATAGCCTAATCAATTAAGTTGTGCCACTTTGTGCTTTCATAATGTAGGTTATAGAGGGTCATTATCTAGTCCTATAATTTAGACTGGAATCCTTAGTTGAAGAATATTCCATCTTTGCCAGCTTAGGGCATCTTCCTTGCTAGGATTAAGAGAATAGCTTAGGAGATTATCTTTAACTATAGGAAAGCCCTTTAAAGCATGAACTGACTAGCTTCATTTATTTGCAATTATGATAAATTCTACCTTAGAGTTTAAAAGAATACTAGCTTCGATCAAATTAACCTTTGAAACTTGTATAAAGATCCTAAGATTTACCAATTTTCAAATTAGAAAGAGGTACTCGTACTATTACTAATTTTGTATTTAAAAACATAGTTTGCTAAGTCCCTTATTTTTGGGATATTTCTAAGAGTCCATGTCATGATAGATTTATTTTTTGCTTTCTATATGCTATCACCCTTTAAGAAGCGAGTATGTAGCCATTTTACCTATAATAACCCTTTATACATGCATAGCTTCTATATCCTTTTGATTGAGAGCATTTTTTTTATAACTCTACTGAAATTTATTCTAAGTTCCCCATTCTTTTTAGACAGATATAGATTGCTCCACTTCATTTTTGTCTCCATTGTTTTTTCCTCCAACAACTTCCTCGATAACTTTTCAATCAACTTTATTGACTACTTTGAAATTGCTAGGTGAGGACTCTAATATATATAGAGATTGCTTAGAATAGGGTTGAGTAATTATAGCCTAGCCTACCCTAGCCTTATAAGAAAGGAATTTATTGCACTAGGTACCAAGCCTTTAGCAAATAGAAAAAAAATGAGTGGCTTGTAATACAAGAAGGATAATCTCTTTGTAGTTATTCCCTAAATGCTTGAAAATGAGTTATTCATGTTTGAAACTATTTTTAGTTTATAAGATCTCTATTGCATTGCTTCTAGCTAAATGAAAAAGTAGTTTTTGTAAGTTGTATCTTAACCTTTATATTTCCTTGAACTCATCTGATGATTTAGTGAAAACCTTTATAGATTCTTTTGTTGAACCACAAAGTAGGAGTAAGTCATTTGCAAAAGATATATTAAAAATGCCAATCTTATTACATTTTTAATGATACTTAAACATGGATTCATTAGTACTATTCAATGTAAAACAGTCTAGTGAGTGCCTCCCTGCTTAGAGTGAATATATATGGAGATAAATGGATTCGTGACCTAATTCCCTTTACCGCTTTGAAGAGTGTAGTTGATTCTCCACTGACTAGGATATAGTATGTAGGGGAAGTAACATATTGTCTCACTCAATTAATGGATTTGTCAAAAAATGCCCAAGCTTCCATAGTATTGAATAATAAACTCCTATTTAAGGAATCAAAAGTTTTCATGAAATCGATATTCAAAATGCAACTTTATTCTCCTTCCTCTTATAGTAGTTTTTAAACAACTTTTGGTCAATTAGTATATTGTCACTAATAATTCTTTGATGAATAAAAGCAACCTAACTAAGACTACTGATGCTCTTAAGGCCAACAATGTGAGAATGAGATGGATTGTGTTATAAATGTTGATTGAAGGGGCTAACCTTATCAATAGTACCCAACACCCTTTTGAAGTAGTTAAAAACCAAATCTTTCAATTGTTATTGATCCTTGATAATAGTGTTATTTAGTGTTTGTAAGGATACAATTTTGTTAACATTTTTCTTAGAAAGAATAACACTATAGAAGTATTTCATATTCTTGTATCCATCCTTTAGCTAACATATTCTTGAATTTTGTTTTTTCAAAGAGTAATAAATCTCTAGTGTTGCGATTATCTATTTAAACCTGTTCATTCAAGTAGTAAGAGCATCATCTACTGATTGTGTATTATAATAAGATTAGCTCTCAATTGGTCAAGTATTAAGTTAAGAGAGGCTAGACTTTCTAGTTTGTCTATTTCTATAGTTATGTAGCAATTCTTATTTAGTTGAATTAGTTGCTTTTTGACATCTTTTAGATTTTGTAAAAATTTATACCCTTCATAATCTTACCATTGTGTGTTCTATCTTATTATAGCTTTCTTTATTCTTAGAACCTCAAAAAGATCTTGAAAAGGACATTCCTTGTAGTTATTAAGCTTGAAAGGGACATTCCTTTTCACTAATTTCTCATTTAAGCTAATTTCAATGTGTGTGTAATCAGAGCAAAGTGGATTACTGGATTGTGAGCATCGTTTCGAGTATATGTTATAATCTTAGACAAGTTAATAAGACATTTGTCAATATTCTTTTGTAGAAACCAACTGCCATGTTAGTTATTTTAAATGTAGTACCATCGTATCAGTTACGCCAACGCTGCTGATGTATCTTGTGAATCCTAATTATTGTTCTTTATCTTGGATCTTTGTATATACACTTCCTATGCTTGTAGATAGCAGTTAAATTCATATGCTATTAGCTAAGGTATAAAGAAGCCTGCTTTCATAGATATGAAATCATCCTTTAATGTTTTTCTCTTATCTTTAGGTTAGTAACATAGACTATAGTGATATGAATTTGAGTTTGGATGTGAACTAAAGAGACTTGAAAATTGATTTTTTGATTAGAGAAGCTCAAATGATATAAGTGAAAGAAATTTAGATCAAGTAGATAATAATGAGGTCATTATAGTGAAAATCATGATTGCTCAATGTAGTCCACTACTTATCCAAAAACCACAAGCCCTTTAAAATTAGGTGCTCTTTATTTTGGTTTCAATTAAATAAACAAATCCAAACTTCTTCATTGTTGGGACATCTTTCAAAAATTTTTGTTTATTAGTGTTGTTCAAACCACTGACATTCTATGTTATAATATTCATCATTAGGGAGGGGAATTGCCAAACACTTTCCTAAATTTTTGACCAAGTTTCTTTTTAGTGCTCCCGGAATATTTTTAATCCATTTCTAATCATAGTAATAGCTAAAATTGAATCTTTTTCTAAAGTCTCTACTTATTTGAGTGTTTCTTTTCCTTTGTGAGGTTACTTATTTCCACCAAATTTTCTTCATCTCTAGATTTTCTTTTGCCAACTCATTAATTGTTCCATTATCATCTACATTTTTGTCAAGGACATTAGTAGGGTTACCTCTCCCTTCATCCTCAAAATCCTTCCATTCTTTGTTCTCTAATTCTCGATATTGTCATTTAACCCATATTTCTCTTAGTTGGTATCCAAAGTATATATTGATGTTTCATCTTAGGTCTCCATTGATAGCTTAAAGATATTAAATCTTTCACAAGTTTTCCATTTTCATTTAGTTTCATTATTCTTTAGCACAACTCTTTATCCATGTCAACTTCAATGCATATGTATTGATAAGTGTAAATTGCATTGTATTAAAGGCATAGTTTGATTGTGTTCAGCCGATAATTGAATCATTTAGTATGTGTTTAGGTTAGAATTGTGCTAGTTTATTAATTATTTATGTTTTAAGTGTTTTAAGGGTTAGTACAAGTTTTTGAGCTTAAATATTATATTTTTGAGGTATCTTGATGTGTTTGCTAGTATTTTAGGGTCAACATTGAAGAACGAAGGAGTTTCGGAGACATTCAGGCCAAAATAACAACCCACAATCATGATAGAAGCTCCAGGTTGGGTAGATACACAGACACTCATGAACGTCACGATCCAAGGGATTTTTCGGACCTTTTTGACCTAAAAAAACCTAGGGTGACCCAAAACATAAACGAGTATAAAAAGAACATAAAGAGCTAGAGAAAAAAAGGGAGCTTTTGTGCAGCCACTATTGAAAATCCTAAAGAGAGGAAGAGGAAGAGGAAGAGGAAGAGACAAGGAAGAGGAAGAGGAAGAGGAAGAGGAAGAAGAAGTAGTCTTGATGTGCTTCCTGAATCAGGAGGTTTTTCGATGCTGCTGCCTTCCCAGATAGTCCATTCTAAGTATTTATTTCCTTTTCATTTCAATTTTATTCCTGTATAAAGTTGTGATGAATTGTATGATGATAGATAGTAGAATGATGATGATGTCCTTACTTTCCTTCAAGATTTTATTTTGATTTAATGATAATCTAATCGATTGTGTTATTTGGATAAATGTTATGATTTAACTACGTTATTGCATAATTTGGTAATAAACTGAGAGGCTGAACTGAATGAAAAATGATTATATTAGATTAATGAGAGTTAGGCGATTTAATAGAAATCGTGATAAATCTATTGCTAATTGTGTGGAGAGAGGTCCCATGTGATATTCCAATAGTTCACTAGAGTGCTTCAGATCTAATTAAGGTTTTGAATAATTTATACATTAAGAGATTGCAAATTTCATAATCCAATTAGGGTTTATAAATTAGGGTAATGGTTATAACTCGAAAGAGAGTAATTATGTAATACCCCACTCTCGTAAGACCCGAACCCGATATCGTTGGTGATATCCGAGTCCGTGCCCCGCGAGAGTGGCGTACTACATCAGTCGATT
>JANZLD010000008.1:54046577-54062471 GCA_026413575.1 Erythroxylum carthagenense | reverse complement strand
GAATGCTCTGTATTTATAGTGAGCCCAATATGGTTAAGGCTTTTTGTTCATTAAATGGCTATTGTAATTATTGTTGATTGTCTGTAATAACTGAAAATGCTTCCTTTTACCGTGGGCTCAAGTTGTCTACTATTTTCTGCGCGAATGAATGTTTTAAATAAAAAAAATTTATACTGAGTTCTGTCTGACTGACTGATGTAGTACGCCACCCTCGCGGGGCACGGACTCGAATATCACCAAGGGTCACGCGGGAGTGGGGTGTTACACTCATAGTTATGATAAGCTTCTCACAGCTGTGAGAAGATGGACACCTCATCATTTTTTTAACCTATCATCATTTTTTTAACCTAGCTTTATAAAAAAGAAGAGATGGATGACTGAGGGAGATGAATGTTTTGGTGTTTTCGCCTGGGAAAAGAGTGTAGCTTTTGGGAGGATGAAGAGGGCAATGGAAGCCCTCAGCCTTAAGAGACCCATAAAGGGCTAGATATCTTGACGCCAGTTCAGAGGTGACATTGACACTGACGAATCTGGTTAGCTCTTAACTGTGAGGGACCCATAAAAGGCTAGATATCCTAACGCCAGTTCAGAGGTGACATGGTTAAGCATTCCTTCCTTGTATTTATAGTTTTCTTTCTCTCTTTAGCAATTCTTTGTATTATCTTATGCATATAGATTTGGGTTTTGAGTATGGAAGATTGCATTCTAGTTATCATTCGATTCTTTGTGTATGAACCCATAGCTAGAATTTCAATATAATTTGTAATTGTTATATTTGAGACTCATTTGAAGCGACTAATGAGTCAGAATCATTAGGGATAACATAAACTATGTTAAATGACTTAAGCATATGTGGTTGTTGCTTAGATTGGTATGTTTTCCTAATTCATAATGAGGCTATCCAATTAAGTCTAGAGATCATATTCTAGGTTATTTAGTGGCTAAGTTTAATTAATGAGCGTCTCTTAATTAAACATGACCTAAGGGAAAACCAGGATTAACAGAGCTTGTTGTTAATCTATAATTAATAGTTGCTAGGAGAGGTTTAAGAATAATAAATTAATGAAGTATGTTCAACTAGGTGTAGGATGAGATTAAACCAAAGAACCATACTCGTAAAGAATTCATCACTATCATCATTTTCAAATGTTTTATTTAATTTTTTTTCTTTAGTTTAGTTTTACTTTATTTTCTTATTTGAAACCAAACCAAACCCCCTATAACCTAAACACCAAGTATTTTCATAACAAAAGTTAACCTAACACTCTTTATGGAATCGACCTATACTCACCACTACTATAGTTATAAGTTTAGTTTATTTTGCATAGCGTTATAACATGCTTATGCCAATATATGAATGATAAATTTGTTAGTGTTTTTAATGTGTTTTGTAACATTTGTGGAGCCTAAGGACATTTAGCTATATATTATCAATTAGGGTACTCTTTTTTACATAACCCTTTTATTGAATAGGTTGATTTCTTCACCAACCTTAGCCAGAAGAGTGACCCTTTGTTTTAAATATTTATGACCCTGGTCGAAGGAACCATCCAAAATTTTCCTATGGAAACATGTTCAATCCTTTACCTTAAAAAAATAGGCAATCACCTGGTTTCTAACCTAGGCTCCATAGTCCCCTCGTCAAAATCCTAACCTACGTTTTATCTTAAAGAACTTCTTAACCAACCAAGCTCAGAAGAATGAGGTTTTCAAGGAAGAAATAGTAAGTTTAACTTTAAGTTAGCTTCTATTGCTATTCATAATATGATGCTTGAAGCCCAAATTGCCTAATAGACTAGGGCCTCTATTAGACCACTTGGTCAATTCCTTAGCAAGCTTAAGAATCCTAATGAGCATTATAAATCTGTGATGTTGAGGAGTGATGAGTTATTAAAGAATCGTCAGTTGGAGAAGTTTGACAGTAAGGAAACCAAGGCAAGGAAGAAACCTATTTTTGAGAATGAAAGTAGAAAGGAAGAAGAACCTATATATATTCCCCCTACACCTTATATGTTGCACATACCTTTCTTCCCCCCCTAAAGATTGGTTAAGGCAAAATTACACAAGGATTTGAGAAGTTTTTGGAAGTTCTTTGAAAAACAAAATACTAACATCTCCTTTATAAATTCTTTGAAATCGATGCCTTTATATGCCAAAATTTTAAAAGAAATCTTATAGGTTCCTTTATATGGTAAGTGCATTGGTTGCCTTTCTTTGCTATGATTAATAATGAATTATCTTATGTTATATAGGAGGAAAAAACACTGGATAAAATAAGGATAAGTGTAGTGTAAAAGAAAGTAAATGAAATAGGTAGGCCCATTATAAGGAAACATATAGTATGCTCAAAAGCTAACTAACCAGCTATGAAGAAGGAGGAGAAGAAGAATAAGGAAAGTGGAAGAATTCAAGAGAGCTTACACCCTATAGGTAGGGATTTGTTAGGTTAAAGTTTGATGGAAAGGGTTTTAACTTATGAACTAAAATAAGCGGTTATTAGGATCCCAACAAGCTCCTATTTGAGGTTATAAGTTAAACCCTTTTTAAATTTTCATGTTTTAGAATTTAACATATTTAATTGTTTTAGTTATTATTTATTCATATTACTTAGTAACATTGTCAATTTTTTATTCTCACTTAATTGAATCTTGGATGAATTCTCATGACGAGTTTTTTTGCAAAGTTTATGTATTTTTGGTTTTTATAGATTTCTAGGTCAATATAGGTTCATACAGGTTCCCATATTTAACCACATGTTAACATAGTAGGAGAAATACAATATGACATACTTGAACATGCCACCTATGTAGTCTTAGGTAAGGGTCATGTAGCAATAGACCCTCGTATGTTTCTTTCGTGTTAGAACCATGTTTGCCTATTAGAAAGGACAAAAAATTTATAGTATCTGCCATTTTATAACATGCCCCTACATGGTAGGTTGTCTAATTCATGTTACAAAACAAACACTCAAGCAAGTATAATACGACATCATATGGAGGTCATGTTTAGGAGCTATAAAGTTATAGAATATGCCATGGTTAAGGACAATCCTATGTCATGCTCATGTAACACCTATGTTCTATCACACCCCATCGTGTATTTTCCATACTACCCTTGCTCACCAAAAATGCTCTTGTATAGTCCAACACATACGTACGTTTTTATAATAAATTTCATCTATATGGTACCATATAGATGCTATGTTCTACCTTATAAAAGGTATGTCCAAGATATGTTTCCTATACATAGGACTAATTATGGATAAAACACCTTATAAGATTTGGCATGGAAAAAGCCAAAGATTTGTTATTTAAAAGTGTTTGATTATACGTTTTATATTTGAACACTAAGGATAATATAGAAACGTTTAATTTAGAAGTGAATCAAGGAATTTTTCTAGGTTACTCTTTAACTAGCAAACCATATAAAGTTTTTAATAGCAAGCCTCTCATTATTGAAGAATCCATGAATGTTGTTTTTGTTTAATCTAACCATCTTGGCTCCATGAAAAATCTAGAAGACGATGATATAGGCGCATATAAGGATTTGAAGAAATTATCTCTTAAACAAAAAAAGAATAATGAATAAGAAACCCTAGAAGAGCTTATCTTTTAACAAGTAAAAGAGATAAGAAGAATCATCCTATGAATTAAATCATATGTGATTTTCAAGAAGGCTAATAATTACTAGTTCTTATTTTTGAAATATATCTCATTATTATTTTATTTCTGTAATTGAGCCTAAAACTATTGAAGAATCCCTTAGTGACGAAAGTTAGGTTATTGTTATGATTAAATAATTAAATAAATTTAAGAAAAGTAAGCTTTGAATTTTACTACCTAAACCTTGAGACCACCAAATCAAAAGAACCAAGTGGGTATTTAAAAACAAATTGGATTAATTATTGTGAAAATTTAATGTCTAAAGGGTATAACTAAGATGAGATCATAGATTTTAAGGAAACTTTTACACTAGTATTTAGATTAGAAGCTATTAGATTATTACTTATATTTCTTCTTATATGAATTTCAAATTTTTTCAAATGGATGTTAAATTTGCATTGTTAGATGGTTTTATTCAAAAAGAAGTTTATATTAATCAATCAGTTGGTTTTGAAAATTGTGATTCACCTAACCATGTTTATAAATTGTATACAATACTATACGGCTTAAAACAAGCCCCTAAAGCTTAGTATGATAAATTAAATGCATTTCTTTTGAAAAATAGTCTTACATAAGGCAAAGTTGATACAAATTTATTTACTAAAAAGGATAAGCAAGATATCTTAATTCTTTAAATTTGGTTGATGATATTATCTTTGGTATTACTAATGGATGCATATGTTAGGTTTTGATTATGCATCACTTGCGTCATGTATCAGAAAATATGCAGCAAGAAATAAAACAAAACCTATATAATACAGAATCATACATGTGTCAATAGATGTAGTTAAAAAGAACTTAAAATGTGTACCTTACTAACTCCTTCGTTTTTCGTTGTCTTCACCTCTTCGAGTTGTCATAAACTACAACGACCAAAGGAGTACGTCTCTAATGATATCCACATGAAGGGCAAAGCATGAAACCTCTTAGGAAGAATGGTTAGAACACACACAAAGTACTAGCTTTGGTTTATGTTCTTGAGAGAATAGTTTAGAGAATAAGAGTGTGCAAGATGAACTCTTCACATTTCTCACTAGTTTTCTTACAATACTATGCACAAAAATGAGTGAGTTTTTTTCCAAATTTTGACCTCCTTTAACCCCATCATCAATGGAGGAATAATGGGAATTAAGTGGCCATGAATGCCACTTAATTTGGCTTAAAATGTTTACTGGAAATCTGGAAACTTTCCAGGCTAGCAGCCATACAACACTTGCTTTCTTTTATTCCTTTGCAACATTTCTTATCACAATCATATCGCGTTACAATCCCAAAACATTCTCTCATGTTTTGGATCACTATCCAAACTCATTTTACTCATTCTTTGTATCTCCAATACATACAACCCATTAGGTTCTGAGTTATGTTAGCCACTTGAATTAACACTTAATTCAAGCAATTTATGAGCGGTATCTAACAGTACAGCATGACCCCCAATTGACCAGAAAGTTAGTAGTTTGACTACGAACCCTTTCATCGACAATGTTCCCATGCAATTCATACTTTCACCATCTATACCCCACATCGTTTAAAGCATGGTTAAAGTGTCAACTTCCATTAGATTAACTACGTCACATCTCGCCCAAGTAATGTTAGTTTTTATCCCTAAGGCTCATTACTTAATTGGATATATCACTGAAGACTATCTTGATGACATTTCCACTCTAGTAAGATATTCTCGAGTAATGACCCCAACAAGTGGCCGTTGGTATCATCCCCTTCTACCAAGAGTGGTGAATCCTATATTGGTTACTCAATTACCTTCGAATACCTTAAGCTGTACCTAATCACCGCCCTATGAGCAACTTTTGAGAGATCAGTATCTAAGATATCCTTGAGCACCTCAAGTCTAAGGATATTTACACCATTGTTATGATGAGATTATCATTGATACTAAAATAGATTATCTATATGATTGTCTCATGGCACGTCAACCAATGTACTTACTACTTTTAGTAAGCATCCATATGTTAACTTTAAACAAATTATGTTTACAGCTTATGAGATCCAATGTTTAATCCAATCAAGGAGTATAACATGTTTAAGTCTATCTGGATTAATAATATCCCATCTCATTAATCTTATGACTAGGGATAATCTAGATACTAACATAATTACACATGATAGGAATCTCATTATCATGATCTCATCATGATTTCTTTTATGCTACTTCATTAATTCAATTTAAGATCATAATTAATTCATAAAGAACATGGACATCAAATTAACAAAAATGCCTTTTTGTTAATCATAAAGATTGTACAATAAGTGCTAAAGGCGATTGCCTTTAGAGCACTTCTCTAACAACCTCCAACTTGTACTAAAGCTAATCGCCTTTATATCTAATAGCATAGGCAAGTATATGAGAATCACATCCCTTTTGGGGAGTCGACTTAATTAAATGATCAACAATATTCTGATCAGTGGGCATTCTCTCTATTTAGACATCATTTCTACCAATGATTTCTCTAATCAAATGGTATTGCTTGAGTAAATGTTTGGATTTTTTATGAGACCTTGGTTCCTTTGCTTACGCTATGATACCATTATTGTCACAATACAAATGTACTGGGTCAACAATGCTAGGAACCACTTCAAGTTTCATAATGAACTTCTTGATCCAAACCGCTTCTTTTACTGCTTCTGAAGTAACAATGTACTCTGCTTTAGTTGTGGAAGCTGTAGTTATTTCTTGTTTGGAACTCTTCCAACTGATTGCTTCACCATTCATTGTGAAAATATATCCTAACTGGGATCTGGAGTCATTCCTGTCATATTGAAAACTAGTATCTGTATACCCTCTCACAACAAGATCTCTTTCTCCATATACCAAAAATACATCCTTAATTCTTCTCAAACTTTGTAGCTAATCCTAAGTACCTTTTCATGAAAAGTTAGGCTACTTACAAGTTTGGTAAGTTTTTATTAGAAAACTTTTTTTTGGTTACTTTTTATGGATATAGACCTAGTCTTTTTATACAAAGGCAAACATTGGTAATGAATGTCGATTCAGTTACTCGACTAAGTCATATTTTTATTAAGTTGCTTGATTAGAATATCATTATAGTCTTTTAATGCAAAGGTATACATGCGTGATACGTGTCGATCCAGTTACTTGATCATATCATGTTCTCAACTGACTACTAGTTTTATTCATAACCTGAAGGTTAGCAAAATATTTATTTATTTAAAATTTGCAAACATATTTTTTTTTAACTTAAAGCCTACATTGCTGTTTTAGCTACTTGTTTTTTATGAAAAAATACTAACAAAGTTATTTAGTCGAAAGACCTAAAATTATAAATGAACGTGATAACTTAAAAGATGATAATTTATTTTAAATAAACATAACTTTTCACTAAATTTAAAAATAAAAACACAAAAAGCAAAACATAAAAACAAAACGGACCTAAATCATTAAAAACATGGGGATGCCTTTCTTTACCACAAAAATGGGAACGACGGGTATATTGATGATGACGAGAATCTTGTCTTATCCACGAAAGAGCTCCCAACATATCACTTGGGTTCCAACTAAAACATGAGGCTCACAGTGGCCGTTCACCTTTCTCGTTGTTTCTCAAGCTCTCAACTCTCGCTCTCTCTCTACAATGCAACTTCTCCATGCTCCATCATCTCTCCATGTGACTCTGCGAGCTTTAAAACAACAACCCAGAAGGGGTTAATCTCCATATAAGCTCTTCTTTACCTTCTATATACACATTCAGTGCACTATACATCACTTGCTTACTTCGAATTCTTTTCTATGTTTCAGGGCTGCCTTTGTCTGAGAACCATCTGAAAGTATCCAATCTTGATTGCTCACTTCATTCTCGTAACTTTGAGCCATCAAGCCGCTCTGTTTGTAGTTGCCTTAGGACTAGAGCTGCTTCTGCTGAAGGTAAATTGTAAACTTATCATCCAACTAATGCATGTCAATGGAAATGGTTTTATTCTATGTTGGGAAAATTTTCTCAAGAATGCTTACTATATTTACGAGCTTTATATATTTCGAATTACCATTTTGTTTTGGGCTGTTTACTGTATGGATTTTGCTATCGCTATTGGCTGCCCACGTCTCTAATAGTTTTTTTTTGGTTTGGTCATATTCAGCGGGTGCTTCTATCATATCATCCGATACAACTCAGAGTGATGTTTTGAAAGCCTTGTCTCAGATAATTGATCCGGACTTTGGAACAGATATCGTCTCTTGTGGCTTTGTGAAAGATCTGCAAATTGATGAAGCTGAAGGAGAGGTGAGACCCCAATTAATAGGCGAGTTTGTTGCATGCATCCAAAGCATAGGGTCTTGACTGACACGTTTGAATTTATGTGTCAGGTCTCATTCCGTCTGGAGCTCACAACACCTGCATGCCCAATCAAGGACATGGTAAATAACATAATCACCATTGTTTGATCAACATATGATTATGTTTTAGGGGATAGTTCTTTTGTTTTTTTTACTGAATTTGCTCAAATTGGATCTTTGAATTCGCCGGTAAGCATAATGTCTGATTTTATTTTCTGTGGTTTGCCTTCTCAATTTGCTCCTTGTTTCTTCAAATTTTGCTTTTCAATTTTGTTGGCATTTCATTCCAAGAGATGCGTACTTGATTGCATCCATTTCTGGTGTAGTGAATATTAATTATTAAAGTGTTGTTTTTTAACAGTTTGAGCAGAAGGCTAATGAGGTGGTAGCCATGCTTCCTTGGGTGAAAAATGTCAAAGTCACAATGTCAGCACAACCAGCCAGACCTATTTACGCTGGAGAACTTCCCAAGGGGCTGCAAACAATTTCAAATATTATTGCAATTTCGAGTTGCAAGGTATTCTAGCTGTGAACTTTATTTATTGTTTCATGCATCATACTATACAATTTCAACCGTCACATATTTTATTTTTATTTCATACTCCTGCATAAAGTCTTAAACTGAATTTACCTTCCCAAGATCGTCATTATTTCACAGCTTTTTGTTTGAAAAGGATCATCTTGCTTCAAGCACCATTACCATTTCTTCATCCTTTCATTTTTTTCTTGAGCATGCTGAAGAATCTGGTGACTATATACGGCATGTTATTAATTTTAACGCTCTTCTTATCACTGCTACTTGTGAAAAGTTCTGCAGGGAGGTGTAGGGAAGTCAACTATAGCTGTTAATCTTGCATACACTTTGGCAGATATGGGTGCTAGAGTAGGTATTTTTGATGCAGATGTATATGGTCCTAGTTTACCAACAATGGTCTCTCCTGAAAATCGATTATTAGAGATGGTATCTTTTCAAACCTGAAATATATTCTTGGGAAATTTTGTCGATCTGTGATTGTGACTGCATGAACTTCCTGCAGAATCCCGAGAAGAGAACCATTATTCCAACTGAGTACTTGGGAGTCAAGTTAGTGTCTTTTGGATTTGCTGGACAAGGTCGTGCAATAATGCGAGGTCCTATGGTTTCTGGAGTCATCAATCAGCTTTTGACCACCACTGAGTGGTATGGCATTCTTTGTGTTCCAAGTACTGCAGTGAAATGAAATAAAGGAGTTTCTTCTCTTTGAAACAATAATAGTTCTCATCCTGCAGTGTCTTCACTTTTTATTATATGTTGCCATACTTCATGAGTGCCTTTGCTCTATATTTTGGAACATTTTAAATTTTTATTGATATAATGATCAAAACTTTAATATAGGGGGGAGTTGGACTACCTTGTCATTGATATGCCACCAGGAACTGGTGATATCCAGCTTACCTTATGCCAGGTTTTCCATTATATATTTACATTTTCAAGCTTACTTACTTTACCCTACTAAAGGTGCTTTCAGTTTCAAGTACTTATTTTTTGATAATAATCCAAGTACTGTAGATATGTGGAAATTACATACTGTTTTGAAATTTGTTTTTTCAGTTGCTTTTCTCGACGCGTAGCTTTCTTCATTTCAAAAACTTATAATTGTTTAGCTAAGCTAAGCCAGTTTGTCAGGTAGTCCCATTAACTGCTGCTGTTATTGTTACCACCCCACAAAAACTAGCATTCATCGATGTTGCAAAAGGCGTTCGAATGTTTTCAAAACTTAAGGTATGCAATTTTTTTTTCTTTGTTTTCTTCATTTTACTTTTAAATGAGAATCACACCCTAATTCCTTTAGAAATTTCCTTGTATGATTATGATTTGATCAGAGGGAATATTACATTCGTCATCATTTTCTATGAAATGATACCTAAACAAGATAGTAAAATGTCCACCACCTGTCTTATTTTTCACCTATTTTCATTTCAATCCCATAGGTGCCATGTGTTGCAGTTGTGGAAAATATGTGCCACTTTGATGCTGATGGGAAACGTTATTACCCATTTGGTAGAGGTTCAGGTTCACAGGTGTGCATATCATCAAACAATTTCTTTTCCTTGCTTTGTTGATTTTAATTCCAGCAATTAAGGATTATTAGTTGTACATTTAGTGGATACAGTT
This sequence comes from Erythroxylum carthagenense, assembly GCA_026413575.1. NCBI lineage: Eukaryota > Viridiplantae > Streptophyta > Magnoliopsida > Malpighiales > Erythroxylaceae > Erythroxylum > Erythroxylum carthagenense. The sequence continues at coordinate 54,052,345 of JANZLD010000008.1, read as the reverse complement.
ATGTTATAGCAATCTACCGATATGTTGCAGGTTGTCCAACAATTTGGAATTCCTCACCTGTTTGATCTTCCAATTAGGCCCACTGTATGCTCCATCAAACTTTCATCTCTTTTTTTAAAATCTACTAGAGTAAATGCTTGAACTTCTATCTGTCGATGTGCTTAGACATAATGGATTCCCCCACAATTCTTCAATGTAATGCATCAATTTTAAGTAACTTTTAGGATTCATCCATTCAAGAATATGTGCATGGCTCAATTGCTTAATGAATCATTTTTATACATGTATTGAACTTTCCAAAAGAATTTAAAGCTAGGTCGTTTTGCGATCTGGAATAGGATTGTCAATGTTTTGATTTGATTGTCAAGTTTGTCTTATATGGCAACTATAATTGTAAATGTAGAGTAAATGGTTTTGGGCCCACAATGTAGGTGATTGTTAAATCTGATTTTTATGCTTCATATGTTTTAAGTATTGTATGCAATTCCACTAGTCCAATATAATACATATAAAATAACTGCAACATGCATTGAAAATGATTAGTTGAATTGCTTTTGTAGTTATCTGCTTCTGGAGATAGTGGAATGCCGGAAGTGGTTGCAGATCCTCAAGGTGAGGTAGCCAAGACATTTCAGAATATAGGAGTTTGTGTTGTGCAGCAGTGCGCTAAAATTCGCCAGCAAGGTATATATAGATTTCTGCTTCATAGCAAAGAAGAAAAAGTTGTTATTTAATTAATAGCTATACAGTTATTGTAAATTTGCTACTCATTATGCCCATATCATTACATTTTTGATTGTGTGATTGGATCTTTATCTGAAATGTGAAGTAGAAGGTAAATATTGTAAAATTTTTCTACCTTCTCCCAAAATGCTAGTTCTTAGTGTTGGTAGAGCAAACATGCAGCAGAAACCTTGAGACGATCTCTGACTAGGAAATAAATGTTTCGTTTGCTGCATTCTTTTTCAGTGTCAACTGCTGTCACCTATGATGAGTCACTCAAGGCAATTAAGGTGAAGGTTCCAGATTCTGATGAAGAGTTCCTTTTACATCCTGCAACAGTGAGGCGAAATGATCGGTCTGCGCAAAGTGTGGTATGTCATGACTTATTCTGGACAAGTAACTAATGTTTAAAATGACTAATAGCCTCTAAAGCCTTATTTAAAATACTTGCTATATTCTCTTCATTACAAGGTTATATTATCTATATGAGCTGGTAGACACCTGTCATTAATGTCACAATTAAGGCATTCAGGATTCTAACATCTTGATCCATATTTCTTTATGGATTTAGCTTGGTTTCTAGTTTATTGGGATTTTTGAACATGTGACATTAAAAAGCTGGGCCATTTTGACTTCTAATATTTAATTTGAGCACCATAATGGAAGGGTATACTCTTAATAGTTTCCTTGACTGACCATTCTTGATGATAATATTTGTATGGCAATCATTATTCCTACATTCGAAAGGGGCATAAGGAGAAAGTAATTTATATGTAAGATAGGGTTTATAACCCTATGCTTGAAGATTTTGAGTAGTGATATGGTGTCCCTAATTGTGAAATGACTCTTGAATTGGAGTCTGTGAATGATGATTCATGAAGTGACTCAAATAGTTTTAGACTAGTTTCAGGTTGATGAAGATAAACCATTGACTTAAGATTTTGGGTTGAGGTATAATGTCCCTAATTGTATATGAGTTCATTTGGACCTGATCCTGTTCTTAATAAGCTCCCAAAAAATCAAACAACCTATTCATCTCTAAATAAAGTTTTGGCTGGACATTAAAACCTAACAATCTTTGTGCATTCCTGGAGTTTAGAACCACTAGAACTAAGACTTTACAATGCCATACTTCAAGTATTTTTCATAATTTTCCTTCTTGTTCATATGTTTCATATATTTCATTATTCTTTCATCATTTCCACTGATTTGGAAAACTTAGTGGTAGTACCATTGAAAACATTTGGGGCAGCATAATGGTGTTGACATGTGCCTAAATGCAATAAAACTGGAAGAACAAGTTGTCGGAACTGCTAGAAGCACAAGTTGAATGTAAAAACAATGGAAGACAATCACAAGAAAGAAGTAAAAGTATTCATGAATGGACTTAGATTTCAGAGTGGGTTGTGCGTAGCAATTCTGTATTTGAGACGTAACCAAGCTTGACAAAAACAAAAGTTTTCCACCATACCCTCAGAGCTCGAAGATACAAAAATGCCAACATAGATAATTATTTGATATTTCAACATTTTTTGGAGCCTTATCCTCTTTGAGAAGTTGACAATTGACGCTAAATCCCGTCTTATATTCTCTTATGAAACTATTATGAACTTGAGACTATAAGACTGACCTGTGGAAACAATGAATAGTATGATCAACATATTACACTAAGCTCTATTTTGATTAGGGATTGGAATGTGAACAATATTATTTTCTTGAAACAAAATTGACGTTAACAATTTCAAAATTAGTTTCATGGTTAACATCTCAAAGTTTAGGGCTCTCCTTTCCTCTTTAAATAGGATGAGTGGAGTGGAGAGCAAAAACTGCAGTATGCGGATGTTCCAGAAGATATTGAACCTGAAGAAATTCGGCCCATGGGGAATTATGCTGTGCAAATAACTTGGCCAGATGGATTTAACCAGGTGAGTGGACATAGTCTACATCTTTACTGATATGCAGTTCTAACTTAACTTATGAAAGCATGCATCAAACATTCTAGCAAAGATTTATTATTACCCATAGGAAAGTATTATTTTGAGGATGAACTTTGTACATTCATTTGACATGTGGCAAGAAAAAGAAAAAGAAAACAGGCAGATATTATAACTTGTGTCAATATATAGAACAAAATAGTGAAATTTATTGGCTGGATTCCAATGTAGTACACTGCATCTCACATCCTAATCTGTTTTCTTTCAACAGTTTCATATATACACAACAAATTAGTTATCCGATGGTTTTAAATGTTGAGCTTAGCTATTTGGAAAGAATATGTTTTGCAGCATGGTCTTCTTTTATGTTTGAGTCTATGCAAAAACAGTAATGTCCAGTACAATCCATACACTGGCCATCACAATGTAATGGGTTATGGCATAATCAATCCCTGTTGTTGCTTTGAAAAGAGAGAGCAGACAAGTATTAGTCCCAATATAAAATAGCCAAAAGGAGCGCAGAAATGAACACATCTGTGGAAATGGTTAAAATAGTTTAACGGAATCCAGTGCTGTAGCAGACAATTTATGCTCCTTATCTTCTATTGCATATGCTGTGATCACGGTCAATCCTTATGACATTTGGCAGATTGCTCCATATGATCAGTTGCAAACAATAGAACGGCTGGTTGATGTTCCAGAACCAATTCCTGTAAAGGTATGCCGCTATGTCTATGGTTGTTGAGTATTCTATTTCATAAGCTCCAGATTGAAATAAACTGATGTGTATGTATTTCCTTGGCTCTTCTGAAGGCATGAGATCAACTGCAAACTTTACCAGTAACGTAGTAGTTCTTGAGGTAGACTGGAACTGGTATTAAGCCAACCAATCAAGTAAAACCCGAATAGTGCGAGAGATTTAATCAACTTTTTTCAGCTTGTCAATGCATCCTTTTACCTTAACATTTCAACATTGTCCTGTTGATTTTTGTACACTTGTACAGTGAGACAGGTTGTAAATTATCCTCGCATTAGTTACTTTCGTGAATCCAATATTGTAGTTTCTTTTTGCTGTTTATTGTGATTTAGTTGCATATAAATCATAGCAACATAAGACCATGTCAAAATAAGTAAAATTTTAATGACCAGTTGACTAACAGATTGCAGTAGATTGCGTGTTTACTGTTCCTTGAAATTCTGCACATTCCTTATTGCCCAAAGGACATGTATGTTTATGATAGTTGATTAGTTATAGGAGAAAAGGAAGTAGAAAAGGAAGTCAATAAACACATCACAAACGTCCACTTGCTTTACAACCTATTGCCAATAAATTCTAATTTTCAATGAAAGAAATGTTGTACGATAGGCGCAAAGGGAGATAAATAAAATTTAAAGCTTTGTTCAATTTGTAGCAAAGCAAAGAGTTGAAGTTTAGGAGATAGAAACCAAGGATTTGTAATTTCCCTTTTGGAGAGCGAGATCAAAACAATACAAACAAGCCAGTGAAGAGTTCTCCACGGAAACTAGAGAGTACCAGAAAAGGATTGAAAGCAAAGTTGAGACATAACAGCGTAAGGTAGGATTTTATTAGCTAATGCCCAATTCTGTTGTGGATGGAGTCAAAGATAGCTTGGCAATCTGCCAAAGTTGATCTCTTAGTTGCAATTGGAATGCAAAGGTATCTTAAAGGAAGATTTCCCAATGTTAGACCTATTGAAGCTAGAAAATCTGCTTAATGACACACTACATCAGACAAGAGAATAAAGCTTTTGTCCTCATTAAAGCTTAAACCAAAGAGAGGCCAGATCTTAAGAGAATTCATAAGTTGCTTTGTGGAATTTGGCTCATCTTTGCAAAAAAGAAGCAAGTCATTGCCAAAAGATAGGCTGAGGATCCTTTGCTTTGTGCATTTATGATGAAATTTGAAGGTTGGTTACCTGGCAATATAGAAGTTAGTAAGTCTTGGGAACAATTCATTGCAAGTGGAAAAATAGGGAAAGTGACATAGAATAAGTAACCAACCTTGGATCTCTTTAGCACTCTTAGAAGTAGGAGTATGTTCAACATTGACCAAGATGTTGAAGGTAGTTGTAGAGATACATTGTTGAACATATTGGGGAAACCATGAACTTAGAGCCTGAAGGATCCTTATGAAAGCCAATTTTCATGGCACAATATGGCTTAGAGGTCTTTCTTTAATAGCCGTTGAACAATTCCTGAGCCAATAGAATATTATCACTAATGCTTCTGCCTTTATTAAAGCCTTCTTGAGATTTACAAATCAATGAATCTATAAGAGAATTGAAACGTGCAGTTATTATCTTGGAAATAATTTTATAAAGTGTATTACAACATAATATGGGTCTAAACTCCTTAAATGAACTTGGATTAGGGAGTTAGGAGCCAAATAAATGGAAGTCGTGTTAAATTATTTGAGGAGCTTACCTAATCTAAAGAATTCTTAGATTGCTTGGTAGACTTGATTGTAATTACGAGATACTTGAAAAAGATAAATGTTAAAGCCATCCAGGTTAGGAGCCTTATTATGATGAAAATTAAAGACAACAACCTTAATCTCTGGAATTTCACCCGGCAAAGTTGGAGAAGCCAAGAGTTCTAAATTTTTAAACTATTATACCAATCATTTGCATTTCATTCCTATATTAAGGAAGTTTAGTGGGCTTCAATTTATTTATGAAAGATTTTTAAACTTGCTAACAATTTGAAAATGCTTAAGAAAACATTAAGGAAAAATGGCAAACATGGCAATTTAGATTAAGTTATGACAGTGAAGTTACAACTGAAACTACTATAATTAGGCTAGGAAATTCATCAAATATAAATCTTTGTAATTTGGAAAAGAGAGCTTAAAGAAAGCTTTATAAGGTTTCATAAGAGGAAGAGAATAGCCTAAGATAAAAGGCTAAAATTTATATATTATTGCAATTTAGTGATTTAAACTAGTATTTTTTAATTTCATTAAAACTGAATATGAATTCTAATAGCTTTATAATGCTTCCAAGTGACTTAGAGAATTATGTTATTTAATGAAAAGAGGTTAAAGAAGATCATAATTGTTGGTTATGGGATGACAAAGAGGGGGTGAATTAT
>JANZLD010000008.1:53951306-53963263 GCA_026413575.1 Erythroxylum carthagenense | reverse complement strand
TTGCAAACTTTATGGCCACAGAAAGCTCTTAACATAATCTACAAGTTTCATGAAGACCATATTATCAAATTATGCCTTAATCAAAAGTCAACCTTTAAGGGCCAAAAAGTAAACTATTTCACAATTTTTCATATTTTCACACTTTCTCTCTTTATTTCTTGTTTTTCAACTCTAGTTTAATCAACTCATTCACTTGATCATTCATATTACTAAGTCAAATTGTCACTCAAGGTTCGGGGTCCAACAATCAGCTATTTGTTTACTTTGATCTTCAAACATTCGTTAAATTATTGGAGCATGTACAAATTTGGATGCTTCATTAGAGGCAAAAACTCAACTTTTCTACAAAGGTAATGGTAGCTATATTAATGCAATTTCCTCTATTAATAATCATCCTACATACCTTTTTATGAATGTAACATGTTACTCAATATCTTCATCACTAGAATCTTCAAAAGTTGGCCTAAATCTCTTTCCTTCATTATGAATGTCAAAAATTAACTCTATATTTTTCTCTCACTTAAATAACGTCAAGAATGCTTTTACCATTAAAGGAAAAATATGATCATCTTAATGAGGATAAGAATCCCTTCCACTCTTTTTGAACTCTAAACTCCTTTTACTTCCAATCATGCCTAACCCTTAAATAAGGTCCAACATGTATCCAGTAACCTCAAATACAAGGTCAATGTCATTAAGAGTTAATTCATCATTCTTCTCATCAAATTTTGTTAGAATGGTTAGATTATGCATGTTAACTTAGCATCAATCTCTATTATTAAAAATAAAGATATACAACAAAATGATAATGTATTAAAAGGTTTTATTTATATAGTACATCACATGTCCTAGTTATGCCATATAACAAATGAAATTATGTGGAACCTAGTATCACACAATGTTGCTAGAATCAAGTGGGGGTTCATTATCTACATCCCCTCTGCTCTCGTTATTATCACTCAATTCCCTTACTTGGTTGCTTATTATTAAGGAATGATGTTGGCTCACACATTGTATAATCAATAGGGAAGTTAATCGTGCTTGGAATTAATAAAGGAGGTTTGAAATTGGAAAAGTATATTAAGCCAAGATATCCTTAAGTTATTAGTATATTTTTTATTTTATCCATTAGGGTTTACAATAAAATTTTGAAATTGATGTTAGTGATAATATGTAGTAGATATATATTCCTCTAATATCTATCCCTCTTTTAGTTTCCTATATGCATTCATATTATGAATCATTGTTTCTTTTACATTTATAGATAAAAGAGTTAGAATTTAATCTTATTGAAACTAATAAGGAAGCTAAACCATCTTGCAAAATTTGGTGAATGTCCTTAACCCACTAAATATATTGACAACTCATCATTATATATTAGGTCTTTTGAATCATAAAAATATATAGGCTAAAAATTGTGTATGCTTAAATGTCTATAATGGTGTTTGTTTCATTAGGTGCTCCAATTAATGAAGTTTGTAGACTATTAGAGGAAAGGGGTTTAAGAGTAACTCTAATTAGTCTAAGAAAAAAATTTAATGGTGAAAAGACTATAGAGGACAATAGAGAGTAAACACAACCCTAGGTAAGATGAATTCACATATATTTTCTTAAAGGATAGGAGATTGTGGCAAGTAGAACCTAGTCCTTCTTTCTCTTTTTTCTTTTTAAAGTTATTGAAGAGCATGGAAAGCCTACAAAGAAGCATCATGTGCAAGATTGGAAGTGGTGAAAAGGCCTTTTATACTTTGATAATTAGAGTAAAATAGGTTCCTTAATTCATTCTTATCATTTTGCTCACAAATTGAATTGGTTAATTTTAAATACTAAAGTCAAAGCTTGGATTAGTTCCATTCAATGGTGCAACTTCCTTAAAAAGATAACATAAGTGTTATAAGAGTAACGACCCAATAAAGAAAGGGAAGATAATGATATGTGTTTAATTGATTGTATAATTATTCTATAACACTTAGTGATTAATGACATGAAATTGGTTAAGATACTCCCTTTGACTCATATGTGATTTTAGGCACAATTCAAAAGCAAAGGAGTTAAAGTGAGGTGAAAGCATTATAATTGGGTCATTTTCTGAAGATTCACACTCGCTTGTCTTCATGGAGTAAGAAGAAGAAGATTACAACAAGAATAATACAAGGAGAAGACAAGAAAATAAAGACAATGGTGAATAAGAACATGAACTTACATGATTTGTCCTGGTCGTGAGACACATCTCACCACTATGAATGTGACAAATCACTATCAAGCATGCTTGTGAGACAATTACAACTCACCCGAACCCTAATCTTTTTTTGGTATAAAATCTTTGTATGGGTGATGGTAGAAAGACATGAACTTTTGGGTGTTTTAGCTGAAAGGAGAGAGAGCTTCGGGAGAGCACGAAGACGGAGGTAAGCTCTCCAAAACGAGAAGACATATGGAGGGGTAGCTTTCCAACGTTGGTTTAGAGGCGATATCAACGCCCACAACCCAGTTAGCATTCTTTCCTTGTATTTGTTGTTTCTTTCTCTCTTTAGAAATTTATTATGTTATTTGAAGTCTATGGATCTAGGTATTGTGAAAAGATGATTTTAATGCGTTCATTAGATCGCTTATTTACAAACCCATTGCTAGAATTTCAATATAATCTATAATTGTTATATTTAAAATTCATGTGTAATGACTAATGATTTGTAATCATTAGGGATAACATAACCTAGGTTAAATGACACATCTTATATGGTTTTTTCCTTGATTAATCAGTTTTCCTAATTCACAATGCTATTACCCAATTGAATCTAGAGATCATATCCTAGGTTATTTAGTAGTTAGGTTTAATTAACATTCTTATCTTGATTAAACATTACCAAAGGAAAAACTCGAGTCAATTATTAACCCATCATTATTAGTTTCTAGGAGAGGTTTGATATTAACCAATCATTAAAATATGTTTAATTAGGGTGTAGACCCAGATAGAGCCAAAGAACTAGATACCTATTGAATTCACCACTTTCATCATTTTTAAATGTTTTTGACAATTTGCTTTTGTTAGTTAATTTAGTTTTATTTTCTTTTCTTAAACCAAACAAACCCTTCAAACCCTAAACATCGAATATTTTCATGACAAAGCTTAACCAATAACTCACTGTGGGATCAACCTAGATTCGTCACTGCTATAGTAGTATGTCTAGTTTATTTTGACTAACATTATAACGTGCTATCAATTTTGTCGTCGTTGCTGGAGAATGCAGTGTTTTAGTTTTTGTTTGTGATTTTAATTGGTGTTTTGTAAATATTTGTTTATAATTGGTTTCTTTTTAGTTATTTCTTGATCATTTCATTTTCTGTTTTGTGTTTGTGATTTAAAAAAATCATGGATATAAGTAATTTTTTCTTTAACTCTTATACTCAATCTTATAGCCAAGATTGGACTGATCAACCTAACTTTAATTATGGATGGAATAATCAACAGAATTACTTCTATGATAGTTTACAAGATGCAAAGCAATTCCCGCATAGACCAGAAGTTTCTTATCAGGATTTAGGTACATCTCTGGACTATTATATCAAGACCTGTAAGGCTAACAATCTTCAATTTCAATAGGGTATGCAGTAGCCTCAAGAGAGTATACAGTAGACCCAATCCAACAATTCTAGCAGGATGAAACACCATTTTGGACTAGTTTTCAAAATTGTGAGAGCCAATAAAACTCAGGTACATCCTTGGAACAACAAGATTTGTGAAATGGTTCCAGCAAGATGCATTGCCTGGATATTAATCATTTGAAATCACAAAGTGAAGAGGAGCAACCATGTCAACCCAAGGTGTACCTAATGGACGTTAGTGGGGAAACTTTACAGAGTGATGAGGAGTTTAAGAATCTCGAGTGTAATTCTTAAGGAATTGCTTGTGACGAAGAACTGTAGGAGGATCTCGAATTAGAAAAGACATATCTCTTAGCTCAATGGTAAGTACTGAGTTCATAATTATTTTTGACTGAGTTTATAATTATTTTTGACACTAACTCTTTATCTTTACCTAGCAGATTGGAGGAAATGATGAAGAAACCGGTGAAGAGACATTTGCGATATTTCTCGAAAGCATGGACTCACTAGAGATTAAGAATCTAAGGATAGGGCATATGTGAAATATGAAGGATTATCAACCAAGGCCTTATCTTGAACAACCTCACATTGAGGAAGCTCAAACTGTACTACCTGAAGATCGTAATTTCATCATGTAAGGAGAAGAAGGAGTCAAGTTAGCAACCTTAAACAAAGGCGCTTCTTGGGAGATAACCTAAGGGCAGGAAATTTCTTTTCTTTACATTTTCCATAACTTTTTATATGCATATGTGTTTTTAGTTTATTTTCTTATGCTTGTTTTAATTTTTCAATTAAAATGAGAGAAAAAAACTCATTTTCGGTTGTTTTAGGATTATATAATCATAATTAGAGTGTGAATTAACTAGAGAATTTCATAGCAACTTTAGTATGCATTTTTACTCTTATGATTGGTCTATTTGCATTATCTTTAAAAGTGTAGTGACTAGTAATAGACAAAGCCAGTGAGATTTTGAGCCTTATTAGACTAACACATTCATATTAGTCTCATTGTCTTTGTTTATGTTTGACCTTCATGACATGTACATCCTAATTTTGCTTTGATTTTCTATTCAAGATCACATTTTTATCACATGCATTAACAAGGAGATGATTAGGCATTCTTTGCTTTTCCAAACTATATTAGCCAAATAGTCTACCCTATTGAGATGATTTCTCCCTTATTAACCCCTTTTGAGCTCTATTAATCTTTCTTTTTGTACAAACCACATTAAATGCTTTTAAACTTAACCAAATGTCCTACCGAAGTCATAAAGCTAATGAAGCATTTGTGATTGTTGATGATTGTGGTATATACAAAAGTATAAGTGTTGGGGGGTATGCATATATGTGGGTTGGTTATAATGATTGGGATGTTTTGTTATATCTTATCCTTGAAATTACCATGTTAATTTAGTTTCTTTTAGTGTGTATATAAAAGTAAAAAAAAGATAAAAGAAAGGCAAAAAACAAAAAGGAAAAAAGGAAAAATGTGTTTAAATAAATATATCAAGAAGGAAGTGCATATGTGTTGAAAAGTTGTTTATGATTGATGCATCCCCCTAAAGATATAATGAATGGAGCATTTGAGTATGTTGAATATGAGGTAGATGTTGGCTTGGATGGTTCATTCTATGTGGCTTCAATGTATTGTCGTCAATTGTAAGAGTGATCCCTTAGGATTGGTATATACTTCATATGGTTTGTGTATGAAAGCTTGAATTTTAGTTGTGAAACATCATTTTTGCGTTTATCGTAGTTGATATACACAATTGTGAGGGAATGTTGGTTTTTGCACTTGATGTCACATTGAGTATTGCTTTGACTCACTAGCTTTAATGGCTTTCATGCTACTTAACCAAACACATCTCGCCTTACCTTTTCCCACATTATAGCCATGAAAAGTGCTTTGATCCATGATTTTGCATATGAACCTTAGTGGTGGAGAAGTGAAATGATTTGTAAAGTTGTGGAATGTAATAATCATGAATAATACTTGAGTGTACCCATAGATATATGTTAGTTAAACACATTTTCCAAGTCTACCATTTGATTGCTCAATTTTTAAAGGTATTGAATGTTGATTGATCATAAGTAAAAGCTTGGAATGTTAAGTTCTTGCTATGATTTTTTAAAGTCAATCATCTTTGCGTATGATTATGTTTTCTTGGAAAATATGGGAATTGAGTGAATGTTTTGGGTCTTTGAGCTTAATTTTGATGTTTTGCCCCAAGATGATCAAAAGTTAAGTGCGGGGGAAATTGATATATGCTTAATTGATTGCATAATTATTCCATAACACTTAATAACATAAAATTGCTTAAAATACTCACTTTGTCTCATATGTGGTTTTCAAAAAAAAATCTGAAGCAAAGGAGTTAAAGTGAGTCAAAAGCATTATAATAGGTTGTTTTTTGAAAGTTCACACTAGCTTGTCTTCATAGAGCTAGAAGAAGAAGATTAAAGGAACAATAATACAAGAAGAAGTTAAGAAAATGAAGAAAATGGTGATGAAGCTCACAACCATGCATGATTTGTCATGGTCATGACACATTTGTCATACTTATGACTCATTTTGCATGGGATTGACACCCAGGTCATTGCCCACACACATGAGGCTTATGGTCATGAGCCTCAATTAGGGTGGTTAACAGGCATGACACTATCATGCATGCCCATGAGACACTTACAGCTCACCTGAACCATTTTTTTGGTATAAAATCTTTGTTTGAGTGATGGCACAAAGAATTGAAAATTTTGGTGTTTTTCAGCTGAAAGGAGAGAGAGAGCTTCGGGAGCTTTAGGAGAGCACGAAGAGGAGGTAAGCTCTCCACCATGGGAAGAACCATGGAGGGGTAGCTTCTCAACTCCAGTTCGGAGGCGATATTGACACCCACAACTTGGTTAAACATTCTTTCCTTGTATTTGTTGTTTCTTTCTCTCTTTATAAATTGATTATGTTATCCAATTTGTATAGATTTGGGTATTGTAAAAAGATTATTTTAATGCGTTCATTAGATCATTTATTTACAAGCACATTGCTAGAATTTCGATATAATCCGTAATTATTATATTTGAAATTCATGTTTAGTGACTAATGATTTGTTATCATTAAGGATAATTTATCCTAAGTTAAATGATGCATTATATCTGGTTGTTGCCTTGATTAATTAGTTTTCCTAATTCGTAATGCTAGCACCCAATTGAATCTAGAGATCGTATCCTAGGTTATTCTATGGTTAGGTTTAATTAATGATCATATCTTGATTAAATACTACCTAAGGAAAAACTTGGGTTAATTATTAACCCACAATCAATAGTTTCTATGAGAGATTTGAAAACAATAAATCATCAAAATATGTTTAATTAGGGTGTAGGCCAAGATAGAACCAAAGAACCGAATTCCTAACAAATTCACCATTTTCATCATTTTTACATGTTTTTTTTTCATTTTGCTTTTGTTAGTTAGTTTAGTTTTATTTTCTTTTATTAAACCAAGCAAAATCCCCCAAACCCTAAACGTTGATTATTTTCATGACAAAGCCTAATCAAACACTCTTTGTGGGATTGACCTAGACTCACCACTACTATAGTAGTAGGTCTAGTTTATTTTAACTAACATTACAACACGCTATCAGATAACTTCTGGAGTGAGAATCTGTCATTTCAATTCTCCAATAAATTATGTAAAGAGTTGCATAGGGTAAGAGGGGAGGAAAAGAAGTGGAATAAGGTAGTTTGAAACAAAAATTAATTGCCTCAAATTTCATTCCTTATGTGGCTAGCAATTAACAAAAGAATGGGCACTAAGTAGATGCTAAGGCATCTTAACTTGTTAAGAATTTGTTGCCTATATAAATTAGTACTAGAAACACAAAATCATCTCGTTTTTAAATGTAAACTCTTAACAACTATGTGAAAAATTGTTCAAAATTTATCACATTTACAAAAGGGAGAATCTCACCTATAAAGAACTTATTAATTAGTTACTAGAGATTAGATCATGCTCTAAAGGTGACTTTGCTATTTATTTAATTAACTTTGGATTGTGCCTTTACAAGATCAAGAAAGAAAGGAATTTGACAGTAGTGCATCGTAACGCTACACAAAATAAACTAGATCTATTATTATAGTAATGTTGATTTTAGGTCGATCCTACAGAGAGTGTTCGGTTAGCTTTTGAAAGGACAATAACTGTTGCTTAGGTTATAAGGGGTTTGGTTTGGTTTTGAAATAAGAAAATAAAACTAAAATAATGAAAACAAATTAAAGAAACATTAAAAATGGTGAAAGTTGTGAATTCCTTAGGAATCTGGTTCTTTGGATCTATCTCATCCTACACCTTAATTAAACATATTTCATTAATTTGTTATTCTTTTATCTCTCCTAGCAACTATTGATCATGGGTTAACAATAAGCTCTACTAACCCTTGTTTTCCCTTAAGTTGTGTTTAATTAAGACACGATCTTTAATTAAATTTAGCCACGAAATAACCTAGGATACGATCTCTAGATTCAATTGGGCAGTTGCATTACAAATTAGGAAAACCAATTAATCAAGGCAACAACCACATACAATAGGGTCATGTAACCTAGGTTATGTTATCCCTAATGATTACGAATTATTAGTCACTACAAATGAATTTCAACATAAAAATTATAGATTATATTGAAATTCTGACAATGGGTTTGTAATAAAATGATCCAATGAGTGCATTCAAATCATCTTTTCACAATACCCAAATAATAGACATAGGATAACATAATCAATTCTGAAAGAGAGAAAGAAACAGAAAATACAAGGAAGGAATGTTTAACTGGGTCAGGAAGCTAGCCCTCTATGGGTCACTCACAGTTGAGAGCTTTCTTTTCCCTACTAATTCTTTCCCAAAGCTCCACTCTCTTTATAGTCAAAAACACCCAAAAACTTTCATAAGTTTTTGTCGTCACATTATTAATTTTATATTAGAAAGCTAGGTTTAAAAAAATGGTGAGCTATCAATTGTCACATCTATGACTTGGTGTGTCACAGGTGTGAGTGGGTGTGTCATACCCGTGACATACCTATGCATGGGCATGAGGGTGGTCTCATGCATATGCATTTAGTTACATATCTGTGATATACACAGTCATGGCTGTGCAACTTTCCCAACTGGCCTTGAGACATGTTAATGCTTCATTCTTCATTTCTTTTCATTTTCTTCTCTTCTTCTTGCTTTTAATCTTCTTGTTCTTACTCCATGAAGACACAGGATTATGAATCTTTAAGAAACAACTCAAATATATTGCTTTAAACTCACTTCAACACTTTCACTTTCGAATTGTACCTAACACCATATATGAGTCAAAGTGAGTATCTTAAGTACTTTCCTAGCAATAATCACTAATTGTTAAGCAGTAAATTCATAATCAATTAAGCACAAATCAATTTCTCCCACACTTAGTTTTTGACTGTCCTTAGGAAAAACATCAAAATTAAGATCATAGACCTAAAACATTGACTCATTTCCTATATGTTCCAAGAATACATTTTCATAAGCAAAGATGAATGACTTTCAAAATTTATATCAAGAATTTAACATTCAACACTTCTAATCATGATCAATCAACATTCAATACCTTTAAAAACTAAGCAATCTAATGGTAGATTTGGAAAATGTGTTTAAAGAATATATATTATAGGGTACACTCAACACTATTCACAATTAAGACATTTAACAACTTTGCATATCATTTTATTTCTCTACCACTAAGGATCACATGAAAAATTATGGATCAAAGGATTTTTCAAGGTTTTAATGTGGGTAAGGGTAAGGTGAGATGTATTTGGGTCAAGTAGCATGAAAACCATTAAGGCTAGTGAAACAAAGGTAACACTCAATGTGACATCAAGTGCCAAAACCAACATTCATTCACAATTATGTATATCAATTATGATGAATACAAAAACGAGGTTTCACCATTCAAACTTGAGCTCTAACACACAAACTACATGAAGCATAAATCATCCATAAAAGTTGATCATAAACAAGACTTTGTAACCATAGGAAGTGACCATTGAAAGCAACATCCCCCTTATATCCAACTTACTTAAGTAACCCTTTTAGTACAACTTTAGAAGGAAAAATTAACCATAAATGACTTTTCAACACATATGTAATTCCTATATTGTGATTTTCACCTGGTATCCTTAATAATGCTAGGTGTCCCTAATGTTATGTGTCCCTCTGTTTAATCCTAAATTTTAATATACAAGGAAGAGGTTGTGACAGCAGGGGGGAACATTGGCGGATAGTACTAGCCGAAAAAGTTTTTCTTCATTCTTTAACACCGATAGTGGCAATAAAGAGGATGGAAGATGGTGAGAGATTAAAGATGGTAATGGAAGGATAACTTCCCAATGTTAGTTCAACATGGATATTAAAGCTAAGTCACTATTAAGCTATTTCATTTTTTAATCTATTTTTGGATTGTTATGTTGTTTGTGTTGATTGAGCTGGGTTTTGAATAAATGATCTTACTATGTTATTTTGATTGTTCTATTTCAAACCTATTGCTATAATGTTGAATGTAATCTATAACTGTTACATTTGAAGTCTGTTAGTAACATCTAATGATCGTAAATCATTAGAAATAACATAACTTAGGTTAGACAACCCAAATGTGTAAGGGTACTGCCTATATCAATCGTTTTCCACTTTGTAATGTTGCTGCCAAATCATTTTCAATTGCTTACTTTAATTTCTTTTCAATAGTTTACTTTTATTTTATTTTCTAAACTGCTAAAAATCCAAAACCTCCCCTTTTATATTTTCCTAGCATCAATTAATTAATTTTGTTACAAAAATTAACCAAACATTCCCTGTGGATTTGATTCGTCTCACAATAACTACAAGTTTTAGTGTGCAGAGTCAGGAAAATTTTACAGTGTACTCGACACCTGTTGTCAAATTTTTAGCACCGTTGTTGCGAAATGTGGTAGTTTAATTTTTATTTTTGATTTTAGTTTGTGTTTTGTGTATATATTTGTTTATATTTGTTTCTTTTTGCTATTTGTTAATTTTTAAATGATTGTTAGTGTTGGTGTATAGCAGTGACTAGATCTCCTCACAGAGAACTTGAACAACTTGATCCAGAGATTGAGAAAACATTACAAAGATTGCATAGGGAAGCAAGATCAACTCTAGTAGAAGAATCGAAATCTGAATCTAAAGACATAATAACAAACCCAAGAACCCCGAGATTGTTGGTTGCGCCTGATTTAACTCAAAGACCATTATGCATAACATTTCCGAATTTTGCTGAACATGTTACCTTTGAGTTAAAGTCTGGACTAATACATTTATTGCCTAACTATCATGGTCTTGTAGGTGAGGATGCATAACAAAATCTCAAGGAGATTGATGTGGTTTGTTTGAGCATGAAGCCTCTTGGGGTGACGGACAAGCAGATCATGTTGAGGGCCTTCTCGTTCTCACTCAAGGATGCAGCTGTAGCGCCCCCTTATCGTAGAGTAAGCACCGGAATGCCCATAGGTCATTCCGATACATAACCTACGATGAGAGTGCACTACGAACGATCAATTCTAAAAACCTTATGGCATCAACATAGTTAAACTACAATATCGAATTTACTAAAATTTAAAACCAAAAGATACTTCTCATTCATTTCTTAAAACCATAAATACATGATTCAATCATAGATACATCCTGTACAAAACCAAAAGAGACTACACTAACTCCTAACTAGGTCATCCCCAAAAGATCCCCAGCTGACCAACCTGTGAGCCATGCGCCTCACGCCAGTACTCACACAGCAGGAAAAGTCTCGAAAATTGGAGCTAAGAGTCTACGATCACTGCCCTGAAAAATAATTTGCAATGTTGGGTGAGTTTGCGAACTCAGCGAGAACCATCATCGATGGTCCACCCAACTCATGCATATTCAAATAATTCACATTCCAACACATTTAACAAAATCAGAAAATCATATGCAATAAATTTTCACATTTTATCGGTCGTATACAGTATGCAAATGTGACTCTTTCCATTTTATTACGTTGTTATGACCGTGCGCCTGAGCTCATATACGTTGAGCCATTGGCTCTGAAAACATTAGACTTGAAGCCTTGATACGTTGAGCACGAAGCTCTGAAATCGTTGGGCTCGAGGCCCTGTGCGTTGAGCTTAAAGCTCTTAATACGGTGGCTGCAACCGGTCACAACTGCCAATTATCTGATCATGCCAATATGCATGAATGCACATGTTCAATTTCACAATCCATGTGTCACAACCTATCACACTATGTCCAATTTCCAATTTAACCAATTAATTTCAATTAACACTTCTATAATCATTC
>JANZLD010000008.1:53853468-53863739 GCA_026413575.1 Erythroxylum carthagenense | reverse complement strand
TCTTCGACTTTGACTTGTATTTATAGTCTTCGTCTCCAACTGCTTCTTGATTCTTGCTTCTTGAATCTTGCTTCTTGAATCTTTAAAAGAAACAGTTAATCAGTTGAGTTTTGTAACTAACCCGAACTGACTCTTGCGTCTGTTTTTCAATTTGCGTCTTCGTCAGTTTTTCTTCAATTCGCGTCTTCGTCTGCTTTTATTATGCATCTGCGTCTGTGTTTTGCTTTATATCTGCGTCTGCGTTTTGCTTTACGTCTGTGTCTGCGTCTGCTTTGCGTCTGCGTCTGCGTCTATTTTTCGTCTGCGTCTGCGTCTGTTTTTCTCTTTGTATCTGCATCTTATTGTCCGTCTGCGTCTGTGTTGCTTCTTCTGTATTGCTTTGTCTGTATTGTTTCGTTTGCTTTTGTTTTTCTTTTATTTTTCTCTTTGTTATACATCAAAATCATATCTAAGTAAAATCATTTTGACTTAACACAATTTACTCCAAATTGATTCCAATATTCTCCAAATTCAATACTTTACCTGGATACTTTACTTGGACTGTTGTTTGTTTTTGGCTATTTCATAGTTATTTTGTTTGGGTAATCTTCCTTGTAATTCCACATTGTATTTTAATTCAATTACTTTTCAAAAAATATTACCCAAATTGATCCATTTTTTAGAGAGGCTAGATAAGACTAAAATTAAATATAGATCATTTTAAGTACCAAATCTTATAAAAGTATCCAAAATACAAGTACAATATTCAAAAAAATCATGCTAAAAATATGATGTAATTAGCACGTATCAGTGTTTTTTGTAAAGAGTAATAGAATTTTTTTATAGGATGGTAATATCTTTTATAAGATTGCGATATTTGCAACACGAACTAGTGATATTTAAAATATTAGGTTAAGATATTTTTCTTTAGTATTGTACTGGTATTTTGTACATATGATTTTAGCATTTGTGTACAAGATTGTGACATTTACAACATTAGTTGATAGGATTTATAATACTGATTGAAGGTATATTTTTACAATATATATGTTCTTCCTTGCTACATGAGTAATGTCTTCTAGTTGTTTAAAAGAAGACATTAAACCTTTGAGTTTTACCTAATCTTTTTATGGCTGTGAAGTGCAACTGCATAATATTCTAATGCCCTAATCTAGAAAACCAATACTCTCATTCCTTATTATTTAGTTTGTGAACAACCTTTAGGAAGAAGGCTATATTTGTCTAAACTTTGACATTGTACAAATTAAAGTTATGTCATATCTTTAGGCCTTTAATGTGTGACTCACATTATTGAAGAGCGGAAGAATTAGTTTTTTCTTTTTTTTTTAGTTTGAGACTAGGGTATCCATCTCTGATAGATTCAATGACTAATCCCCTCACTGATGGAAAGATACTTCACAGAATGAGACAGACCGAAGAATTTAAGGCTGTTTCAAACGCAAGTATCGAACCGGTTTTAATTGACGCTTCCTTGATCTCCGACTCATCACTAAGGTGTCACTGTCCCATTATGTTAATGTGACAGTTATTTAAGTTAAAGCAAACTAAAACATAAAACCAAACGACACAAATGAAAGCCATTCTCTCGGCGTCTCGGCTTGTCCTCACCAAATCACCATCTTCATCATTCCATTTCATCTCTGCTAAAGTAAACAGCCTCCTCTATTCTACTTCTCGAAGCTTCGTAGCCATGGCCTCCTCCGATGAGTTTGTTAAAGGGGCTGTTTCCCCAAACGGCGTTGCAGTCCTCACTCTCGATCGCCCCAAAGCCCTCAACGCTATGACCTTAGGTCCTTTATTCAATTACATCGCCTGCCTTTTCACTTTATTTCAATCTCAACTTAGTTTCTTTTGTTTCAAGTTCCTGAGTTCGTAAGAATCAAATTCTATTTCGTTTCAATTCGCAGATATGGATCTTAGGTACAAGCAGTTTCTTGATGAATGGGAATCGGATCCAAAAGTGAAGTGCGTGCTAGTGGAGGGGAGCTCTCCTCGCGCATTTTGTGCAGGTTTAGTGTTGATATATGTGTTTGTGTGGTTGATCTTCACTGCTTACGAGTGAGAAGCGTTATCATCATCATCATCTCTCACCCATTTTACTTACTTCTTAGTCGTTGTTGCATTCTATTTGATGAGTGTAAGGAGACTCTTGAGAGTGAGTCCTCATGACCCCTTTGCAGGAATGGATATTAAAGGCGTTGTTGCCGAAATTCGAAATGACAGGAACACTCCTCTTGTGCAAAAGGTGCCTTTGTGCACTCCTCTGCAACTGATTCTTCTTTTTAAATGCTAACATCTCATGCATATCATGCCTTTTTCTTATAACTTCTTTCCCGTTTTGATTTTGAATTGTTGTAAGCACCAAAGCCATTGTTTGTTGTAGTTGCTAATTCATTACCAAGGTCTTAGTTTATCTGCAGGTGGGGATGTCAAGAGTATTACAGCCATAAACCAACTGTCAGATATGATTGAGGTCTTGTTGTGTTCTATTATCAACACCCCCCACCGCATGCATTTTGTTTGGTTCTACTTGGCAAGAATTGAATGCATTTTCAGTTATCTAATTGTTCATGATTTATTTGTTATTAAGTTAATGCTATTTTGGTTTATAATATTCATGTTTCCTCTTGCTATGCCATTCAAATTGATTTTATAGTTCTTCGACCTAACCCTCTCTTCATATAATTTTAGGAGTTGAGTCATTGTTGTGATTAGGGGATCATATTATGTTATTTTCTTTCAACCATCTGATAGGTTCCACTTCAAATTTTGGCTGCCAAGATCTGTACTTTGTCATCCAAAGTTGCACAGAGATTGAAATTGGATATTGAAAATGAATAACATCTCATTTAGTGTAAACTTTTTTGAATTTTTTTGCATCAGTGTCAAACCTTTTGAAATTTTTAATTTTTCTTTTTCTGATAGCCATGTTGGTTCAGATGTACTTATTAATTGCCGAATGGGAGACGCTATCAAATGTGATAATATCTACTTGGATTTAACATTAATAATCACAGGAAAAGTAAAAGTCTTGTTGTTCTGTATAGACATGTTTGCTAGTAATATTTTCATGGTCATTTTGATGTGTATATTTTGCACTTAGAACTGTGGTTGATATATTGCAATTCTCTCTATTCTTTTGTTCTTGTCATAGAAAAAGGAATATATTTCCTTTGAAAGACTCTAGGGCCAAAATTTTATCCTTTATACAAATACCTGGAAACTAAAATATACAATGATAAAATGCAAACTGGTTTGCAGCCAACAGTGACCTTAACCATCCATCTCAAAGCTTCTAATGGAGCTTTCTTTTTGGAAGACATCAAATGATTAAGTGTTCATACTACTGATTTACAGCCAGTACATATCACTCGTTCTATTTCAAGATTACGTTGATAGCGGCTTATAATTATGTCAGAGGATCTTATTATTGCATCAGAATGGTGAAGAGTTGATGATGAAGATACGCAAATGCCACAGTTGGTAGTAGTTTTATTGATTTAGATGGAGCTTGAATGATGAAAAGCTGCAGCCCTTCAGTTAATGAGTGTTCATAATGATGTTATTGTGTGT
Source organism: Erythroxylum carthagenense (assembly GCA_026413575.1). Lineage (NCBI taxonomy): Eukaryota > Viridiplantae > Streptophyta > Magnoliopsida > Malpighiales > Erythroxylaceae > Erythroxylum > Erythroxylum carthagenense. The sequence continues at coordinate 53,860,166 of JANZLD010000008.1, read as the reverse complement.
CCACACGTGCCCATGCAGTGACTTGTGTATATAGGCTATTTTCTTGGATAGAAAATTACAAGAGACCTTTGTTGTAGACGATCCCGAAATTGAATTTTATGGATCCACTGTTGCTTTGTACATCTTATGTTATCCAAAATTTTATTTTGAATAAGTGCATTTGGATAGTCTGATAATGAGCTTCTAAATTCTTATGTGATATCAGGTATTTACTGGAGAGTACTCTCTGATATGCAAAATTTCTGAGTACAAGAAACCTTATATATCATTAATGGATGGCATAACAATGGGATTTGGAATTGGCCTTTCTGGTCATGGTCGCTACCGAATTGTGACAGAGGTATAAGTCTTCATACAGGAATAATCTTTACCTGAATTCATGTAGGATAGCATCCCACATTGATTATCCCTAAAATTTGGTGCTTCTTCATTAACTTGTTTGCAGAGGACTGTTCTTGCAATGCCTGAAAATGGAATTGGCTTGTTCCCAGATGTTGGCTTTTCATACATAGCAGCTCAAACTCCAGGAGAAGGATCAGTTGGTATGATTTTCTCATCATATAGACAATCTTTTAGCATGTTTAGTCCTCTTGTTGGAATGACAAAACTATGTCTACAATTCCATTGAGAAGATGCTTTGTACGGTTGGCTTTAAATTTCTCGCTTTATATACAAGTAATTGTATGCTGTATCAATCAGTATTGTAAAGACATACTTTAATGCTGCATTACAATGTGTACTCTTGCTACATCTGTGCATCAAAACGGACTTAAGAGGAGAAGTAGTTGGTTCCTGCCACTTCTGACCTCAAGGCCTGGTGATCATGTTATATGAGGAATTGGCTTGATGTTTCAATGTTGTTACCCTCTGTGACTCCCATAATATAGATAAATGCATTAAAAAAAATACATATTGATCATATAGATCAGTTTTGTGGTCCAGGATTAGTGCTTTCTGCTACCTGAAATTCAAGAGTTTGGGTTCCCTTAAACGTTTCAGTTATGTTTTCCTGCTTTAAGCTATCATGCCATAAATTTGTGCAAGTAAAATCGAGACCATAGGCCATCTGAAAATAGTTGACAACTGTCAGTATTCCCAATTTCAAACCCCCAGATACTCTGCCTGTATACAAAAATATAATGCAAGCAACCTCATAATTGTGGTGATTTGAAGTATTAAGTTTTGCAGGTTCTTATCTTGGATTGACGGGGAAGAGGATCTCTACACCCTCAGATGCACTATTCATTGGTATTGCATCACATTATGTGCCATCAGGCCAGTTGGGCTCATTGAAGGAAGCTCTCCTAGCAATTACCTTGTACGTCAGTCATTTTAGCTTGGTCAAAATTTAATTATTCTCTTAATATTTGGTATGTGATCTAACTAATTGATATTCCATTTTCATGCTGTTCACTTTAGCACATAGCAGCGGTTAAAACTCAAAATAATTGTTTTGTGTGCATCAGCCTGCCTGTTGGGATCATGATAAAATTCTTTAACTTAATTCTTGGAGCTAAAATTGAAGACAAATGAGTTTTAACATACAAATTACGTTTTTGGATCCTCTTCATCTTAAGCGGAGTTTTGCTGATCATAGTTCACTGCCTGATTATATGATGGTATTTGTAATTTCGTACAAGAGATTGCTGGCCAACTTAAAAATATCTTTCTGTAGAAATAATACGTAATGGTGATATTGCATATCTACTTTCAAAAGAAAATCTTACTGTAGAAATAATATATTCGAAGTTGATGCAGTTCCCAAGACCCACATGAGGACATTAAGGAACTTTTGAGCAAGTACAGCAATCAACCAGAGTCTGAGGCCCAGTTGAAATTGCTTTTACCTCGAATAATTTCAACCTTCAGTTCAAACAAATCAATAAAGGAGATATTTGAAGAACTTAAAAATCATCAGCAGAGTGCTGATACTCTAGGTGAGTGGGTTAATTCTGAAACTTCTACAGATAATGTCTTGTGTTTGTCTTGGTTACGTGTAAAACTCTGATAGGAAACTTATGCTAATGGAAGTCAGTAGAAGAGGAAATAGAGAAACCGATAGATGAACCAGATAAAGAATGCTAGTATTTAGAATTGTATTGATAAGGGAAGAAGATATCGGATGACTAAAGGCCACATCCGAGAGGTGACCAACTCCCCACTCTCACAACCTGACAGATTACCCAATCCCCCTTCCTACCTTATACATGCCCCTATTATACCCAACATTCCTGACAGAGAATCCTAACAACCTGCCACGTCTCTCCTCTCTATGGTACTAGCATTCTAAAAGATAAACAAAGCCTTTAGCCTGTAGAAATGACAGCTTTGCCAGCTGTTGGTTCCTTCTCCTTTCTCCTTTTCTATTGTATATGAATAGGAGGCTTAACAAACTGTAATACCATTGTGGATGTATGGTACTCTTTTGTCTTTGGAACAATTTGTTATGCTTGGTGCTCTCCACATGTATTCTTTATCTTGCATATTTTCCAGTGGGGGAGTGGGCCAGCGAAGCTCTTCAAGGTCTTGCAAAGGGTGCTCCATTTTCGCTTTGCTTGACACAAAATTATTTCTCCAAAGTTGCATCTGCTTATGGGAAATCTGACAATGAATTGTCCACGGTAAGCTGGGTTTGGTAATTTCTGTTTACGATTATGTCTGCAGTACTCGCCTTGTGTAGAGTTTATGAAGTAACATCCCTATTTCTCTGGCATGTTTCTGTAATTCAGCTGAGTGGGGTGATGAAAACAGAATATAGGATTGCCTTGAGGTCCTCTTTGCGAAACGATTTTGCTGAAGGTGTTAGGGCTGTTTTGGTGGACAAGGATCAGGTTCTATTCACAAAACTTCTTATGATGCAAGTTATGATTTTCTCAGGATTTTTTATATTTTTTTAATGAATTGCAACCTTGTATGCTTTTGTTGTTCTTGTTTCAACAGCTTTTTACTTTTTCTGTTTTCTTCCTTTCAGATTTTTTATTTGATAATCCCTTTCATTTTTGAATAACATAAAAAACGCAACCACTAATATGTAATTTCCTAAAAATATTTGAGTTTTCACAAGCAACAAAAGTGCAAACATAAGCAACTTTGGAAAAGAATTCAAGGGTGGTGTAAATATCATGATTCTTTGTGGTACGTTAAAGCTTGACTATTGTTCCTCTAATCTTTTAACTCATTTTCAATAGTGCAGGGCCACCCTAAGATATTTTTCTTTATGGATTAGCAAATGAATAATAATTAAAAAAAAATTCAAGTTCTGTATTTTGGAGACCATTGTATCATTAGTTTCATATACATAGATAACTTGAGTTGTAGCTCAAGGAGGCATTCAAGTATCATGATTACTTTGTGGTATGTTAAAAGCTTGTCGGAGAAGAAAAGTTGAATCCCTTTCATTCTCCATTTTGGATACCACTGCATCATAGTTTGACGTTATGAAGTGGCTTCACTTATCATCAATGGTTTTGGTTGGGAGTATGACTAATGATCTTGTCCTTGCAGAACCCAAGGTGGAATCCGTCAAGTCTAGAAGAAGTTGACCAGACTGAAGTAGAATCTCTTTTCAAACCATTAATGCCTGAGGTTGAGGAGTTGAGAGTGTGATCTTGCTCTCCATTGAATAACACGATCTTGTCATCAACAAAGATATTGGCTATCAAGTGATGCTGAGAAGAGAATGCCCCTTTTTTTTTCCCCCCCTGTATCCTCCTTGACTTGTAGACAAGAAAACATCTATCGGGCTCTGTGATTGCTACTCTTGGTTTGTGGAGAATGGCCTTTTCTATTATTGTCCTTGCAGAAAGCTTCCGAAGATTGATTCTTTCAGGCACAATAATTTGGTTTTTATGGTAAAGAAAACAAGTTATAACTCACTCACGTAACAATGATGTGTAAGATGAGATGGTTCTACCATGCTAAAAGTACGACGCTAAAAGACGGGACAAGCATGTGTAGACACAGCAAATGTTTTGCATATTTCGTCTCCATCCCAAACCATGCAAAATAATAAACTTAGAATAAGTCGATTTTCTGCGTCGGGATTGAATATTGAACAGCAGCAGTAATGCGGAATATGTTGCAATGCAGGAAGCGAACCAACATGTTAAGAAAGAAAAGGGAAAAGAAGGGTTCAGAAACGAATAATGGATCGTACTTGCCTCTTCTTCTTCGAGAGCCCGACCCAGGTGATCCTTCAATTTACTTTTGCAGCTTGTGTCTTGAACAAGAAGAAGAAGAAGAAGCTCTTCTTTTCCAAAGCCATGGACAGAAATTGAGGGCCGTAGGCAAGGCCAGGCCTCCTTTGTCCTTTTCTTGCTTCCCATCCCATTAAAAAAAAGAAGAAGAAGAGATTGTTAATTACACGATACGATTTGATTTCATTACCCCTAAATTCATTTATTATATAGGATATTCCTCTTCTTAAATTCCTTTGGTGGTTGCGTGAGGACTAAGGAGTCCCGAGGTTCACTCAATCGGAATAATAAGTGAGGACTGAAGTGTGCCGACGTTCACTCAATCGGAATAATAAATACTATAAAGAGAGGCAGACTCTTCCGTTTTCTTTAAAACTCAAGAAATCGACAGATGAGTACAAGTGTCAACCTCTATAGTCAGAGCTTCTTGTTCCTTAATTCCAAGGGGCCTCCGTTACCTTCCACCTTTCAAGTTTGGTGTCAGGGTCAGACGATGTCCTGCTCCGCGCAGACCGCCGTTCCTATTCTCAAAACCGTCAACATATCCTACAACCTCCTCAAGGTTCGTCTCCCTCCTTTTCCTTTCCTCGTCAAGAACCTATTCGTTAGAGTGTGAGGATTCTGGAATGAGGACTGAGGACCTTAATGTTGTTAATTTACCGACTATATTTTAGGAGTTATTTTGACATTATTATCTCATGTTAATTTGTTTATTAGATATCGGTGCTTTAGTAAATTAATTAAATTCTTTTATCTAAAAAAAATCACCTAATATAAAATTTAAAATCACCTAATACACGGATTTTCATAATTTTTATTGAATTAACCTTTCTTTTTTCTTAAACTCCTGATTCATTTTAAATAAAAAATTTGATGTAGAGAATGATTTTAAAATTCAACCGAAAGTAAGAGGTTTAAGGTTTAAGGTTTAATTAGTATTAAATTGGACTAAAAATTAAATATTTTAAAATATAATTAAAAAAATTATTAAATTTAAAGTTTAATAAAAAAGAAATCAAATAAAAATTAATTGATTTATTTTAGTTTAAAAGAATTTATTAATTAATAAAAAATAATCGATTAATTAATAAATTGAATTGAAATGATAAAAATTGAATAAAAAAATTAGTCTGAAATAGTTGAATTTTTTAACCATTGCTGTAGAGTTGTAAACAAACGTTTGAAAAGTTGAAATAATTAATTTTGCTACGTACTAATGAACTGAACATTTCTAATAGAACTCTATTAATCAACTCCTGAAAGAAATTATAGAAAATACTAACTAAAAAGGTCTAGCAAAGAAACAATGATATATGAATTCAAATTAAAAATAATTTGAAAACATAGTAGTTAATTACGCTACGTGGGCCAAGGCAGTTTATGCTTGAATGATCTTATGATTGGCATTTGTATGTTTGGTTTGTCTCAAAACATGACTTGTTATCTGTCTGTCTGTCTGCATGTTTCTATCTGTTTTTCTGTTTCACTTTTCTTCTGTCTTTTCTTTTGATTCTTAAAACAGGACAAGCATGCCAACTTGTCATCAACAATTGAGAAAGGTTTTGGACCGAATGGGCTGGGAATTCTGTCAATTACAGATGTACAAATACTTCAAACCTGTCCTCTATGCTAGTGCTTGTGCTGCATCATCTTTTTTCTATTTTCATTCTCTATACTTCAGTATGCACACTTTCAACCTTGTTTTTTTTCTCTTTTCAAATTTTATTCATCTCATTTACACTAACAACTCATTGCACTAAAGTGACATTATGCAGAAAGGATTCTAGTGAATGACTTTCTTGGACCTTACACGTTTCATTGATTGATTTAAGACGATGAATTTCAATTAAGGCTATACTCTATAGTTTTTCCACTTTTTCCCATTTGCTTCATTGTCAATTGAGCTGCCTAAGCTAGCTGTAATAAAGGCTTTATTGACTTGAATTGGTGTGCTGTCTATGGTACTTTTAAAACATTAACTTTATGGTAAGCAGCATGACCCCATCGCGGGTTGTCCTAACTACACTTGGGCACGTACTTCAAAATGTTGCTTTTGTATCTTGAAAATGTTTAAATGCCCTCAAATGCATTGCATGCCTGCAAATAACGGGATTTCAGTGTGATTCCTTGGGAGCGTGGCTATAAATATTGATTGCTTCAAGATGAAGGGCCAGATCAAGGTTATATAGTCTAGTTCATCAGATAGGAAATTGATTTTAGTATAAAAATTGGAATCCAGTGGATGTTACACTTAAAATGTTTATAGATAGATAAAACTTTGAAGGGATTTTGTGATTGCTATCACATTAAATATGCTTGGACTAAGATTTCAGAAGAACTTTTGTAGTTATTGAGCCAATGATTAAATTCTTTTTTCTCAAGTTATGTTGATCTCAGGAAATTTAAGTTAAACTTTCCTCAAAATGAAAAGTATAACCAGTCTGAAATTAATAGTGACATAAAAAAAAATGAAGCCCATTTTTTTTATGTCACTATTAATTT
>JANZLD010000008.1:53841768-53853368 GCA_026413575.1 Erythroxylum carthagenense | reverse complement strand
ATAAAAAAAAATGAAGCCCATTTTTTTTATGTCACTATTAATTTCAGACTGGTTATACTTTTCATTTTGAGGAAAGTCCCTTTTTTTTTTTTTTTTTTTGAGCTTCATAGAAAAGATACATAAGTTCCATGATGCTTTATGTTTGCATTATTATCTGCAGTTTGTAGTTTGCAAGAATAAATTCTCTTAATCCCTACAGATAACCCATTTTGTTGAATGCTCAGAATGCATGAATGAATGTGACCTATTATTTCTACAGGTACCAGGATATTCTTCATTGCGTCAGAATCTTTTACATATTTCATCAAGGTTTATGCTCCAAATCTTTTAGTTGCTTTAAATACTACTGGAGATACACTTAATGATTTCTGAGTTATGGCATCCATCCTTCTGTTTTGTTAGATTAGCTAATCTTCCTGAAGAGGCAAAGAAGGATCTTGAAGACCCAGATAGTAGGTAATTGTCATCGTCCTATGTTCTCAACTCCATTAGCTTCTTATGGCTTAGGTTATCCACTTGGCCATCTTGCTCAGTTTTTGGGATTTATATTTCATTGGCAGGTATGTTCATCCATTACGACGCAACTTCTGAGCTGTGAAAATCTTTGAAGACAAGGACATTTTTGTTGACTTTTATCTATCATAGAGTAGCCAGATTCTCTAACCAACTTCTTAGGAATTGATGGACATTAAGAATTTTTCAAATGAATTTTTTATGTCATGTCATGCTCTTATTCCAGCAGGTTGTACTGATGAATAAAACAGTTTTCAATGACCTGCAGTATTGTATCTTATCTGGCTCAGTCATTGCTGTTATTTTTCGACTCAACCTTTTTGTTTCTTATATCCGTCATTTATTTACAGGTATAACTTTGGATGGAGCCATGGAAAAGAGAAACTTGAATCTGGGAAGGCTGGTAAACCATCCTGCAAACTAGATTTATACGGCTCTGTAAACAGTCAATCTATATTTTACATACTGTTGGGAGAATGTTCCAAGGATGAAAAGCTAGTATATAATTCAATGAAGGGCATATTCGAACCGAATGCAGTGATAAAATGGTGTTGGTTTCAATAGTGTTTTTGTACACAAAGCATGCACACATAGTCACAATAGTAATGTATTGCAATACATATAAAAGCATATTTGATTTATTAGGGACCATTGCTTGAGTTGCTTTGCTTCCTTATGCCTTGTCTCGTATTTATGTTAACTATTATCTAATTGATATCTGCTTGGGATGTGCCACAGATGAAAACTAGACCAATCATTAGAACTGCATAAATGCTTAACAATGTACTATGGGACAATCAGTTTTTGGTGCTGTATGTATGAGTTGTCTTCCATGATGAACATCATGGAAGAGGCAACCCAAGCTTTTAATTTTAATAGAAAAGTAGGGATAGGATAAACATCATCAATTCAATATGTCTTCTAACATGGGCACAATCCTGTGAAAATTTGAAGAAACTTGTGTTTAAGACTATCTGTAAGTCTAGATGTAATGATGAAAAATACTTACCTTGACATCTAAGTTCTCGCCCTATTTTCACTTGGAGCTGTCTTTCCCTTCTCTTTATAGACTTCTAACTTGTAATTATTGAACCAGAGCTGCACTAGTCCCCTGTAATTTAGAGTGAGGGCATTCAATTAACAGCAAAATGTTGCTCTTTCATTCCTTACAGATGTTTTAAAAGCCATATTCCAGTGCCAGGTTCAACTATTCAAACCAGTGACTTTTCCACTCTGCCTCTGGTTGAGGAACTCAATTCTTCAGTTATGTCTTTAATTCTTTTAAACAGAACTTGATTTAACCAGGGTTCAGCTCCATTTCCTAACTAGCTTTTATACCTCATTCTTGTTCTCAAAATATTATTTTTACATCCCTTGGGACTTCAGAGGATAACTCTGGTCCCTACTCTTTGAAAACTGATGTACAGTCAATTACTTGACATACATGACATCATAGTGGAAATTCTTTCAACTTTGGTGTTTTGAAGTGGTACATGCATGCATGTTACCTTCTGTGTGTGTGGAGGATTTCTCGTTTCTCTTCTTGATTCTATTCGGTATCAAATGCTTAAAGATAGTTATCGTGTGGTGAAGTATGTTACTAAAAATCAAAATTTAGACCATTTCAAGCTTCATGATTAGAACTGTTATGCTAGGAAACACTCGCTTCCTATTCTCTAAGGAGTGCGGCAATGTTATCTTTCTTGCTTTTGTTGATAGCAATAGTTATTTTGTACATTTGATGATAATTTGAAAATAATATGATTGTTTCTTGATTAAATTATGTAAGTCATACTTTTCATCCTTTCTTGATTAAATTATGTAAGTCATACTTTTCATCCTTTTTGCTTCCTTTTGTTCTTTGCAGATATGTGGAAGGGCTCCTTTTATGCAAATCCAATATTTGATGTTCCGACTACAGATACATACTTGATAAAACGGTAAATGTTGGAAATGATATTTATTTTCAGTATATATATACATGTCTGAGTCATTGCTTTAGGGACTGTAGATCATTAAAGTTGGACCGTTGATGAGATAGATAAAATAAGATGGTATTCTTCTCATATTGCATATCTTCTCTCTTTTCCCATCCTTCTGTGTTAGCATTTTTTCTAGTGCTGAAAGGTTGGTGCATTTTAATCACACAAATGGTTCTCAAAATGCATGATGCTGATAACTCATTCCAAACTTCATATTGAATTATTTGATGATTACATAAAGGCCTACTGAAGTGCCTTCTGATTGAGAAGTTAGAGAAAAAAAAAGATTAAAAGTTGAAAGTGAAAAATTTGTTTCCCAAGTGCATTTCTTGATGTCTCACTTGTTTAATGCATTTTTATACATGAGCTTCCTATGCTCTAGTGACTTTCCTTGAAAGTTTGGGCAGAGTTCATAATTAAGCATACTCATTTATAATCTGTGTTGTAGGTATCCATCATATTGTGGGTCAAATATATGGCCAGAGAATGCTTTGCCAGAATTGGAATTTGGTATGTTTTGAAGATCAACAATTTGTATGTATAGGCTGCATCTCAAGCACTAGGGTTTCAGCTATCTCTTAGAAGAATACGTGGACTTAAATATGTTTTACTTATTGTGACACAGCTTGAAATTTCAACATCCTAAAGCATTCAATAAGTTGTTGAAGTGCAGTCTTATATTAGTTATTAAATGACTGATGCTATGGACTCAACCAACTATCCTTCAAGATTTAAGTTAGCGCCATGCTGCAGCCACCATATGAACTCTTAAGTAAAATATATCCTGTCTTTAGCTACGAGTCTATTGACCTAACAAAATGCAGCTCCCCATTGAGTCATGGTATGCTGATTCTGTTCTACTTAAATTTAAACTAGATATCTTGCATATCAAATTAATAGAATGTATATAGCAGCTCCTCTTCCCAGCCATTTCTAGTTAAGAAGATGCAAAGGCATCTCGCCTATATAAGAACGGTGTGTTCCAAGGTGTGATGTGGGAAAGAAGAGATTCATAATTTGGGTTTGGAATTAGACAACCTTTTCATTTTTTTTCAATATTGAAAGAGTAACAAGAGTGAACGGTGTTAAACTTTTTATTATCCTGGCGTCAAGTTGTTTTCTAGAGGACTTCTACAGTATCTTCACTGTAGCAGAGTTTAAGCACCAAACTCGAGATTGATTGATATGGTTTTTCTATGCCTAGGACACTAGAATGTCATACCATGAATCAAGAAAGACATAAGATAAAGGCATATTCTATTGGTTAATGATTGTATGTTCCCAATTCTTGATTGGAGGGGACACCAAACGCCTCTACCCTTCCATCCCTTGGATCAATAGAGATGCGGGGTAGAGCTTTTGGTTTTTTTCATGTTGTCCAAGAGTTGAACAATAAAAATAGATGGTGAATACTTGATCGAATTAATCGGATCATGTAGGAACATGATTCATGCTCAGGTATGTACTGCTGGGAAATAGGCAATCATCCTAGTAAAATTCATGTTCAGTTTGCATATGGCTTAACATTTAAATGTCAATTATAGAGAATACTTACTGAATTTTAGATGGCATGTTTTGTTTCCATTCTGTAATATTTTGGTAATGGATTTCTGTTGAAATACTTCACAGTTTATGTGATATAAATTTAATTAGGTTGTCCACCTTCCTTTCATACTACAATTTTTTCTGCTGTGAAATTTCTAAACAAAAAATTGTTGGTTTGTAGCTTTCAAAGCACTTGGAAAGCTGATCCTTGATGTTGGACTGATGTTAGCTTATCACTGTGATCGATACGGTAAATTCTACAAGACTAATGTTCAACCTTTCTCATACATGCAAACTTTTAATTTTTAGATTTATAGCCTCTTTCAGGCTTTTACTTTTAACGGACAAAATCCACCAAAATAAAGTGTCTGTGGTGACCTGAACGTACTTGGGGTTGGAGTTTATGGCCATTATAATACATCTAGTTACTGCATATTGCGTTCTCTTCTCTCGCTCTTGTTACTTTATATATATAGACACTTGATATACATAAAAATAACATGCTCAGGTGCATACATGCAAGTCTTTAGTGAAAGTTTTATTTGAAAGGAGTTTTTTGAATAGTTCGTCAAGAATTTCCTTTGTGATAGACAATCTGTGTATTAGCTTATTAGGACTGTAAATGCTTGGTCTCAATCCCTTTGGGCATGAATGGATGTTATGTTTATTTGAAGTGTACTAGTCTAAATGTCCACATGCAGTGTAAGCATATGACATCAGAATAACAAGGTTCATTCTGAGCTGAGTGCAAAACAACCTGCTTTATACTTTACCGAGTCCTCATGAAGTGATCGTATGGATGTTACATATTCACTTTACACTTCTTTTTTTTCTGTTGTGGTAATTACATTGTCTATGAAGTTCCATGCTCTTAAATCTTTTGCACATTTTTAGACGTACAAATATTATGACTTTCAGTATCTATTTAAATAGTTGTCTTGATCAGTATCAAATGGAATGGAAGTGAATGAAAATGAAGGCCTTGAACAGATACTTCTTCGGTCTCGGTGTCATAAAGGCAGACTGCTTTATTATTTTCCATCAGAACAAATGTAGGTTATTTCTCCTTTTTGTCATCGCACTTATAATTTCTAAGCTATTCTTTTTGTGTTAAAAGCCTAATTTTGCCTTCCAGTGATACTGCCGTAGTTGGGGACTCTATGTCATCTTGGTGCGGATGGCACACAGATCATGGTTCATTGACAGGTGATTATTTGTAGATCAACTACACAATTCTAGTCTTAATTGGTACATGGTCCCAAGAACTTATTCATGTTAAGAGTCTAGCAACATAGCAAGTTACCACTCCACCTGGTACTCGTGATAACCTCTGTTAATAATTATATGTATGTTTACTAGAATTTGAATTTCAGTGATACAAGCTCAGAGGTAGAACTATGTATTTCCTAAGTTGTAATTGTCTTTTTCTAATTTTATGTCTTATTCCTGTTTTAATTCAATATGTAGGTCTCACCTGTGCCATGTTTAAAAGAGATGGTGTAGAAATACCTTCCCCTGATAGTGCTGCCGGGCTTTATATTAAAACTCGAACTGATCAAATTGTAAAAGTATACTATCTTGTCGTTGATACTTATTTGTGCAAATTTTGTCTTTCAATGCAAACATTTATAAAATGTTCTCTCCACCGCATATATGTTCTCTTTTGTGTATAAAAGCATGTTTGTGTTGGATGTTGGTGATGTATATCATATGATATTTCACACTTTTTACTTCTATGCATATTTCGTGGACTGAACTAAATTTTCTTTCTATAGATTTCAGGATAAAATGTTGATTGATCTTTAGACACCTGCTAATGTGCCAAAATGTGGAATTTATTGTTGAACGTTTGGCGAAAAAGCTGAGATTATGACAAGTTCTTGTTTAAAATTCTGTAACATGTTGCAGAGCAACCCTTTTGGTTGCAAAATCATAAGATACCTTCCTGTGAACAGCAGGGTTAAATTTCTTTAATTGAAGGTTTATGTGGAATATGGATGAGCTTTTGTCCAATAAGTTAGGCCTATTGGAATGGTTATCATTGTGTTTACTTCGTTGTTGGAGTTCTATCTCTCTTTTTCAAAATATCATCTTCTTGCATCAACCTAAAATAAGGAAGATGTGGAGGGGTAGTTTCTATCCATGCAAGATTATGATGAAAATTTGACTTTCTATAAGCTGATAATATAAATATAGGTTTAGTGATTATTGTCTTTTTTCTTTACCTTGTGGGTCAACTGCTTTTTACATGAAGAAGTATTTGAGGGGATAAAACTTTAAAGGAGTTACAGAAAAAAGGAAAACAGATTTCTTATATTTTTTACTGGGAATTCTGAATTAACAGGAGTGAGATGCAGTGACACTTACTGAACAGGCTTATTTTGTTTTACTTTTCCAACCATGAATGTAAATTTTGTAGCCTTGTTCTTAATCCTTACTGGCTTTGGAAACATCAATCAGTGGAAAAGAATTATATGAGTGATACGAGTTATACGATAAAGTGCTTGTTTATAATAAAGATGCATACTTCAGTCATTTGTGCGAATCCTATGCTAAATGCATTCTCGATGATGTGAGCTTCTTATAGAAACATATTTTTCTTGCACATCAGGTTGTCTTTGGAAGCGATGAGATAGCATACCAAGTTGGTGAAACCACTGAAGTACTGTCAAGAGGTTATCTTTTTGCAACGCCGCATTGTGTCCGGGTACTTTCTAAAGTTTTTTATATTGTTGGCTTCACAGGATTTATTTCCTGTTTCTTGAGAAACCATTGAAATATTCAAGTGTTCATCTGTTTGCTTTGTGTGGTTGTTTCATGGCAGTTCTTAATATTTGATCTTTACTATCTATTTGTTGCTGCTAGATTGTCCTTCTCATTATAAGCTAAAATTTGGAAGAGAAACGCCCCAGCTTGGAAACACCCTTCCTTATGATCTTGTGCAACCTTTTTTTGTCCTCATTGCCCAGTGATCTTTGTATTTTCAAGGGCTACGTACCGATTTCATCTTCTTTGTTAATTGAGAAGATTCATTTATGTGCAGATGAAAACTTGAGAGAGACAACTTGATATGCGATGAAAATCTTCTGATTTTTTTTTAACCTATAGATGTACATAATTTGACCAATGATATGAAGCAATTATAGTTTTTGTCCTGCTCTGATCAATTTATGAACACTCCTGCCACATCCTACCTTGAGTAAATAAGTCATGATATAGGTAATATATATACATAATACCACATGAGACCCATTCCCTCATTTGGTATCTAATGATGCAGAGCATGTATTAGATGAATTTATAAGATAGACTAGGTGTAAAAAAGCTCAATCCTTTGGACTTCTCAAGTATTTTCTTTAAGGTTATTTAAGTCTTTTTGCTTATGTTTTAGTCTTTTTCATAATTTAAGTAGGAATCCTAATAAAGTTTGTATTCACTACTCTATAATTGTGTACTTTCTATTTCTTTAGAACACAGTACCGATAATATTACAAGTTTTTCTCTCAATTTCAATATATATTTCAGTGTTCTGAAACTTGTATATCAAATCTTAAAGACATAGTCAAGTACTTACCTTTGCTTTCACGCCAATACATTGTGTCATCTAACAATGATAGTAGTGCAACAAAGAATTAGAGGACAGTATTCCTATCAAAAAACACGTGCACATCTTCTTTAGATTGAAGTGCTGATGACTTTTGCAGCTTGATTTAGCATTGTTGTAGATGCAAAGTGAATTGAAGGCCTGGTGAATGTCACCATTTTTCTTTTTGAAGTTAAAGCATCTAAATTATGGTTTTATTTATACTTTGGACTTGGATCCGGACTTGGAGTTTATGATTCTAGTTGCAACTCTATCATAACTGAATGTGTAGTGCTAGTTTCTTAAGTGACAATAAGATCTTGAGTTAATGGAAGCAGAACTACCCAATATTGTTAGAATTAATTGTAGAATAAGATATTATTTTGTCAGTCAAGAGATATTATTACTTTATCTATACATCATTCCTCCTTATCAGTAAGGCTTTTGGTCCTACGCAATAGACATACACAAAATGAAAGAAAAAATGTATCATTTCGTATGTTACATTTGTGGATGTAGGACTTTATGTTTGAATCCTGTAAATGTGGCTTCCATCTTCCCTTCTACATTCTTTCCTTTATTTTCATACTTCAACATGGTACCGGATTAAATCTTACGAGTCTAGTTGTGTTTTTGTGTGTCACATATATCTTTGTTTGGACCTTTGGTAGTTCAAGACCTGGCTAATTTAGAAGAGTTATTAATTCGATGAATTATCTTTTTATGGAAGCAGAGTTTTTTTGTTGTTGGTTAGATGAAAGTGAGAAGAGTTTTGTAGTATTGGGTCGATGAATCTCTTCCAATGTAGTTGGTTTTCTTTTATGTTATTAGTTTGTTTTTTTAAAGGGAGTGTTAGAATATTGGGAGATTCATTGTAATCATGCTTAATTTGTTAGACGCAAAACTATTTGTAAAAATATTGATCTTATTCTATAAATAAAGAGATACTAATATGTACATAATTATCCTTATAAACCAACTTCCTATATTCTGTGACAAACACGTAATATTTATAAGAAATATGTAGTGTATTGATTGTCATGTCCGTGGACATAAGCTTTCATAACCAAATCACTTAAACAATGTTCTATCTCTCCCTCCTCCTCCTACATTCATATCTTTTATTTTTACATTTCAAACATTTGTAAATGAAAATGGAAATTTGAACAATATCTATTTTATTCCGTTGTATGAATTAGAATTTTGAGCAAAATGATTAACAATAATTGAATTGTAACCAATAATCCTAATTCTAAATTTCTGAGTGTCCCAAACATGGCATAAAGATTTCATTCTCAATTGACTTTCCTGGAGCCGTATTTAATGTTTACCTAATATATGTATTTTAGGCACCTTCAGGAGAAAATGCTTCTACTGTTGACCGGTCAACTTTTGCATTGTTCATGCAACCTGACTGGTAAGTTATTTTACAAAAGATGAGTGAGAACGGGGTCTTTGTGCTTTCAGCATTGATTTTGAGTGTGAACTGCACTTGGGAGTTGAAATTCTTTACTGTCTAGCGAAATCTGTAGCTTCAGCAGTCACTTATTAATATCAAGATGCTTTCCAATGAACTGATTAACTCGCTTCATTTTTTCATCCAAGAGAAAGAAGGCAATTTGATTTGAACCTCAGTTCTACTGATTTTTTTGTTTAGGATTTCATTCTCTGACCAAGTTATGCATGTCTTGTAGGGATGAAAAGCTCAACTTTCCAGAGAAAATGCATATACATAAGGAGGTATGTGTGTTCTAAAGCCTTGAATTTGATTACAAACCCGATCTTTTTAAGGGACCAAACATGAAAGCGTATACTTCTGGGAAAAAATGAAAAGTTTGTGCTTCTGGAATGTTTATAGAGTAGCCTCCTGATTAAAGTCCCAATGATGGAGCAGGACAAAGTAATTGATACTCAATTATTGATTCAAAATGTCTTCGTTGTGAAATTTGGTGGTTAGTAGGATACATAGTCAGTGAATGCTTGATTGAATGTTATGATGCGTTTGTCATACTCTTTATTATTATCAAATTATAACAAGCATCAAGTTTCATTCATATAGTTATTCTTTTCGTTTTCAGCTTAAGCTAGCCAACCATTGTCTCACATTTGGAGAATACTCGGAGAAGCTCTTGGACAAATACTACCCTACCACTTGAGGGCTTCTGGATGGCAGATAAATATGAATGAACATAACATCAGCTTGTCTGCGCAGTCGTACGTTATTTGTTAATAATTATGAATAAAAGAAAAGATAACGCAGTGGCAAAGTCTAAAACCGCTGTCCACGTAAGCAGCCAAAAGAAAACAACGTCGGCAAAAGGAAAATCACTATATAATAAAATGAAAACATGGGGGAAAATGGCCGATTGAGCTTCCCTACACGCCTTCTCCTCTCCTTCCTTTTCACTTTGCTCACGCCGTTTTTGACTACACGTTTGTTTTTCTCTTACGTTTCTTTCATTACTCTTTTATCTGAAAATCTCCGCTTAAATTAAGAACTGCGACGAATCCTTGTACTATATATTTTAATATGAACATGTTCATCTACAAAACATATTTATGCTTGATACAAACAATAAAATGTATTCTGATTAAGAAGGTTTATCTGAGTGATTAACTCCAAATTGGGCTCATTTTTAGCAAAAGTCAGATTGATAAAAATAAAATTAGAGGATTTAATCCATAATTAAATGAGATTATTTTAAAATGAGAAGCTTAGTTAAAAAAGATATTGGTTTATTTTAATTTATAAGAATTTATTAATAAATAAAAATTAATCAATTAAAAATTAAATTAAAGTCCCAATTGAAATTTATTTTAATCGTTACTTTTTATTGTAAATCGGTTTATAATAAAAAATGTTCACAACAGTCAGCAATTGCGATGAAGGGCAGTAATGTAATATTATCGCTTAAGAGTTTCCGTCCGTCGACATATCCTATAATATATTCCAGGGAGGGAGCATGCCAAGTCCAAACTTACTTGCTTTGTTGACTCCATAGCCTTATCCCATCTATCCATCTATATATATACTTGTATAGACAAATATGCATCAACATTCAACAAACTCAATTACCCAACACCATGTCAATCCCTTACTTGAGGAAAACTCACAGCAAAAATGGGCTTCCCAGTAAGTGTCTGCTTGTGGTGAAGCAACACAAGACTCGTTGCTACATCCTCGGACGTTGCATCTCCATGCTTTTGTGTTGGCACGACCACGCTGTTCGTGACTGAATACTCGTCGGAAACACTCTTGCTGTGGTTTGGGTTGCAGAAAAACTACGCTTATCGCGGAAGTCTCCAAGTGGCTTGGTCATTTGGTGGAAGAACTGATTAGACTGGGTGGCTGATCAGGAAGTGATTCCTCATCTTGGGCTTCGAGTGGGAGACACCTCTCCGCAGACTACCGGTGGAGTACTGTACATAACATAGGGCTGGTGAAAGGAATTCGGTTCTACTCAATTACCCAGTATTTCTCCTTAGACTTTTTGTTAGTTTCCTCGGTGAGTTCTGATCTAAACTGAGGATGATGTCTCCTTACTCTTGTATATGATTATTGAAGAAAATTACGAAAAACAGAGAATGATACTCAAATCGGAGAAATTAGAATTCTGGTATAATCATATCCCATTCTAGTTTCTTCTTACTTCGGCTAAACATCACGTAGGAATCGACGTCCATGTCACTTGCGCGAAATTGACGAGTGGACGTAAACATGAGTTTACTCTCTATCCCGTGACGCGTGCCTGTAGAATCTTGCTGGCATAAAATATAATCTAATTTGGTAAGGATTTATTGTTTAGAGAATTGGGATAATATACCAATAATTAAAATAATGTTATAAAACCGAAACTAAAATTTAAGAATCTTTAGAAGAGGAGAATTCTTCTTACCAACAAATTGGTGTATCTTACATCAAATGAACCCTTCTATTTATAGTACATTTCAAACACCTAATACACATGTGACCACCT
>JANZLD010000008.1:53651842-53678989 GCA_026413575.1 Erythroxylum carthagenense | reverse complement strand
TCAAAATTTCACTAGTCACTTGGGCCTAAATTCAAATACAAAACATTTCCAATTTCAAAAGTTATTACATACCGAACAATTCAAATACATTTGATACACAAATTTGCGGAATATACAATTTAGCATGAAAATAAAGAAGTAAAATGCAGACGCGAACTGATCCCGACCTTTATCCCTGACTTGCATACAGAAGGTATACTCCCGTTTGCCTAATAGGGTATTCTTTTGATCCTAAAAAATATTTGCAAATTTTGGGTGAATTTTGTGAACTCAATGAGTGACCATCATCGACGGCTCACCCAGTCATATAACACAAAATTCACATTTCACATTCAATACAATTTAATCATTCATATTATGCATATGTAGTACAGATAAGACTCACTTTCCACTTGTTAAACTATCCCATATCCATTGGATACCGGGCTCATTACTAACTGTTCCTTATCTGTTTGGGAGATACAGGGCTCATTTTACATAGTGAACCTTAGGCTCTTAATCACCTTTGAGCTTGAGCCTCTTTTTCACTCATTGAGCTTTAAGTTCTGATCGGTGGATACTTTGGTCACAACTGCCATTATATTTCATGTGTTCATGTAATGAAATGCATCACAATATTCAGTCGATTGAAAGTGCTCAATAACACACTATCATATCTCATTCACATTGTTATCAGACATTAGTTCGACATTTAACACTTAAGTCAAGAAAACACTTATTCCGTTCAATTCACATTCAATGAGCACTTCAATATTTCATTCATACTTCACATTCATCGGACCTCCTGTCCAGAAACCAATACAATCAATCACATTCATATAGTCATTCAGTAGTCAATCAATACAAAAATTCAAAACAAAACAAACAATGAAATAAGACCATCTAGGTCTACTCATAGTACGCTTCAGATTAGTATTAGTTTCCATGATCTGGAAACTTCTGAATGCAGACATTTATCCTACACATCAAAATTATGCAATACACACATTGAAAACACACATTAATAACTTTGCACAATTATAAGCATTTATTTATGCACAAATATATATACGAACTATGTATAATGCATGTTCTCGAAAATCTCGGGTATATTATCAAATTTCATATCTTATCCACATTCTCATTTTATAACTCATTTTTAGCATTATTTGCTCTCTTAAAAATCAAATTCTTATTTACTTTAACTTTAACTTGGTACTCATTATGCATTTCCTTTGAATCACAACCATAATCATATGAACCCCTTCATCTCCATTATTCACATGTCCTTGACACTTTAATACCAACAATTCATTCACTATTGTTATTATAACATTATATGATCATACAATATCCAAACTCTCATTCTTTCTTATAAATTCTCCATAATTCTAGACCTTTGGGTCTATTTTCCATGACCAATTAGACAATGCAAATGATGTAATTTGGCAAAACTTTCTTCTAATAACATGTTTTCTATTGTCTGAAGTTTCTAATATCACTAAGATCATTCAATATGGTTCAATATTTCAAAATTTATACTCCAAATAATTTGGACCATTCCTTAACTATAACAGTATTCTATACCCAACTTAAAGTCAGAATCTGGAACTATGGACACAGAATTAGAGTTTGATTTCTTCATAAATATTGTATCCTATGTCTTTATTTTAATATAAATAAAGAATTATTCCATTTGGATAACTACATAATAAGTTATGCCTAAAATATCTAAGCATGTTTAGTAAAAATACTCCAGTTATCATTTTCCAGAACTCCTCATCAATTCCGTCCCTAATTCATCAATCCATCTCTCCATAATGATTTAAGATGGTTATAAATTTTGGTGGAGATGAAGATAAATGAGTTGCGAGTCTAATGGTTTAAGAATCCCTAGAGGTCTGGATATTGCAATATCTGGATAGGTGAAACACTAGAGGTCAAACCCTAATCGCAAAACTTTCTGAAGATGAGATAGCTTCCGGCGTGATTTACCTAATTGAAGAATAGAGTGTGTGAATCTCCATCGTAGACAGAGCGTAGAATCTTTTTTTAACCTAATCGAGAAAGGAATCGAAGACTCAAGAAAAGCCCTAAGTTGTTATACTCGATTTGCAATATGTCTTTATAAAATGTAGAGTATCGAGTCTTAGTGTTAAACATCATCATATGCTTCTTAGTGAATGTCAGTAGTACTGTTAGGTTTATCTCAATTTGGAATTAACCCTTTTTCATGTAATATCCAACATTTATTAATAATTTTTTTAAATTCTCAAAAAAGTTTCTCCGTAACCTGGTACTCCTTCTTTGAAAGAAGGTTATGTGAAACTTTTTGTAATACTTTTTTTTGAGAATTTAAAAATTGTATTGAATAAAAAGGAATGATACATGGCCTGCCAACCTTGGTAATAAACCAAACTCTCTAAACACAACTCACGACTGCGTTTTGACTCAATAAAGAAGACAAGCAAAGTCTTAAAGAGACAAGTGTAAACGGTTGCGCTTTGGGCGATGGGAATGAAATCCAATTAGGGCATAACTAATCGAAGCTTTCGCGACTCGTCCAGAAGCTACTCGATTCGGAAAGAGAGGGGAGCGGGCTAGGCGACGACGTCGCTGCTGACTATTTCCGGAGCTCCTTCGTCCACCACACACGGAGAGTGATTCCAACGGTAAGTCGTAACGAGTGTGAGCCTGCGGGACTGGAGATACCACTCAGAGTTGACGATGTTTGGTGATTTTGTAGGAATGTCGGAAGGGAAAGATGGTGCAGGATATGCTGTGGATCCTCGCTAATGGTAAGAGAACTTCGCTGTTCGTAAAATCACCAAACATCGTCAACTCTGAGAGTAAGTAGCCACAGAAATGAGGATCACTGCTCTGTCAAAATTAGAGACAGATAAGTGGGGCAGCTCCAGTAGTAGCTCATGGAGTCTGTTCGGCAGATGGGCTTCAGTACTCAATCTAAGAATCTTTGTTCAGATTTCTGTAGAGTAGTCACAATTTTATAACGGAGATGGATGATTCAATTAATAACTCTTAAGAAGATAACAATTCAAACTGTGAATTTATACCTTTTTTTTTTTGTTAATCTGAAACAATAAAGCCAATTGTTTTTTTTTCTGAATTTTAATTGAGAACAAATAATTTTCTATTATTTTTATATTATATATTCTTCATTGAAAATAATTTCTATTTCTGAAAGCATTATCTAAATTTATTACTCTGAATCAATTTGGGTTACCTGACGACTCTAAAGTCAAAACCCATGGCTGAGTCTTTTTTTTTTTTTAAAAAGAACTAAACGAGATTGTTAAATAACATATTCTCATGTGTATTTGCATTTGATTTAAAAAGCGTTGCCATTTCCACCAGCTGTCTGTCTCCCGTTATTCTCTTCGATGCGTCTCTACTTGTAGCAGCCGTCGTCCGTTTATACCGCCGGTCACTCTCTAGGATCAGACTGTAAGAATGAAATCCCTCAACAACGATTTTGTTTCAGTTCACTCAGTTCGAGTTGTTTTTATCTCAATCCGCTCTAAGCCTTGATGTCATTGGTTGTTGCTGCTGTATGCTCAGTTGTAGTACTTCTAAGCCGATGTTGGTTTATTCGTTGCTGGATTAACTTCAATTTCTGGGTTGCTGCCATATACCCACTTTATAAGACTTTGTTTTTGTACACAAATTCATCAACAATTTCTGAACTTTCTGCTACTATATAGAATGCTTTTATTAGTTTCTGGATTGTTATAGATGAATACGTCTGTGCCTAATAGTATTATATTCTAGAGTCCTAATGGAATACCATTAAGACATTAAGCATTCTTATCATATCTTAAAGCTCCAATCTTTTAGGTTGAGGGAATAGCCCAATGGTTGACACTCTTTTCTCAAGAACAAGTGATTTTTGGTTCAAATCTTCTCCTAGGTGGCATGATGTTTGAAAAATGAAAAACTTACCCCTCATTACATAAAACCCAATTTGCTTTTGAATGTCCAAAAAAAGAGAGAAGGAAAAAAAAAAGCTCCAATCTTCTTCTTCTTGATCCTTTTTAAAACTTGCAATAGGCAGCATGCAATTGCTTTGCCACTAATATATGTCTGCTTGTGACATTGCAGGCCTTTTTGTGTGACCGTGGACTTCTTGGTAGTACTCAAAACCAACTCTCGTACTGTGAAATGCTGGAAGAAAGTAAATTTGATGTCATATTCAATTTATGGGCACTTAGAATTCCCCGTGAGCTCTGCAAAGTTGCCACTCGCATTCTGAATGGGTACTGTTATTCTGTTGAGTATCTATTATAGTTGGCTACCATGTTAGTTATGTGATTTTGGGCTCATATATTTGAACTTGCAGTTACTTGCTCAATAAGGCTCGTGTGAAACCTATTGCTGAAGATCCAACTAGTGAGAATAATCGTTATCTGATATTGTCTGAAAGAATCCAAAATGCTGGTAAGAAATATCTGCAAAAATAAGGCTCCTAAATTGAATGTGCGTAGTCTGTGGGTTAGTGTCTTTAGTCACCTCTGTCTAAAGTATATTGTTTGGCTCATGACATTATGCATTGAAAGTTGTGATGCTTCTTTCCAGCAAGTTGCTCACCTTATTTTCTGCAATTTTTTCTATGTCTGATTGAAGTCTCTTAATGGGCAACAGATTTAACTGATATACCAGAGGGAAAGGTATATGAGTTGAAGAGGCTGTGCAAAATGGAAGTAGTTCCTTATTCATTGACTCTTGGATATTCTTACTGGGGTGCAGGTCTGTTGCAATCTATTCCTATCAATTCTAAAATATAGTACAGAAATTGTTTCACTTATGTTAAGCTGAATTTAGAGTAAGCTTCCCCAATACAAATCTGCCATTCGACAAAAGTTGATGTTTAAATGCAAATTTTGACCAGTTTGCATATCAAATAGTGCAGATATATGTTGTAGTCCTTTCCCGTTCCATTTTTATTATCTGAAATCTGAAATTGTTTGATATTGCCCCTGTACACTAGTATGAGTCCTGTCTTGACTAGGCACATGCCAAATTTACATTACTTCAAGAGCGATGCCCTGATCAACGTATTACTTGTCTTATGGTTTCACTCGTCATATGCTAGCATATTGAAGTTATAACTAAATTCTTTACTGCAATATGACTAACATCATTTCATAAGCATCATGAAGAAAGCATACAACGAACACTAATATGTTGAGTGAAGCTTAGGATTGGATTATATGCCTTCTCACATGAAAGCTTGTTGGACTGAGAGTATGGAGAAAGCACATACCTGCTGTACCTAATGCTGAAACTGGATTGATTTTTCTTTTAGTTTAGTTCAATGTAGCACTATCTGAATGTAAGATATCTGAGACGTAAAAGTTATGATATCATGTCAAAAGAATCACTGAACCTGAAAGCTTAAGTTTTGTTAAAGTTTTAGGACTGTGTTATTTATGACTGACACTCCTCAGTAACATATCAAGCCGCTTCATTCTTGATACTGAGCATGAATATTTATATTAGTCTGTAAATTGACAAATAGCTAAACTCTGTCATGGGTTGAAATCATTGTAGATCACATACTGAAGCAGATTCTTCCTCCTGGAGTTGAGGTACCTTCATCTTTTGAAACAATAGTTAAGTATTTAATTTATGTTATATTCTTTTCCATCTTTCATCGGCCTGCTCTCAAATCCATTAATGTTATTAAAAGACAATGTTAAAGTTCTTTTTCTCTAATTAGACGCCATATGATTTATCATTCACTTGTAAGATAACTATTAAACATGATAATTGCTAACTTTGAGAAGAGAAACCTAGTAGTGATAAAGATATGTTTTCTCTTTTCATATGCATGCAGGTCACATTGCCCATCTCAATATACATGATGAATTACTTCCATACAAGGACGTTATTGCCAAGGTCATTTATGATGTAAGTTTCCAGTTCTTTTGGCTTAGTCCATATTTTTCTTTTGACAACTTGTTAAGAAAACTACCAATTATTTCTGTGGTATAAAAAGCTGTATACATCCTCCTTGTTCAACTATTTGCACAAGGGATTACTTTACTGATTCTTGAGCATACCTTTGTAAATCCCTTTCTTTTTCCTAAAAATTAGTGTTTTGTTTTGTTCCGCAATAACATCCTGCCATCATGTTTTATGGTTTTTGGTACATTATTCAGAAACATCTTGTGCAGCACCTAACTTATTTTAAGTTCTTGCACTTATGTGATACTGTTTAAACTTTGAAATGTTCTTACTTCTGTAATCCTCTGATTCTAAATTGTTTGAATTATTTGGTCTACTGTCACTTTTAGATGTCTGTTTTAACTCTTTTGCTCAGATAGAGCAGAATGGACTGTTAAACTGTTAATTTATGATGGCAGAAAAATTACCCCAGGATCAAAACTGTTGTCAATAAAGTTGGAACCATTACCAATGAGTTCCGAGTACCAAAGTTTGAAGTTTTGGCTGGAGAAAACAGTATGGTCACAGAAGTAAAGCAATATGGGGCCACATTTAAGCTTGATTACAGTTTGGTTTATTGGAACTCTAGATTGGAGCATGAACACATAAGGTTGGTTTCTCAATTCCGACCAGGGGATACCATTTGTGATATGTTTGCCGGTATTGGCCCTTTTGCTATTCCAGCTGCACAGAAAGGGTGCATTGTTTATGCAAATGACTTGAATCCAGATAGTGTTCATTATCTGGAGATCAATGCAAAACTCAACAAGGTTGAAAATCATGTTCATGCATATAATATGGATGCAAGAAATTTTATTTCCCACTTGATGGCTGTTCCGCGGATTAAAAATAACATAGCATCTGGCGATGAGGAATCTCAGATGGACAATGCATGGATAGCAAGTAAGATTTCTTGATTGATCATCCTTTCTGCAGGTTCTTCATTCAGTTTAATTTTGAATCTTTTCCTTCCCAGTTGAGGTGCAGGAAGTCCCAGATGCTATTTCAGAGGATATGAAAAATTCACAGGGCCTGTGTGAGAAGGCAGATACATCAGTTGCTGCAGTTAGAAGAACTTCATATTCTTGTCGGGAAGGTATTAGCAGCTCCACATTCAGGAATTTCATCATTTCGAAAGTCTAAAATGCCAGAGCACTGAAGTTAGATGCTTATACAGATATTTTATTACATGTTCAGCCAGACTAACTGATCTCCTTTTCTCAAGCAGAGAACAGAAATACGAATGATACCAGTCCTTCCTTCACTTGTAGGAAAAAAGGAAATGCGAATAAAAGAATGAAATCCTCAGAGTTATCCAATGCAAAACCTTGGGAGCATGTTGATCATTTCATTATGAATCTTCCTGCCTCTGCTTTGCAATTTCTTGGTACATACAATTTTAGACTACTCTTTTCTTCTGATTGCAACTAATCTATGGGGATTCATGTTCAAATGTGACTGCAAACATTTGTTCATCACTGTTGTGTATGTATGTGTGCTCCATTTGCTTGTATATTTATTCTTTCCCAGTCCTTTTCCTCTTTATCTTTTTGTTTTTCCAGAAATTTGATTTTTTAAATTTCTTTTCACCGCCAGCTGCTGTAGGGATATGCCAAATGTTTTGTTTTATTTACAGACATATGGCATTAATCATTTGATTTATCCATTCTTTTCTCCACGTATATGTTTCTTATCATGTACTTTTTCTGTGCGTACATCTGCAAAATGCTATTAATCTTTGCTGTTGGCAATTGTTTTATGGGGCAGGTTATTTACTAATTTCATTTCTGCGTATGGTCACATTTTTGCCTTGAAAATATTAAGCTTCTTTTTGGTTGTTTCTGTGTATCATTATACTGCACATTTGTTAGTAGTTCACATCTTGCTTGATGCTGTTTCTTTGAAAATGTTAGAAGTTCTTTTTGGTTGTTTCTGTATATTAATACTCACCATATCCATTAGGAGATCACCATCTTGCTTGATGCTGTTTCATTGTTTGAGCTAAAAGGTTGACTTCATCATTTCTCTCAGATGCTTTTAGGAGCCTTATTGGGAGAAGAGATTGGAAGAGTTCTCTTCCGTGGATTCACTGCTATTGCTTCATGCGAGCAAATGAAAGCAAGGAATCGATAATTTCAGTAAGATCAATCTGTGACCATGCTCTTGCTTTTTGGTTAAGCAGATTATTTATCTTGTTGTGTGGTGGATATATGTGTCTATTGGACACCCTAGAGTGATTTCTTTTGACTTATTCAACATATGTTTACTTTGACTCTCCAACCTTATTTATACTGGGAGGGGAATTGATAAAAACAGTTGTAGAGGCATCATTAACACCAAAACTGGTTATTTTGTCTTAGCGTAGAATCTACATCTCCTGTCTTATTTGGGTTGAGTATTTCTTTGAGAAACAATAATGTTTGGATGTCAGGGGAAACATTTTAAAACT
This sequence comes from Erythroxylum carthagenense, assembly GCA_026413575.1. Classification (NCBI taxonomy): domain Eukaryota; kingdom Viridiplantae; phylum Streptophyta; class Magnoliopsida; order Malpighiales; family Erythroxylaceae; genus Erythroxylum; species Erythroxylum carthagenense. The sequence continues at coordinate 53,670,597 of JANZLD010000008.1, read as the reverse complement.
GTTTCTGGTGAATTTTATCATGGTTGCTTCTATTTTCTAATCTCATAAATGATATTCGGATTAAACTCGTTTTGCAGGAGGCGGAGTCTGCCTTAAATGCCCCTATAAAAGATCCAATATTTCACCGGGTTAGAGATGTTGCTCCAAACAAGGTTCATGTTTCTCTTATTATGGTTACCCTCTAGTTGTCAATACTTTCTTCCTTCCAGTACACTCATTTTCATACTGTAAATAAGTATACTCATGGACATGGAAACTCTTTTCATTCAACTTATTCATCTTTGTTCTTTGGTGTTTACTTTATCATACAGGCAATGTTTTGCTTGAGCTTTAGACTACCAGAACTGTATTTCAGAGAAGATTCGGTCAACGTTAATCTACAAACTGTTGTTGGAGACATGAAGTAGGTCATTACTCTCTTTTAAGAGCCATTTTCTTTTGTAGATTTTAAGGCAACAAAGCTTGTAGGAAGTATACTTCGTCTGCTGTGATTGGAGACATGAAGTAGGTCATTACTCTCTTTTAAGAGCCATTTTCTTTTGTAGATTTTAAGGCATCAAAGCTTGTAGGAAGTATACTTCGTCTGCTGTGATGAGAGAATTGAAACATAAGTTTTGCTAGCAGGACAGCTTTAACTTGAAGCATTAACAGATTTAAGATTTTGCCAGATTTCATTTTAACGTTTAAATGTTGTCACATCCAAGTTGTTGGTATTGTCAGTCTCATGTAAAGTACCAGTATGAATCCTGTTACAGTTGATCCCTCCATGAATTGCCAATTTCCCAAACCAGGATGCTATCTGTTCCCGTGACTTTTATAGCCGGTGAACTCTCGTAGATACATGCACTATTAATTTGTTATAGAATGTCCAAATGGGTGTCGATTTCGACAGAGAAAATTAGCTTTCTCACGGTTTCATTGTTTTATTTCACCCAATAATGAGTTTGGTGGGAGCATGAACTTGACAGTGAAGTTGAATCAAACTGAAGAAGATACATAATTTGTTTCCTTACGTACTATTAATAAAGATAAACATTTATTCATCGGATTTGGATTTGTTTTCTGCTTGTTTCGATTATGATGTGTTTCAAGAAGTGAAGAATAATTGAAATTGAATGTATGTGATTCGTTGGGGGATATTTAGTATCCAGGAAGGCTCTAACGGCTCTTACGTATTGACTTCTGATGAAAAAAGGCAATACAGCGGAGAAGCCAAAGCCAGAGGGAAAAACGTAAATCTAAATTGGAAAAGAGGCATTTGGGGGATTCGCTTCTATCCTGTTCGAGAAAAGGTTTCAGTGCCATAAATCATTGTTTATTCTTCCATTTTATCAATAAACGATTAATTTTAGGGCTTGATTTTGTTCATTATATATTTTTGAATTTTTATTTCCATATTTAGATTCATTAAAATTTTCATATTTGTCTATTTTCAAATATATATATATATATAATATGTATTTTGATTTATGAAATTTAATTTTTGTTGTGATTTCTTCCAATTTTTATAACTTATAAAAAGCATAAATATTAAAAACTTTCTTCTCATTTCTTTGATTTAAAAATCAATTAGATATAATTTATTGAATTATTTAATATTAATTATTAATAACATTTTAATTATTTACTATATTTAATTTTTATATTTTTTTTCAAATTTGATAATTATTTAGTAAATATATTTTAAGTTTAAAATGTCTTTAATTACATAAATTTAAAATAAATTAGTTTTCATAATTAAAGAATATATTAATAGATTCATATTAGAGAAAAATAAAAATATAGTTAATTAAATTATTTTTAGTTAATATTTACTTATTATTAATAATAAAATATAATTATATTGATATTAACAATTGAACAAATTGTTGTTTTTACTTTAAAATCAAAAATAAAAAGTTATTAAAAACTAAAAATGAAACTAAATGGGCTAATCATTTTCTTACCTAAATTATGGGATCAGATCTTTTGGTTTAGTTATAGATTTCTTATTATGTTTCATTAAATTTCATTCAAATATTTACATGAATTCCATATAAATATATGGATAAGATTTAAAGGAACATGTTAGGACAAATTAACCAGAACAGGTCTGATGTTCTAAATTGTTGCCATTTTGTTTGTTAAAGATTCTTTTTGGGAAGGATGATCATTTTAATTCTTTATCTTAACCGTATTTGGAAAATTTTGCTTCCTGAGAGAAGTGTTAAAAAGTATTCTTACAACTAGAATGAAAGAGAAAGAAACTCCAGCTTTTCTCTTACCCCTAAACCCTTATGTTTTTCCTCCCTTTGATTTCACCAGATCCAACTTACTCTCACCATAAGTCTCTGCACCCTCTTAGCTTTTTCCCTGGTCCTAGCTTCGTGCTTTAACTTGCTCAGATTGCAGCTCCTTACTTCCTCCTCTCCTTACTCTAGTTCGTTTGTAAGGGTATAATGGTAATTAAAGTCTCTTAGGTCTTTCTTTATTTTTGCGTCTTCTGTTACAAAGGTAACCTTGGAACTTAAACTTTCACCCGAAGTTTCTCGCTCACATCCTTTATACGACAGTCTCACTTAGATCCATTAAAGCAAGACTCAGCCATTCCTAACCCTCGAAGTGTTTGCCTCGTACATTCGAATAAACAACGTTACGGAATCAATAAGGAAACAATGACAATCACAAGACAAGAGAGATACGGTCAACTACCAACCTTTATATTACTTTCCCTAAAAAAAATACAAGGAATACTCTCTCAACATGAATGAGAAGAGCAAAGCTTGAATGAGCTATATATAGGCATCCTAACTTGGAGTCCAAGTTACATTCAGATTCTCACTAAATCCGAACTACCTAAGATCGTGTTAAGATCACGTCTATCCTTATCAGATTAAATCACGTGGACCAATTAGACGACACCCTCATCTAAATAGGGCTCTAACTGATAAGATAAGATAAGATAACAACAAGATAGAGTATACATTTATCTAGAACACTAACATTCTTATTCACGAAGATCTCCACTTTCTTCAGATGTTGAGTTTCACTGCAACTCTAATTCCCAGTCATTTCCACATCATCCAACATCTCCCCGCGATCTCTATCCGCTAATGATGCAATGCGATCTCACCGAAGCCCACTAGCACACTGGTTTGATCCAATGGTTCTCACAACAAGTCCATTAGTCGTGATCCATTCATCTGAGCATGGGCTAAGTCCTTAGTTCGTCAAGACCTTAGCCTGGTCGAGTCAATCTCCACAAAGATCGAGGCTCTACCAAATTTCGCATCAAGTCTGATCCCACTCGCCTACATTCGCCTTAGTATTTTTACATGCCTTCCTTATGCGTGAATCCAGCTAACCTTCCTCCTAAGGCTCTCTATGAAGGTTGCTGAGAAGTGCTCCGGAACTTAGGAGTCTAACAAACCACCCTAATGGGATGGATTCGACGCCCTCGTCGAATTAGTCTGAAGGTAGGCATTCACCTAATCCTCGAACTGCCACAAGGTTGTATCTTTCTCCCACATAGCTTTCACAACAGGTTTACCCTTCCACTGGATTAAGAACTCCGTTCGTCAGTATGTTAACCCATGGTTCGGTGATCTAGGATCTTCTCCGTTTGATCCTCGAACTGTTTTCTCACAACCGGTGATGCTCGCTTCACCTGACTCCTATTCGGATCTGATGCATCCTTATAGTAAGACTTGAGAAATCTAACATAAAAAGTAGGGTATAACTTTAACTGCTCGGCTGGTTTTAGTCAATATGCCACATTCTCCACTACATGCAGCACTTCAAACGGTCCATCGTACCTTGGCACCAAAACCTTATGAACCTGCTTACTTGAGATCTTTTTCCAAATTTACAGGGATAGTTTTAACAAAACCTTATCTCCCACTTCAAATTCTACTGGTTTCCTCCAAAGATCCGCTTGCTTCTTCATCCGTCGAGAAGCTTTACGAAGACTGTTCCTCGCCTTATCCAACAACTCTTGCTTCTCCATCCCAAACGTATGCACCGCAGGATATTTGCCACCTGTCCTTTGCTGAGCAATTTCCAGTTGAGTGAGAGGTTGTTGTCCCAACACCATCTCAAAGGGACTCTTCTCCGTAGCCGAAGATCTGTGCAAGTTATAACAGAACTGTGCAGTATCAAGTAAATTCAACCAGTTGCGTTGACTTGCACTTACGTAATGCCGAAGATGCTCCTCTAACAAACTGTTGATTCGTTCGGTTTGGCCATTTATTTGTGGGTGATTTGCTGTTGAAAACTTCAAATTGCAACCCATCAAGTTAAAAAGAGACGTCCAGAATCGATCTGTAAATCTGGTATCTCGGTCGCTCACAATTTCCGCTAGTACTCCAAAATACTTGACTACGTTCTTGTAGAACAACTCAGCCGCAACATTCGAGAGACATACTTGGAGAATCTATCAACCACCACCATAATTGACGCCATGTTGTTCACCTTTGGAAACCCGCTGATGAAATCCATTGAGACCGACATCCAAGGTCTCTCGGAGATAGATAAGGGTTGTAACAAACCGGCTTCCTTCTTCCTCTTCGGTTTATCCAACTGAGACACAAGGCACGTCATAACATAACATTCCACGTCATCCTCTATCTTCGACTAAAAGTAGGAACACGATAGGAGCGCTAGCATCCGTTGGACCCTTAAGGACTAGCCCATTGCGAGTCATACACCTCCTTCAACAATTGTTTCTGCAATCCACCAAAGCTCGACGCGTAAACTTGACTACTCTTAGTCATCAATAGCCTATCATCGTCGAGCCAAAACCTGCATACAACACCCTCTTTTTACTCGAGTAATTAACTTACAATACATGGCGTCTACGGGAGCTGTCGTCTTGATTTGCTCTAATATGTTGGAATCCACCCTCATGATCGAAGAAAGGGCCGCAAATACCTCCTTCCTACTCAAGGCATCTGTCAAGTTATTGTGCCTCCTTGGTTTATGTTCCTACACGAAGTCATATTCAGCAAGAAACTTCTACCACCGAGCTTGTTTTGTGGACAACTTCTTTTGGGTCTTGCAAAATGTGTTAGCAACATTGTCTGTCCGAGCAACGAACTTGGTTCCCAACAAATATACTCGCCATGTCTCCAGGCAATGCACCTCTGTAAGCATCTCCTTCTCGTGTGTCGAGTACTGCTGTTCCGTACCATTGAGCTTTCAACTCTCAAATGCAACCAGATGAATCTCCTGTATAAGAAATCCACCAACAACTTTGTTCAAAGCATCAGTATGTACCTCAAATGGAAGATCGAACTTAGGTAGCTTCAACACCAGTTCGGTTGAGATCGCATCTTTAAGTTTTTCGAATACCTCCTCACATGCACTTGTCCAACACCACTTTTGCTTCTTCTTCAGCAAGTCCATTAATGGCGTCGCTTTCTTGGAGTATCCTACCATGAACCACCTATAGTAGTTCGCTAGACTGAGAAAACTTCGCAATTCTCGTATTATCGTAGAAGCCTTCCACTCGACTATTGCTTTCACTTTCTTCGGATCCATTCTGACTTGACCCTTGCTCACCATGTGACCCAAGCATCTGATCTCCAACTGAGCGAACTCACACTTCTCCATCTTCACATAGAGCTTGTGCTGCCTCAGTCTTTCGAACACTCACCTCAAGTGTTTCACATGTTCCGCTATACACCACAATGTCATCTAGATAGACCACAATGAACTCATTTAGAAAATCGTACAACACGTCGTTCATTAGGTTGCAAAATGTCGCAGGGGCATTAGTTAATCCAAACGGCATAACTAAAAATTCGTAAGATCCATACCGTGTTATGAACGTTGTCTTTTGCTCATCGCCCTTGGCTATCCACACTTGCCAATACCCACTTCAAAGATCCAACTTCGTGAACACCTCAGCCCTTGACAACCTATCCATCAAATCTTGAATCAAGGGTATCGGATACTTGTTCTTGATTGTTACTTTAGTCAATGCTCGATAGTCTATACACATCCTTAGTGTACCGTCTTGCTTCTTCTGAAACAATACCGGGGCGTCATACAGAGCTTTCGATGGTTGGATGAATCCTTCCTTCAATAACTCACCAAGTTGTTTTTGAAGTTCTGCCAATTCCATCAGGGACATCCTATATAGGGCACGTGCAGGTGGGATCGCTCTAGGAACTAACTCGATCCTATGATCTACCTCACGACGAGGGGGAAGAGTTTTCAGCAACTCTTTTGGCATCACCTCCCGAAGCTCCCTCAACAAACTTACAACCTTATCAGGGACTTCTACCACGTGATCTTCATTGATCTCCCACATGGCAGTGAGATAGGTCTACATACCTTTCTTCAACCCTTTCTTGATAATTATAGCTAAAACATGTCCTACCAATGTCGTAGTATTCGTCATTCCTCCCCCGAACCTACAACGATTCACATAGAAGGAATTTTGTTCATTTATCAGCATCATACCTCACAAACTTGGGTACAACACCACCTTTGCTGCTTTAAGGAAATCGACCCCTAATATCATCTCTAAATCCTTTGAGGGTATGATGATGAAATTCATCTTGGCACGCCAACTCCCAATGTTGACTGAAACGTTGTAAGCAATTCCCACAACTGCTTGTGCCTTCCCCGTAGGGGTTTTAATTCTCATCAGAGCCTTGGATACCTTTATGCCCAACTTTCGAACCATCTTTTCTCCTAAGAAGCTATAGGTCGTACTAGTATCCACCATTGTAGTCACGTCTTTCTCCCCAACCTGTATACCCACGTACATCAATTTGTCAAAGGGAACTGACTCAATACTAAGCACATTAAGCAAAGCTATCAGATTTAGCGTTGCATCTTCCGAAGATTCACCATCTTCTTCTGCAATCAGGGCGTTCAATTTCTCCTTCCTCAGGCACTCTCTGGCAAAGTGTAGACTGTCGCACAAGTAGCTCAAGTTACATTCAGATTCCCACTAAATAGTTCAAGTTATATTCAGATTCCCACTAAATAGTTCAAGTTACATTCAGATTCCCACTAAATCCTGACTGCCTAAGATCGTGCTAAGATCATGTCTATCCTTATTTGATTATATCACGTGGACCAATTAGATGATACCCCTATCTAAATAAGACTCTAACTAATAAGATAAGATAAGACAAGATAACAACAAGATAGAGTTTACATTTATCTAGAACACTAATATCCTTATCCGCGAAGATCTCCACTATTTTCAGATGTTGAGTTTCACTGCAAATCTAACTCCCAGTTATTGCTACATCATCCAAGATCTCCCTGTGATCTTTATCCACTGATGATGCAATGTGATCTTGCCGAAGCCCACTAACACATTGGCTTAATCCAATGCTTCCTATAACAAGTCCATTAGTTATGGTCCATTCATCTGAGCATGGGCTAAGTCCTTAGTCCGTCAAGACCTTAGCCTAGGTTGAGTCAATCTCCACAAAGTCTGAGGCTCTACCAAAATTCGCACCAAGTCTGATCCTACTGGGTCACATTTTCCTTAGTATTTTTGCATGCCTTCCTCATGCGCAAATCCAACTAACCTTCCTCCTAAGGCTTTCCATGAAGGTCGCTGAGAAGTGCTTCGGAACTTAGGGGTCTAACACCTTCCTTTTAACAAAAGTGAGTAATTCTCAATCCCTTGAACCCCTACAACCTCTCTCTCTCCAATTTGACCTTCCTCCACTTCTTCCCTTACCTCAAAACTTCTAAGCTAATGCACAAACTCCTTTTTCATTAGAGTTTCCTCCCCTCCATCCGCTAGTTTCTGAGACAATCACTAGTAATTTACCTCCAAATCATCAAGTGGTCTTGTCAAATCTAAGCAAGCCTTATACAACCCTAAACTCTCCTTTTTCCCTAAGCAACTTCATAGGATGGTGTGACTTCCCCACCCTTAATTCTTCTCTAAGTGGGAGTAAGAATTTGGTTTTCCTCTATAGCTAGTTATTATTTCTTAGACGAGAGACTCTCTTACCTACAAGTTAGCTCATGGGTAACACCTAGATGGAGCAAGATGGGGCTTGAGAAGACTCTCCATACAAATGAAAAGTGCTTTGTTTTTGAATTTGCTAAAGATGTCAACCTCACAATCATTCTTAAACAGGGTCTCTGGCACATTATTGGGAAACCTTTTTTCCTTAAAAAATGGTATCCTAGCATGGTGTTAGATAGAAGCGAAATAGAGAATTTCCTTTATGGATCAATTTCCACAATCTTTCACTTAAATATTGGACTCAGGAGGGCTTTAGCTTCATTGCTAGCTCGCGTGGACTCCCAAACTGCGAGATCAGATCTAATTGCGTATGCATGATTATGCATTAAAGTTAATAGATATTTTGAAATCTCCTCCTCTTTGATTATTAAAAGGCTTTTTGAAAATGGTAAATTTTCAGTTCATGTCATCCAATTGTCTAGCTCCTAGAAACATGCTCAGTTTAAAACTTGGAAACCTACAAAGAAATTATTCAAGATTAGATCATATGATGAATTAATGGGGTTCCATGATATACCCATTGATGATATTCTTGCTATAAACAACTCAACTCAAAATGATGTTTCTCCTTCCCCAAATGATCCTAAAACAAATTAAGACTCCTTATAATCCAAATATATCAGCTCAATTTGTAAATCCTCTAAAACTACCCTTATCTGATACTTGTATCTTTTATATAGAGAATATTGCTTAGGATTCCCCTTAACCTCCAACCATATCAACTTCTATACTGGTGGAGGCTCCTACCTTAGTTATGGTTAGCTCCTTAAAAGATGATTCAACCTTTATAACAATCCTCTCAGGTCCAGATAAAGGAGGAAGTCTATTTGTAAGAAGAAAGGGAGTGTTCCCTCCCAGCCCTCTTAATCATGTCTATATTGGTAAGGAAAATAAAAGGATTGAATAGTCCCTAGAAAAAAGCAAGCATTTAGAGATGTCATTTTGGAGAAGAAGCCTCTCTTAATAGCTTTCTAGGAACTAAAATAAAAATTGGGAAGTTAAAGGAGGAGCTTAAATTCTTAGGCTCTAGTTAGAGCTTCATTTCAAACTACACTCAACCACTTCAATGGTAGAGTTGTGGTTGGTTATAATTCTGCCATTTTGAAGATAACTAAACTCCTCAGTTTAGATCAATTCATTCATTGTCATTTCCAAATATATATGTTCCCAATTAACTTTATTATCTCTGTTATATATGATACTAATTTGATTTTTCAAAGAAACTCACACTAGAATGATTTGAAGAGGCTACACCTTGTAACCCAATTCCCTTTGCCACTAATTGGGGATCTAAACTGCATCCTCAACTTATATGAGATTAAAAAAAGAGGGTTAATAATAAACACCCTAGTGATGAACTAAGCTCAGTTATTAGTCAGTTTGGCATCACTAACCTTAACTACATTGACCAATTCAGATAGTCCAACAAACAAAGGATTGGTGTTCTTAAGGAAAAAGTTAGATAGGGCATTGGTGGATAATGATTGACTAACCAAATTTCTCATTAATTTTATGAAATTTGGTCTCCTAATGTGTTTTAATCATTATACCATTGAAGTCAAGGGTATGTTCATTTCCAACCTAATAAAAGTTGCCTTTAGATTTTGCAAGTTATTAGTGTAGGCTAATGGATTACAGGAAGCAGTAAGAAGAGTAATACTTACATCAATACTTAGTTATGAAGCCTCTCAAGTTGTCTTTAAGATGAAAGCTACAAAAGAAGAAATCAAAGCTCTTAAAAGGAGTGCCCACCCAAATACTAAAGCTCAAGTCAAAACTAGTAAAATCTCTCTCAAGCATTGCCAAATGGAGCTATAGAATAACCCTAATGATAAGAGACTAATAAGGCAAGAAAGTTTAGCTCTACATACCTACACCCAAGCACTCCTCTTCCATAATTCGCTACTCAAGAAAAAATCTAGAGTGAATTGGCTCAGGCATAGAGATAAATGCACAAGTTTATTTTCAACATATTGCTTGCTTATAAAAACATCAATAAGATCAGTGCCCTGATGGATGATGAAGGAAACCTTTACAATGATCAAAATAAATTGAAAGAGATTACTCACAGGTATTATAGTTATATGCTAGGAGCTAGATCTGCTTATAACTCTTTTATCTATTCTTTAAGAACCTTTATTAATTGTAGAATAAGAACCTTTATTAATTGTAGAATAAGACCACAAACAAGGAACCTCCTAATCGGACCTATCATACCTGATGATATCAAAAAAATGATCTTTGATTTCAAACCAAATAAGGCCCTAGGTCTGATATTTTTAATGCATTATTTTTTTTAAAAACCTAGAATTTGACAAGGAACTCAAATGTGGAATATGTCTTGGAATTCTTCAAGCGCAATAAGCTTCTAAGATGATTGAACAGGACTTATCTAACCCTCTTCCCAAGAAACACAACCTTACTTACTTGTAGGATTATCATCCAATCTCTTGTTGTAACTTGGTACATAAGATCATTGCCAAGATACTTGTTCAAAGGCTTAAGCAGGCCTTTTATCCATTTATTAGTTCATGTCAAGGAGCCTTTACAAGTGGCAGAAGCATAGGTGACAATCTACTCTTGGCTCACGAGCTCTTTAAAGATTACAATAGCAAATCCATAATCAGGAATTGCTCTTTTAAAGTTGACCTTCTCAAGGCCTTCGGTAAGATTGATTAGAAATTCTTGATAAACTGCCTACATGTATTTCAATTCTTTACTCAATTCATCTCTTAGATTGAAGCCCGTATCATTACCACCTCCTACTGTGCTTTAATTAATGGAGAACCTATCCCTATATTGCATGGTGCAAGGGGCATAAGGCAGGGGAATCCTTATCCCCCTACCTATTCACCCGTGCAATTGAGTTACTCATCAAAGTTATTAGTTGCAATATCTCCAATATAAGTTGGTTCAGGTTTCATCATAAATCCAAAAAGCTAAAAATTCATACCTTGGCTTATACTAATGACTTGATATTACTTTATGGGGATGATCCTGAATACTTTCTCTTAACGAGCTCTCAAGATGTTTTTTCATATCTCAAGTCCACAAGTCAACCTGGAGAATAGTAAGTTGATAGTATTGGCTGGAATCTCAAATATGCAACAATTGTAACAAATTTCTGCATGCAGATTTAAGAATTACCTTTTACTTACTTTGGAATTCTTATATTTCCCTTGTTGTTGAATGTTCTTATATGTTTAGTCAAAAGGAAAGTTAATGTTTGGAAAAACAAATTCATGGCCCTAGTAGGTGGAATACAGTTGGATAAATTTGTACTCTTGAATCTCCAAACCCACTGGGGAGCTCACCTGATCTTCTCTAAGAGATTAATTAAAGACTTAGAAAGATTAGTCAAAAGACATTTATGGATTGATGATACGAATAACTCGTATAGAGCTAAAGTTTGCTAGGTAGAAGTTTGCTCTTCCAAACAAGAGGGAGGGCTGGAACTAATATCCTTTGAAGTTGAAACACCAAATGTTGATGGCTAAGTGGATTTTGAGAGGCCTTGCGCATCAAATGAGTGCATTCCCAATATCAGTCAAAAAATAATTTCTAGAACCTAAAGCAAGGCAATAAGCACTATCATCCCCTCAATGAGATGTTTAGGCTAAGAAATACACTTTATCCATATATTATCATGCACGTGGGAAATGGAATGCGCACTTTACTCTAGTTGGACAATTATTGTCAACTTACTCCGCTCCAGTTGAGATTAGAGCTGAATTCACTAAGAATAAGGTTTCCCTTAAACTCTAGGGTGTCTATACTAATGTATCTTGCTTACAAAGAGGCATGTCATCTATAAGGCAAAATCTTCCCACTTACAAACCCAATCTTGGATACCTAGACTATCCCATATGAACTTTGGATAAGTCCAATGTCTTCACTAACAATTCTTACCTGGATTTCTTTAGGCGTCATCTTCCTATTATGCCTTCTCTTGGTTAACTATCAAAGGAAATTTTGTGAACCAAGGACAAATTTGTGAATAACTTAAATCAGCTTTGTCCCCTACTCCAAGAGGTATTTGAATCAATTCCATACATGTTCTTTCATTGCTTAGACTCTTAATCCATCTAGTATAAGATCCAATAGGCCTATAATTTGTTTTGTAATGCTAAATAATTGTACTAGATTATACAATGGGAAAGTAATTGGATGATTCCACTAGCTAATGACTTTATTATACTCCAAACAAACTTTAAATATTGTGTTTATGGCGTATGGAGGGAAAAGAACAATAGGGATCATAAAATACATTAAACTGACAAGAAATTGATGGTTAATTAATTTCTTATCTGAATAAGGGAAATTCTCCTTGCTAATAATTATCACTCAAAGGTAGTTCTATAGCCAGAAGGCACTAGAGTTTAGACTAAATGTTGTTATCTTGAAGCATCAAATCTGTTGGAGAATGTAGCCCAATCCACTAAATGGTATACAGATATGTAGCTATATTATTCTTGTTTTCCTATTGATGCTTTACATTGAACATAGGTGTAGTAGCTATTTTTGAGCTTCTTAACTAATAGCTTTGAATGGCTTTCATGCCAACCTTTTCTTTTAACATAATTTCATTCAATTTCCCAAAAAATGTTGTTTCCTAGACTTTTTTTTTCCTTTTCAAAGTAAAAGGGTCATATTGTCTTTTGTGGATATTAATGCAAATGAATCAACATGTTTGATAAAAGTTTGTGAGTTTGATTTGTTACAAGCTCCCTTAACTCGTGCCATGCTAGCTCATTAAGGTCTATAAGCCATTTCTCTTAGAAGTTTGATTGAGGATTTATTTTTAAGACTTAATTTTCATGTTAAGTTAACCAAGTTTAAGTTATAGAACATTGTTAATGAGCTACGTCAAAGCCGAAAACACCATTGCAACCTAATAAAGTAGTAAAAAAATTATTCAATCTATCTCAACTCTCTCTTAATTTCTTATTCTATCTCACTCAAAACTTCTCCTAAATTAATTTTAACATCAATTTCAAAATTTCATTTCCATTTAATCCTACATTACTTCACTTTTTACTCTATAAAATTACGTATTTCACTAAGTTACTCACTATTTTTCTAAAAATTTAGGAATTTTAAGTTTTAAGTTGATTTGTGTCATTATCTTCAATTTTAGGTTCAATCACAATGAGTAAGAGACCAACTTCAAGTAGAGTAAAGGAAATGAGGAAAAGAGTGGGTGTGGGTTTCACAACTTAATACTAATAACACTCTCAAAGTGAACGCCCTATATTATGTTTCGTAATAAAGCTCATATAAAAAGGTACATGTGTTGGAACCCCGCCCTTGCAAGTCACGTGCCCGACGTTTACGTGACATCTGGACGCGTATCTTATAAGGGTGGCGTGCCCACACCAGTCAAATATTAAAAACAACTCATTTCTTTCATTTTCGTACAGATTTTGGGAAACCTTCAACTAGAATTTCAAATTTTCTTCTTCAGAACATTTGTTCCCCATTGTCTTAAGTTTCTAATGACACCAAAATCATTCAATTTTGTTTAGAAATCTAGAAGTTCTTAGACTAAAACAATATATTATGCTAAACTTCCATCCTAAAATTGATAGTCTTAGAGACTAAATTAAAATTTGAGTTCTTCAGAGTATTTGTAGCTCTATGTCTCTAGTTGATTTAGAAACACGAATCATCTCATTTGGAGCTCTACAGATCAATATATCATCAAAATACTGAAGAATATTCAGTGAAAATATCCAATTCATACTCTTTCAACTGATACCCTTAATTTGATTTAATAAATCTTTTCCAAATTAATACCAAAAGCTATAAATTTTTATTGAGAGATAGATAAATGTGTTATAAATCCAATGCTTCAAAAATCAGGTCATTTAAGGGTCAGACGACAAAGTTATGGTCAAAAGAATGAGAGGTGTTCAGGTCTGTGAATACTATCAAAGTCGCGACTGCGATTAGTCGCGATCACGACTTGAGATGTGATTGCAAAATCGCGACCACGATTAGTCAGGATCACGACCTGCGATGCAGTCGCAAAGTCGCAATCACGACTTTCTTCGTGCAAAAATCAGCGAAGTCGCGATCGCGATTTTTCTTTTTCAGACCTATCTTGATAAAATAAGCATAACTTTCACTACAAATATCGGATTAAGCTCATTCTTAGATTGTTTTAAAGAAGACTTCTAGATCTACAATTTCTATGAGAACTTAAAAATAATTTATGCCTTTATAAGGGTCAAATTTTCAAAACAAAATAGTTTTCCCAAAAGTCCATCCTATGCAACATCACAAACTTCTAATAATCATACCTCTCAACTCAAATGTCCAAAAATTCATACTATATATCATTGGAAAGCTGGAAAAATAATCTACAACTTCCAGGAAGACAACTTCATCCAATTCAGCCTAGATCAATACAGTATTTCCTTCGAAGCCAAAACACAAAATCTCACCCTTATGGAAAACTTGAAAATGCAAAGAACAAATTTGAAATATCATCGTCAAAACACAAACATACTTCATTAACATCAAAATATAAGAGTTTTTACGAAGCTTTAGTGGGCATTTTCAACCACAATACATCAATATCTTTTAATGCCAAAATAAAAAAGATACATGATCAATAATTTGCTTAAAATGCAACTAAAGCCTTGTAGTTACAAATCTAGCTTAAAACACAAAAAGATGCAAATTTTGGAGTGATGCCTTGATTCTCTTTCACTCGATATCTTGCTCATCACCTGGACATGGAAAAGAATGGGGGGTGAGATTAAAGCTCGTGGGTAATAGTTTATAGCACAAAATAAACAAAACCTTTGAAATGCTCATTTGACAATACAAAGTTCTAATTAAATTCATCAAGGTATCATTCTCAAAATCATAACCGAAATACACAAATTTCAAATCATGAATGCGTCAAACTTGTCAATATCACATAAGCACATAAGCACATCAAAATGGTTTGGGTAAATCCATAGACATGACGAGCTACACATTTCCTCATAATGGTCCTGGATAGTCATAAACTTGAGGCATTATCGCAATCCCACATAGTAGTTTTGCGTAGGCGTAAACTTGAGGGAGTTCATGAAGGAGCTCTGTGCCACTAGCGGGCAGGCGGGAGAAGCCTTTAACTTGGTCAACGTGCATGTGACATTTTTGAATGGATTACACCAAACCCACATAACATGTAATTCATGAATGGGAAACCATTTGCCCAAATGGCACATTCTTAGAAACTTGTTTTTCATGAACATAAGATATTTCAAAAACTATTTCTGAAAACATGATTTCATAAACATGTATCTTTTCAAAAGAATCATTTTGAAAGTCTTTTCACAAATCATCAACCCAATACATATATCAAACACATAGCAAATTCTCAATTCCTTCAAGAAACACCAAATGCAACATTTATGATGCAATTTAAAAACATTAAACTTCCTTGATTCAAAGAAAAAATTTATCGACTTATTTATTCTATTATAAACATATAACCACCTTGGATTCCTTGCTTAAGAAATTTGCTTAAGGATGTCTTTCCTCTTGCTCCTCTTGCCTCTCTTGATGCCCTCCTTGATTTCCTTCATAAATGATAAAATTCCCATTCAGTAGGAATTCAAAATTAAGAACCCATAAAGCACATTCACTGAAATTGACTCTAGATTGCTAAAGCCCATGTATTTCCTAAATTTCATGAACCAAAACTCCTTCCATATGCACAAGTATAAAAATCGAGCTTACCTTGAATCTTTACCAATCTATGAGATTATAGGCTCTAAAGAAAGCTCTTCCCTTCCTATTTCATTTTCCCTTCTTGAGCAACCTTAAACTCTCTCTCTAAGACTAAGAAAAGATGAAACTTAGCCCAAAACTTTTTTTTTTCTCTACTTCACCGAAACCCCTCTTTCTCACTTTTGATTTTCTTATTTCCCTTCTTCTTTCACCAATTTTCGTTTTTCTTTCCCTTAGGAAGAAGACAACACCTTTCCTTTCCCATTTTACCCTTAATGAATGAGAAAAGTCCACCTTCCCCTTCCTTTTATGCCTTAGTGTTTTTAACCTTAGGTAAACTACCCAAAATACCCCTTATGCATTTATTTACCACCTTTACTTCAACTCTTCCATAAAATAAATTCTACTAACATAGACATAAAAAAATTTAATCCCAAAAATATTTCATCTATCAAAACTTCATAAATATCTAAATTATGCTTAATTTTAAAAAACATTTGGGGGCCAACAATATGATCCTTGGAAATGGACCATTTGAATAAAATAGAGAATTGGATATGCATGCCTTATTAGAAAAGGGGTTGAGGGAGGAGGATCAAACAATAATTTTTAATGTGGGACGGGAAAAGTTGTTTATAATAATAAAAGATGCAAATAGGGAGCTTACCGATTATATGTTGTTCATATTCGAGTTTGAGCAATATAAAAATTTAAACAACCTAAATGAGGTAGAATATTAGATGAGGGTGAGAATTATGCAATGTCCCCTATCTAATTTGGAGTTAATTACTCACACTTAAGTATCTAAGTTTTACCAAACTTCTATTGTAAACTTTTCTTTAAACGTAATTATCACTATCTTCTTTTTGTGTGATATATCATATGGAGCCTATAATTATAACCCTACTATAACCAAAAGCACTAATTTTTCTTCACTCGTAGTGTGTTATTTACATCAAGTTATTGTCTAGACTATTGCTAGTAAAAGGGAAAGTGCAAAGGTGATAACCCTTTGGGACTTATTTTGTTTATAGTGCATAGTGGGGCATTACTATGCAACTTTAGTTTTTCTTTTCAAGATATTTAAAGTATATGACAATAAGGAACACAGGAACAATATGTGGAGGCTTATACATCACTTGCCTTGTTAAGAACCTACAAATATTCTCTAATCTCTGCATGTTATGATAACATGTTTGATTGTTTCCTCTAATCTAGAAGCAATGAGGTATATGAGCTTAATGACGAAGGTTAAAGGAGTGTGTATAGTATTTAGTCATAAGGGTGGAGAGTTAGATGGTGATGCTCCACTGGAGGGAGTTAAGTCATAAGAGGTAAGGGACTTAGAACACGAGGACATTAAGCTTTTTTTAACAATGAATATGGAAAAGAATTGATAGTAGTATTCATCGAATGAAAAACCAATATGTTTTGTAAAGGTAGATGCTATGAGAACTTCAAGAATGCTTCATTGTGTGGACATAATAGTTGGATTTATTAAAGGAAATCGTATTGTCTTATTTTCAATATGTTGGATTATCAGTGCCGCCAAAGCCTTTTTCACCACCTCACTTTTGGTGGAGTATGTTGAGGGCTGTGATAATGATGATGATGTAACAAATAATTGTTTTTTATGCTTTTCATTTGTCCTTTTTATTTTTTTATTTCTTTCCTTGTAATTTGAAGCTCTGTTCTCATAATTTCTTATGTCAATTATTTTTGTTTAGTTTGTTTGTGTTATTTTGTTTTTAGTATCTTATACATATACATACACACACATATATATATATAGATATAATTTTTTTGTTAATTTTCCGTGCAAGCTTTTTATTTTGATGTATCTCATAGATTTATATCAAGAAACATAAACAAATAATTTTGAAAAGTTTCCTCAATCTTTATTTTCTTCCTCTACTCTACATTTGCATATTGTTTATTGCACTCTTTGATTATTAATATGTCCATTAAGGATAATGTATAATTTAACTGTGAGAAGTGGTCATTTTGAGCCTTAGTTGAATAAATAGAGAATTATTTTAAGTAAATTTATTATAATTCCATTTTTCTTGGTAAGTTACAATTTTGAGAAAAGGAAAATGAAAATTAAGGTGATTCATTGGATTTTAGGTTGGTTTCAAAAAATGAAAATTAAGGCGATTCATTGGATTTTAAGTTGGTTTATAATTGATTGGATTTTCTATGTCAATATATATACTCACTAATAAATAGTTTATTTTAAACTTAACTAAACAATTTTGAGAATGAAACTTGAATTAAATGATATAGTCATGTATATTATTTTACATAATTTAGGTTTATCGTTAACTTAATAAATAATTTATGTGTTCATAAATTGTGTATTTAAGCATTAAAAAATGTGTCAACAAAGATGAGCAATAGTAAATTATATTAAGCTAATTATCTAAATTATGAGTATGTAAGGCCCTAACCATAATTAGTAACTTGAAATTAATTGTTACCATTAGAGAATCGACGAATGAAATGTACATTTGGACTAGAAAAATTGTTAAGTGGTAAGACAAGTTGGTACATAGAAATTTGAACGATTAAGCCTATGAATTAGTGACATTTGGCATGGAAAATTAAGTGACAAATAACATGGTTAATAAATTGACAGGTGGCAGCAATAAGTGAGTGACAAGTGGCCTAACATAATTGAGACATTTGGTGGCTTACATGGTGGACAAACGGGACACATGCAATGGTGACAAATTCCATGTTATGAGAGTGACACCTAGCAACTTAGGTGTTAAGCTTGTAAGAAGTTTCTGTAGCCTTCATTTAGGCATCTCCACCAAAACCATTCACCCTCTCTTAGCTCTGAATTTTTCTTCAATTTCACTAAAGCTACCATATGCTATCTTCTACGTTGTTGTCTTTTGGTGTTAAGAGCATCTTAGTATCACTTAGATTTTGGAATTGTGCTTGTTGCTTGGAAGGCTAGTTTTGTAACATCCCACCCCCTCCTGGAAGGGTAAAATAGGAAATTTGTTGTAGGATGGGATTGATAAGGAATAATTAG
>JANZLD010000008.1:53639557-53651742 GCA_026413575.1 Erythroxylum carthagenense | reverse complement strand
AATTACTCAAGCCAATATTCCTTTAACCTTTGATCAATTATGGAAAACCCTCATCTTGCAAGAAGCAAAGAAAACAAAAGTAGGTTCCACAACAACTTATAACTCAAGTATTTCATACATAATGATGATATAGTTAATTAACCAATCCTATAGGCAAGACATCCTATCCTATCTCCACTAATGTAGCACTTATTAATGAAGGATCAATAGGTCTTATTAGGTTGTAATGGGGCTACTGGGTGTGTAATGTGGGTTTTGAAACAAAGAAAGGGGAAATAAAGGCTAAAAAAAGAGGAATGATTTTTTAAAACATGCAAATGTAGAAAACATGCATAAATTCAATGTATTTTTTCTTTTTTTCTTTCTTCTTTTTTCATAAATAAGGAAATATAAAATTGACATCCAAATATCTCAACTGATTACAAGCTTCCATCTCCAAGTGCATTTAAATAGGCTTGGTTCACATATAAACAACATCAAGTCTCCATAAATGAGGACAACTTCCCCCAAACTCTTTTCATTGTATATTTTTGGGGCTTCAAATTTCTCCTTTTCATAGTTGGGAAAAAACAAACAACTATTGGATGCGATTCTTTTTTTTTTCTCAAAATTATACACATTCCAAAACATCACAAATCTTAAACAATCAAACCACACAAAAGGTTAGAAAATTAAGGTCATAGGCTCTGTTTAATTAAAGGTACCAAGAAAAATTAGGATAATGTATAAGGCTCAAAAGGGGTTCCAAGGGAAATAAGGGTGAGTAAGCTAAAAGACATTTAGGCTAGATAATAAAGAACAGTGCCTAAATCATTTTCTTCTTTAATAAATGCTAAGATTTGGCCTCAATAGGATTAGAAAGCTTGTTCTAGGATTGGTGAGATATCAAAAAGTTACAAATTGCTGAGAAATTTCCTTTTAAGTTCTCTAAACTTCTAACAAAAATTAGGAAGATCTACAATTAAATGAACATAAACAAAAGCAAATTCCTAAGATTCTTGCACCAATCAGGAACTTTCTAATCCACAACCTAGTCTAAAAGCAAATTCAATTGCTCTTCAAAACAATTCCTATTCATCCATGGATATGGCAGATTTTTTTTTGATTTTTTAAATATATGCTATGAATGTCGTGAATGAATGAATAAATACCAATGCATGTAAAAGATTTGCAAAAGAAGAAGAAAACAAAAATTTCAGTCACCCCCCCAAACTCAAAGTTTACAGTGTCCTCAATGTCAAATAAGCCAAAAAAACTTATCATCCATAAAATGTCACACAATGCACAATATAAATCAATTACCAAATTCAGCCAATCCACACTTATCTATCAATTAAACATTACTGTGGAATAATAAAAGGAAGTTTAATGAAACTTCCTTAGACCGTGACGGTGAGTGCGTTTCCAACCAAATCCTCGATTCATCCATAATCTCGAGTTGCTGTTCCTTTAAGAAAAATCATTGAGAATTATTAACTTGAGTTTGGAAAAATGGAATTGTTGTACCAAAAATAAATAAATGAACCAAACTGAAAAGGAAAGAAAATTAGGTTGCCTCCCAATAAGAGCTTGTTTAAAGTCTGTAGCTAGACTTTGAATTCTTCTCTCAAGGCTTTGGATTAGAAAGGGAGTAAACTATCCCTTTCTCGATTTGAGCTCCAGCAATATATGGCTTTAGACGTTGTCCATTGACTTAGTTTTCTTCTAGTTAGTTTTGTAATGAAAATACTTATTATTAATAAAATAAAAGAGTTTGGTTTTATTTGTATGAGCATTATATATCTAGTCATAAGGCATCAATATTCTTTTGTAAGTAACATATATGCATGGAGATGTATAGGAAACATGTATATTATTAGAATCTAAATTAGTTGATTCATAGTTGAATAATCAAGTTGGTCACTTGATTATGGTTTAGACTGTAGTGTTGAGATTTATCTCTGTGTAAGTAAAAGAGTTTAATTCAAGGGAATGATGAGTTTCATATCATGATAGTAGTTGACTATCAATAATGGCACTATTAAACGAATCTGGAATGAGGTATGTTTTTAAAGAATAAAGTAGGCCATTACTTTACTTTAATCTTAAATCATACACCTTAGCATTCTTTTATTACGAATCACAATCCTGATGAGTGGTGAACTCATATGTTTTTTATTCTAATTCTTGATATGATTGAAATGGATTTTTACAAAATATCAATCTAGTGTCTGCATGTCGGAATTATTAATTGAAACATGTATCAGGGAACATTCACTTAAATAAAGAGTTTATAATGATATCATCACTTATAGATGTTTTACAAAGTTTGGTGATTAAACTAGTGCCAGTAGTTTGATGGACTAGCTACCCATCAAGTCTTAACACCAAGATGAGATATTGTGTGTTAATCACTATATAGAGTAAAATGGGAGATCAAGAAGGAAAAACCAACATAAGGGCAAAACGATAATTTTACCCTTTATTATGTGGATGGCAATACTATAGTTCATAATAAAGTTTACAATTTGACATCTTATTTGAAACATGTATTCTCATAATATTTAGTAATTCAAGAGTTCAACCAATTGTCTTTAATGGAATGAAATTTGGTTAATGAGCTAGAATTAATTTTAATGAGATTAAATTAATTTTGGGTTTATTGGAGCTTAAATTACATAAGTCCAATTAGATTCCACATTTGGCTTCTAGGAAGGTTATTGAGCAAAGCAAGAATTGTAAATAAAGGTTTTAAAGCCCATGATTGAATGTTGAGCTTACTTTAATTAGAAACCCAAATGAACATTTAATATTAGGCTTGACTTGGTTTGATTTGAGTAATTAGATTAATTAAATTGAAACAAAGTTATTAAAGAAATAAGGAGAGCATATTTCAGTTTTTTATACCTAAATGTGCAGCTGCATATTTAGCATTGAATTGCTAAATTAAAGATGGTTTTTGTCAGGTTTTATCATCATTAAATGGAGTAACGATCTTATTATTAAATGGTTTAATAGTTGTCTTTTAATGATGGCATGTAATGTGACCTTTTAGCATTCATTTGATTAAAGAAAGGAAGAGCTGTATTTGATGGAGTCTCTCTTCCTTCTTTCATCCATAACCAAAAATGAGAAGGTCTCATTTAGGCTATTGGTTTTTCATATAGCCATCTCAAACAAATGAGAAGAGTCTCATTTATTGGCTTCTTTATGATTGATTAAAGAATGAAGTGATGAATTGGATGCACATCACTTCTTTCTTTCATGATAACCGAAATTGACAACGAGCTTAAGAATTGTTCTTGCTTTTTTTACTCACTCTCTCCTATCTTTTAGGCATAGCCGAAACTTGAATGAGAAGAGTCTCATTTTTGGCTTCTTTCATCTAAGAAAAATCTCCTCAAAATATTTCTTCTCCTTTCCACCAAAAGATCTTGTTAACCAAGTTGTCCAAGAAGAACAACTGGTAGATTGGCTTGGTTGAGGATACAACAACAAGTAGAGGATACATTGATAAAGGAAAGGATACAAAATCAAAGAGTCAAAGCTATAGCAAGGATTCAAAGAGGATACAAAAGCAAGGTCGGTATAAATTTCTACCATCTTGTTCTTATGTTAATTATTTTCCTTATACTGCATCATGTATGGCCGAAACATGTTGATTTGGTTATGTTTTTTCTGCTACATTTTGATTTCGAGAAAAGTTTTGAAATCTACCATTTTGTCCAAATCTTGCATGCTTTTGTTTTTGGTCTAACAAGTGTTGGTTCCTTAAGCTAATATGGGCCTATATTCTCTTTGTGTATATCTTATGTTTACTTAACACTCTCCCATGCCCCTTCTATGTTTTCTTATCTAATAGACACAGTTCTGTATCTTTATCATATTATCCTTGTGTTCTCCAAACACTGAAACATGTTGCACATATGTAACTAACATAGTACAGTTACATGACACCATAAATGTTCTATGTTTAAACATAATATAACCTATATGCGGGAAAATATAAGAGAAAAAATTTCCTAATTTTCTTCTCTATTTTTTCTTGATAAGATTCCGTTTTAGTTGATTTCTCATCACATTTTCACTTTCTAAACATCAAATTGTAAATTTTTAAGCATTATTTTTCAAAAGACGCCCAATTTTGTAGATTAGGGATTTTAGGTGAAATTTAAGCTTTCCTTTTTTTTGCAATTTTGCATCCTTAATTGAGTTGAAATCAAGGAATGCCTCTCTTCCTAGCATTTAATTCTTATATATATTCCTTATTATATATTGGTTGAGTGAAAATTTATTAATTAAAATTTAGGGATTTTTGGAAACTAAGTATGGGGGATTATTTTATGGTTAAAGTATGTAAATTAATTCTTAAATTTAGGGTTTAAAGGGCATGGAAATTGCTAAGTAAGGACTTTCTTAGTATGCCATGTTATTTTCACTTTTTTTTTCTTGATTTAAGTTCCCTTTTGAACTCTAATTATCATTATATATGAGGATTGGTTGAACTTAGCATTCAAGAAATTTATATTAGATGTCGATGGAATTAAAGAGTGATTTCTTAATCTTAGATTATTTTCATGATAACATTTTTTCAAAATTATTATCTTGTTTATGAATGGATGTGATTGGGGTTGAATGTTAAGGATACCTTGCTATGGGTTGCTAGAGTTTAAATTATCAATTAATGAGTTAATTGGGACCTAATTTTTTATGAGGATGTTTTAATTTTATTGTTTGCTAAATTGTTAATTGAATTACCTTTGAATTTAGTTCTTATATGGACTCAGCTTATAATTAGCTTTTGTGCATATGTGAGAACATGATATTATGATTGTTGGATATTTTCTCATTTTAGGTTAACTATCAACTATGATAAAATGTACAATGATTATGGCATATTATAGGTGGGAAAAATAGCAGCCCCACTGTAAAAAGAATAGAAATGTGCTCTTTGATGCTAATATATACCTTGAGACCTAAAACCCTTATTGTGGAAGATATCCTAGCGAATGTGCTTTTAGGATATAACTCGATGATCGACTCCTATAATTTATAATTGATCTCCAATTAAAAAGATATCAGATTCTTTAAATGAAGAAATTCAAGGCACAGTGATATATAGATCAAGTAGTCTTAAGAGGGCCAGATATAGAGACAAGGCTATCAACGATAGTAAAATTTGACGGTTGGCTAGAATTCTTTGATATCTAAGAGCTAGTACTAGAGTGCATGTTTTGAGTGGATGAGAAGAAACTGTCTGGGATAATGAGTCAATGATTAGAAATTAGTTATATAATGTATCGCTTTAGAAGGAAAGAAATTTGAGGTTTTTCTAGAATACATATCACTCATCTGAGGTATTCACCAAGATTCCCTAAATTGGATAAAGGAATTGATTCTAGCCTAAGATATTAGGGTTAGGATGAAAAATGTTCTCTCTCACATCTAAAATGTATATCTTTCTAATTAAGGTTTGCTAATAGTAATGTATTCCAGTTATTTTTTTGCATTATTCTAGGCTACAACGTTGTAATATGAGTTATAATTTAGTTCCTTATGTTGAGACTTTACCTCTTATTCTTTAGCTCTTTTTAGTTGTTCTTCTTACTATTAATACATTTCTTTTCTTTTAAATTTTTTTGTTATTAATATCTTAATAGGGAGTAATTATGGAAAAATCTTTTAACTTTGAAATATATTAATCATGATAACTTATTATGAGTTTGATAGATATTATGATTAATCTTTGATGACTAATTTAATTTTAATTTGCTTTATTAATTTTAAAAATAGATACTTGCGTAAACTATGATACTTTTTTTTTTATATATAATTTGGTATGTATAATTGAGTTAGAAGTGAATTTAAGCAATTTTCATTATCCTAATAAAGAAAATCAAAGTGTGAATAAGTGAGCAATAAATAAATTCACTTCACTGGCATCAAACCAAGTCAAAAGTTTGAAATTGAAGAGTGGTGTTAGTAGCCATTTGAAATGCTAACCTAATTAAGTAACCAAGAGTATTCATAACAAGGTGTTTACTCTCAAATCAAAAGATTAGATGACTTTTCAAACAAATATCTAAATGATCTTGTGTTAATTTAAAGTTAGTAGTTTTATTATTTTATTAATAAGGGGTATGAAAATGTTTGAAAGTTGAAGAATTTTTCTCATGTATGCTCATTTTATGCATTGAGTTGAATTATATGGATTCAAATTACATTTGAATGATTGTGGAGTGAATTGACTTGATTTATAACTTGATGCAAGTATCTTAAAGCCTAGCAATTTAATAAGCCTTACAATTAATGAATGATGGAGAATCTTAGTTAGTGTGATTAATTTTGTTAAATTCTTTCTTAGATTTGCCACCTATTTAAGTTATGAGTAATAAAGCTAATTTTCTTAAAGACAATCAAACGCTTAAGTATGAGGGAATTTGATAAGTGCTAAATATGCTATATTTTAAACATATTTTTAAGAACATTATACTTATGTTTTGTTATGTTTTCTATAGGATTTGGTACTTAAATGACTTATATGTTTTAGGTCTTTTTTTAGTCCCTTAATATAGAAGGAACAAATTCAGCAACAATTGAGTCAAATTGGAGCAAATTTAGCATGATTTAGGTGACTCAGAATATAACACTTACACAATTCTTTGTTCTATCCATGTGTTCTCACATTAACCATTATATTTCTGGGAGAGTTTGCTACATAACTAAATACGACATTAGGAGCGACATATGTTCTTACCATGTTCAACATTGGATCATTTTGTTTCGTTGAGCATTTACCAATATGGTACTATGTTATGCCAATAGTTTTTAATATGAGAGCAATACAATACCATGTTTATAACTCGTGTTAGCGATGATTATTACAAAAAAGTTCCAAAGAGTGGTTTAAGGAATATAGGGTTAATATGGTCTTACGTGTAACTTGTATTGGTTAAAACTTTTATATTTTTTTGTTTAGGAGGGAGCAATTTCAAAAAAGTAAAGGAGATCAATTGGAAGCTAATTAAAGTAATTAGGATAAAAAGAGAAGTAACCTTAAATAAAAGTTTAAGAATTCTATCAATATTCATGAGAAGCCATTCTTTTATCTTTTATTTTAATTGGTCCTTTACTTTATCATAAACTAAATTAGGATATTGATCTACATGAGATGAATCCTAGACCTTATGTTTGAATTGATTATTTGTTTTTAATACAAGATTCTAATTTCCTTTAGAATTATTCATGTTTACTTTTTGTGTTGAATTGAAGTAGTAAACCTAGAAGATTCAAAATTGAAATTCATATATAGGGATTGAGAAATCACATGTATATTAGATCAAAGTATGAAGAATGAAAGTTGCATAGAATCCTAAAGATAGGGTCATAAATATCTCCTAAGTCAGAGTCAAATCAATCAAGAGAATTCATAGAGTGAATAAATGCATTCTTAGAGTTTTGACAAGAAAGAGATTTTAATCAATCTACTTAAGGATATGGACTATATGTCCTGAGAAAGAATATAGTTATAACTTTTCCATTCTTACCTGTCTAAGAAACTAGGATTGATCATTAAATTAAGTTAAATTCAAGCATAGGAAAGGTTTAAACCTTATTTACCTTATTTATCCACTTGTTGTTTCATTCTTATCTATCGCCTTGATTGGTTATTTCCTAATAATTGTTTTTACTTTGATAATTTTATTTTTTAAAATCGGTCATTCATATTAGTCCCTAACGTTTGTCGATATACAAAAACGATTAACATTTACAGAATTATATAATATGACCTTCTTAATTCTAGATTTTATTTATAAATAAATTATTCCAAAATATCTAACGAACACATTCATAAGTGCATTGAAAAGTCTAAATTTTCCTATTATTGCTACCAAATTCTCTTATATAATAAAAAGATAAAATTTTGTGCAGAATCTCGATATTCCTCTTCTTTATTTTCTAATAACATCATTGTTTAATAGTCCACTTTAACTATTTATGTGACTAACATGCGCCTTTAAATTAAAAAAAGAAATTATCAATTTAGCTACACTAACGAAACCTTGACCCAAAATTGGGTTTCTTTAGTTTAGGAGTTATATTATATGATTCTTCAAATATTAGGATCCTTTAAATATTATAGTCTAACACAAATTTTGGTGCAAATGTTAAGGATTAAAATGTATCTTCAATATTTTAGTGCACTCATACTATCTCATAATATTATGCTTATAAACTAAAAATTAACATTCTTTAAACTTTAAGAAGAGAAATTGGAAGAGAAAAGAATTATTGGAAATTGTTAGAAGTCCCTTATTCTAGAGATGCATAGGTTTGTATACACATTGGCACCATAATAGGTTGGTAGAAGGAGAAATCACACCATTGCATTCTCTCCTTGCCCACTTAGAGTCTCTCAAACCAAAAGCTCATTTTGCCTATAACTTTTTTTACTGTTGAACATAACTTCCACTTCTCCATCCCTTTTGGGCATCTCTTATTCAAGTTCCCAATCATTAGTTCTTATTGCTTCATTTTGTTATCTTTCTAGGTTCTTCATTGTCATTAAAGATTCACCCACACACTAACCCCATTAATGGTTCTCCAATCTTCAAAAATATGACATCATGGCTGCAAAGTGTGTAGTAAGTATTGTTTTAAGTGTACGAATAACGTCAAAGTGAACTGAGAAAATCAACACACTCTACCTCTAGTGAATGTGGTGAAAATGATGCAGATGATCTCACCATTTGATTTTACAGGGATGTGGTTGTAGGTGAATTAATTCAAAATTTTAAAGTTGTTTAAATTTCTTTAGAATAGGTCTTAGTTTATCTTTAATCTTATCTTATAAACTAGATTTGCTGGCTAAAATATCTATTTTAGTTTTTTGTTTTTTGTCTATAGAAGGCAACCAAGTTTAATAATAAAAGCATGGGAGTGTTATTAATCTTTATCTTATCCCATATTATTCATCTTCTTTTCTTTAAAGTCCCAACAGTGGTATCAAAGCTTAGTTCCTTGAGGGACCGTGAGATTGAGTGAGAAAATGCAAAAAATAATGTTCCTATGGCTGCTAGCAATTCAACAATATCTCACCCCCAAGTTTCAATAGTGAAAGACATCGAGAAGTCATTAGAAGACAATATTCTGATGATTGAAACTGAAGAGAGAGGAGAGAGAGTTTATGAGGTAGAATCTGAGATAATCATATTGGAGATGTAGAAAAGCACATAAGATTAAAAGAATTTGGAAACAACGCAACAGGCTTTTGGATACAATGGAATTAGTTTTGAAGTTGTTGATGTGTTTAATCAGGACGAAACTGAGGACTTGGTTAGGAATTATGAAGAGGAATATAGTTGCCATAAGGGAACGCCTCAATGCTATAACTGCAAAAGATTTGGTCATCTGCAAAAGAATTGTAGATTTAAAAAAGAAGAACATGCAAATTTGGTTGAAGTGGATAAAGAAGAAACTCTTTTTTAGATTTATTGTTGAGAAGTGCACTATTGAGAGATGTGCTCCAATATCTATAAGTTGATGATAATGTGCATTAACAAATTTGAATACGGTGATGAGAAGTGCATTACATTAGGAGAGAAGTGCTCCATCCTTGAAATTTTAAATTAACAGGGAATATTGAGAATTAATTCAAAATTTTAGAGTTGTTTAAATTCCTTTAGAATAGGTCTTAGTTATCTTTAATCTTATCTTATAAGCCAGATTTGATCGCTGAAATATCTATTTTAGTTTTTTGTATTTTATCTATATAAGGCAATCAAGTTTAATAATAAAAGTATGGGAGTGTTATGTATTCTTTAATCTTTATCTTATCCTATCTTATTCATCTTCTTTTCTTTAAAATCCTAACAATAGGCATTGAATCCTTTTTCAAAACACAATGGAACCTACCTGTAAAGCACTCCAACAACTTTAAGGAATAGCCATAATGCCCTTAACAATACCGAAATTACATTGGCTCTAAGGTCAAAGCTAGAGTCCTTTTTAATGTTGGCATCTGTGACTCACCTAAATCAAACTTAGTTTCTTTTGTTGATGAATTGTTTCCAAAATCAAGAACTTACATTGAGATAATCTACTTTTTCTATTCCAAATGTAAACCTTTACTTATGAATCTCCCCTAATCCCACGTCTCAATAGGACTTCTATTAGGATGTTATTGCTGTTATTGAGTTTACATGTCAATAATTACTTCCTCATGGTAAACAATCCTTCCAGAAATGGTGATATACTTTATAATTTTGCATATATAGACACCCTCATTAGCCTTTGGCCAAGATCATGCATCCAATGACTTATACCATCGATGGAGTGGTCGGTTGGATATGTTTTTAGTGGAAAAGTAGTATCAGTAAGAGAAAATGCATAAAGCATTACTCCAGGTAACTCTGAAAGGCATGAGGGGGTTATTTGATTTTGATGACAAGCCAAAATGTGAGTTAGATTTATCAAGCTTGTAAAAGAATAAGGATCTATTTATAGCACAAAGAGTGAAGTGCATGCTCAAGAGGTGGAATTAAAGTAAACAATTTCAGATATTTGAATTGTTGACTAAGTATGTAGTTTTTCAGATTATGCAAGCATCTTGTAATCCTCTTCAAGTGATCGAGAAAATATTTTATATGCCTTCAACATGAGTTGAATTAAGGAGGATTCTTACGTTTAATTTCAATGATAATAAAACATTATGATTAAAATTACCAAAGAAGAAGTCCTTTAAACCTATTAAATTTTATAGTTTAGAACATTCAATATCTTAAATTTTGTTTTCACTAAATAAAATTTGAAATTGTAAATTTTTCACCTCCAAGACTCTAAGTGATACATGCATTTGAGGAGATACACACGTTTGAGTCAACACATGAAGCCACTATTACATAAGATTAGGGCATAAATATAACTTTGAACACATTGTTTCTTTCTTTTAATTGAACGGCCATAAACATATATATATGTTTCTTATTCTCCATCAATATTAATGACGAGAGGTGAGAATTTTATGTAAAAAAACAAATATCACTAATCAATAGTTGTTGACGTAATTGTTATGGTTAATTTATTTTTCATGTTATCTTACACAAAATAGGAATGGAGAAATTGAATTTTCTATCACATTTGAATGGTGAAGTGTTAAATGAGTTTCTTACTTCTTTCTGATAGTCAAGTAACATCTTGTACCAACATATTTAGTAGTGTGCTTTGTAATTTGATATTTAATAATGTTAACTAGCAAATTAGCTAATTATTATTGTAGTGTTAATTAGGATCTTTTAATCATTATTATTATTTTATTGAGATATGTTTTCTTATCATTAAAGTGAATTATTAATTTTTCATCACCTTAAACTTAAATATAAGATATGAGGATTTGTCAATATCAACAAGAAAGAGATAAAGTAATGAGTGGTGAATAAGAATTTTGTTAATGTGAAGCAAAGAGATTATAGATAATTGAAAACCCTAATTTTACTGTTGATTCCAATATAAGGTAAATTGTAGGAGTTCAATTTTCATAAGTATATGTATAAATTATTATTAAAACATATGGTCATAAGAATGCATTAGTTAATTCTTTTTCTTTTAGGTATGATGAAGATATGATGGAGAGAATGAAACTTATAATTAATTTCTTGAAAATTAATAATAAGAAATTAAAGGAAGAAATAAAGTTGTTAAGTTATGAAATTGGTATTTTGGAGGCAAAATCAAGTAAAATTTGTCAAAAAAAACTAAAATTGAAAGAGAACATGGTAAAAGTGAAAAGAGATGTCATAGTTGAAGGAAATGCTAAAGCTTACCATTAGTGAGAGAGAAAAGTTATCAAAATTAATGATTTACTGCAAATTGAAATGTAAGATCAATACTATAGTGTTGTTTGCATTGCTTATAAAGAAGCTTTATAAGAAGTTTATATTGTGGAAATAAGTTTACAAAATTTTGTCCCAAATTTTTTGGAAGGTAATCAATAATGTACTAAATTGTACTATTTTTATGATTAACATTATTGTTTATGAGCATTAATATGCTGCAATTATCAACTTAATGTCCATGGTTTATTATAATCATACTTATGTACAACATATTGCATATCCGTATGAAGATGTTATAAGTTGTTATACACACACACACACACACAATTATTTCGTTAATTAATTTCATATATATTTTGTACATTTGTACAT
>JANZLD010000008.1:53552042-53565885 GCA_026413575.1 Erythroxylum carthagenense | reverse complement strand
ACTGATAGACTTGTCTATTCTGATATTGGACGACTGTACCAGATGATTATTTTGGATTATTGATTTACTGATTTCTGTTATATTGTGATTTAATTAATGCGATGCCATATGGACTATTAGCGAAATTTTCTAGTAGTGAACCTTTATCGTGGGATACGTGTCGGAGCGACCTTCGGGTATCCCGATATGTAACCTACGATGAGGGGGCGCTACAAAAAATCACTAAGATAACTACACCTATCACTTTCTATAATATAGTTTTAATGAGTACAAGTGTCAATCCCATGAATATTGTAACTACTTGCTCATTATTATATTATTTATCGAAATGAAAGATTAATTTTTAAAAAAATAAATAAAACTAAATTAACGAGTAAGAAATATCCAATTAAAATGATAGATAAAAAACCAATAAATAAGTAAGGTCTAAACGAAAAGTTCCATTATAACCTTTAATTTTCTAGAATGTATCTTAATTTAATGGTCAGCCTTAGTTTCTCAGACTGGTAAGAATTATAAAGCTATGACTATATACTTTCTCAAGACATACAATCTATGTCTTTTAATTAATTGATTAAAACATCTTTCTAATCAAAACTTTTAAGAAGCATTAATTTGCTCGAAGAATTCCCTTAATAGATTTCATTCTAACCCAAGAGATTTATGAGAGTCTAAGTGCCTATTTGGATGAGCTTTTGGAATATCAATAAGCATTTTTTTCCACCAAAAAAGCCATCTTTTTTAAAAGAATGAGTGTTTAGTTGTAAAATAAAAAAGTACTTCTTTAATAGATATAGTTTTTTTTGCAGCCAAAATACAACTTTTTAATAAGCTCAAATTTGGAGTTTCTAAAAAAAGTATTTTTTCATGTTGATTTTTCAGATCAATTAATGAGCCTATATTTTTAATCTTTTTAGTCTTTATGTTTTATACATAATTCCCACAATATCTACAAACTCATCTTCACGTTTATTTTGAGAGTTAAATAATATTATTTGACTTTTTATATGTTTTAATATTTATTTTTAATATTAGTTTCACTTGTTTTATAATCCATATAAAAGATTTTGTTATATATATTTTCATTTATGTTTCATATGGTTTAAAATTATATAATAATTATTATATTGTGTTTTGAATATTGTTTAATATACTTTAAATAATATTTATATGCATAAATAATTTTTATTACAAAATAAAATATAGTTAATTAAAGGTATTTTTTATTTATGTTGCTAAACAGTTTACTACATGAAGCTCTTTCAAAAAAATTCTTTTTTTAGTTGACAATTAAACAGTCAACTGGCTTCTGACAAAAGCTCTACTGATATAAATCCATCCAAACAGGCACTAAGGTTCTATGTAACTCTCATTATTTATTTTTTGATCTAGTCATACATATAATTTCTCAATCCTTATATATGTAATTTAATATTGAATCTTCTGCATTTGCCACTTTAATTTAATATAATAAGTAAGCATGAATAATTCTTAAGGAAACTAAAATGTTGCATCAAATTAAAGAATTAATTTCAAACAACAAGTTTAGGGTTCATCCCAGCTAGATCAATATCCCAATTTAGTCCAAATTAAAGTCAATAAAATCAACAATAAATTATATAAAAGATAAAATAATGAGTTCTAATATATATTGAAACTTAATATTTCTTGATTGAATCTTGATGGACTTCTTAAACTTTTCTCTAAGGTCACTTCTTTCGAACTAATCTTAATATTTCTTGATTAAATCTTAATGGATATCTTAAACTTTTCTCTAATGTCACTCCTTTTTTTTATCCGAACTACTTTTAGTTGGCTTCATATTAATCTCCCTTAGTTAGTTATTCACCGTCTCTACCTCTTAAGGATGAAACCCAAAAAAAATGTAACACAAGACCATGTTGACCCTCGTATTGCTGAACCCACTCTATAGAATTTTTGAAACATTTCTTTATTTGGGATTTTTGCATATAAAATATATTTGAAAGTTATTATTTATTATTTGAGTTAGTTATAAAATTCACATGAATGACTAGTTAGTTAAATAAAATAAAATATTGAAATAAAAATTACAATTATTAACACTAGCTTCCGATATTGGGCGGGCATAAGGCTAATATTACTAAAAAGGAAAACAATATGTCAATATCTACTCAGCGGAGCGCGTGCGAGTGAGCGCTCTTCCTTGGAGACATAAACTACACGGGCATCACGTTACGGAAAAGCATTTCCGTTACCGAACGTAACTAACGTTAACAGGAGAATTCAAATTAAAAACATAGGATAGGAGGGAGGGAGGTTTTGAATTCGAATTAGTAACGGTCAGCGAACTCCATTTCGTATCTCTCTCACGCGCACACAGACAGAGGGATAAATAAAGAGTTCAGATTTGGAGTAACACATTGTCTGCGTACGAGAATGGCCGCTCTCACACCTGGAATCCTCCTAAAGCTGCTTCAGTCTATGAACTCAACAGCCCGTGTCACGGGCGACCACCGCTCTCCACTCCTCCAAGTCATCGGTATCGTCCCCGCCCTCGCCGGCTCGGACCTCTTCTCAAGCCACGGATTCTACGTCCAGCTCTCCGACTCTCTCAACTCCACCTATGTCTCCCTCTCCGACCGCGACACTGACCTCATCCTCTCTAATCGCCTCCAGCTAGGACAATTCGTCTACGTCGACCGCTTCCACTTTGATTCCCCCGTTCCTGTGGCCTCCGGCCTCCGCCCAATCGTCGGTCGTCACCCCTTTGTTGGCACCCCGGAGCCTCTGATTGCCCGCTTATTGCCCTCTAAAAAGGATTTCCTCATTCAGCCTGTGGCTGAATCGGAGTACACCTTAGATCCTATTTCAGTCTATTTGTCCAACAACAAGTACTCTACTGAGAATAAGAATGACAGGGCGAAGAATGATGACAATCCTAAGAACGACAAACACGCTAAAGCTGCGGCAACAAGGAAAGCTTTGGCGCCGCGTGACAACAACGACGGAAATATTGCTAATTCCAACGAAGTCAAGCTACCACAGAGGTTTTCTTCGCCTTCTGGAGCAAAACGGTCGGTGTCGAGGGAGCCGTCACCTGTAGGAAAGGGGAAGAGATCGATGTCTCCGGTGCCGTCCAAATGTGTGGTACCCAGCCTAGCGGCAGCGCGAGAGGAGAACAGGAAGGCGGCAAGGGAGCCGTCGATTATAGTCCCGTCCAGATATAGGCAACCGTCGCCGACGGGGAGGAAGCAGGCGTCGCCCAACGCAAGGAGGGCTTCGTTGTCTCCGGGAAGAAGGTTGTCGGGAGGGTTAAAGGTGTCGCCTTTGGTGGCGGATTCAGCTGGGAAGAAGAAGATTGCATCAATAGTTGCTGGAATTTCTAAGGTTTCTGAGGCGCTTGTGGGTTCTGCTAAGACCATGAGGAAGAGCTGGGATGAGACTCCGCCTGCTTCAGCAGGTGCAGGGGAAGTGAAAGAGAAAGGTGATGTGAAGAAGAAGCCCGATATCCAAGCTATTTTGCGCACTCAGGTAATTTTCAAATCAATTCCTTTGGTATTCTCAAGTTCTCAATGCTATGATTGGTATAGTGATTGGGTTGTTGTTATTGGTACTTTCTTCAACTTAGTTTTTCTGTGCGGCCTAATTATTAAGAATTGCAAGAAATTGATTTGTTGAAGCTTGTTTATATGAACAAGTTCAACTGTGTGCTCTATCAATCCGTAGTCGATTCTACATTATTGGAATTTTTGTTCATTTAGCTTTACCTCTGTTTCTACTGTACCATAAATCAGTGATAAATAACCAGAGCACCCCATGTTTTGCACTCAAATTTAACTTCGGTGAGGTTCAATCATTTTTTTCTTTTTCAGGCAGCACTTTCCAGACGTCTAAGTGATGTTAATCGACAATCAAATGAGGATGATGATTCTTCTAATAAGGACAAAATAAAACCCAGTTCACCGACTGAAGTTAGTGCAGAGCAGAAGCAGTCAACTTGTGCATCTCTAGGATTCAAAGTCCACGAGAAGAAATGGACTGATGGGAGCATTCCATTGGAAGCAGTCTCTGGAGAACTTGCAAGGCTTGGAAAGGTTAGGAATGGAGTTTATAGCTTGTTTCTTCAAGTACGAGATTGACATAAATAGTTTAATTAGTACAAACATGACCTGACCATGTGGTTTATACTATTACCCAAACAAAGTGCAACTTAAAAGGATGTATTAAGGATGAAAACGTGCACAACCTAGGGAGTAGAAATTTTTGAAATCTCTAAGATGATACAAGTTTATTTTATTACTGTGATTACTAATTGCAGGAAGCTACGCAAAGGAGAATTCTTGCTTCAACAGCAGCGGCCGAAGCATTGGAGGAAGCAATTGCTACTGAGTCTATTATAAGGTGTTTAAGGTAATGAATACAAAATGGCATCTTGTGATTCCTCTTAAATATGGTTTTCAGTCCCGTAAGAATTTCACTTTCTGGTTCTTGATTTCATCATCATGAATGCTCTTGAAATGGAAAATGATGACTTAACTGTCAGTAATGATAATTATCAGCAAGGATAATTTATTTCGGTTTGCAAAATCTAAAATGTTTTCTAACTTTTTTGTGGAAAATCACCATGATGGATGTGAGCCTAATTTCTTTGTCCCCTCTATCAATTGCAGCATATTTGCAGAACTCTCTTCTGTATCCAAGGCAGGGAATCCCCTACCTACCATCGATCAGTTTTTTGAGGTTTATAATGATCTTGGCAAATATGCTTCAATTGCTGAGTCAGTTACCCTTAACCACTCTTCTGATCACGATACCATCCCAACAGACCAATCGAAATCAGCTTCTCTATGGGTTGAAGCTGCTTTAGCTACAGATCTTGAGATTGTATCTCTTCTAAACAGCCAGAATAATGAACATCCGAAAGTTCTACCAAAAAGTTTGTCTAAACGGCAGTCACTAAAGGCTACTCTATCATCTGTTTCTGATCCTATTGTTGGTGTCTGGACAAGAGGCTATGGAATGAAAGAAACAGTAGAACTTGCTAAAAAGTTACAATTTGAGATGCAAACATGGTTTGTGATGTTTATCGAGGAGTCCCTTGATGCGGGTTTCCGTGTTTTGGGCGAGTGTACTAACAACGGAGGTAAAGGGTTGTCTCTCAACTCTAGCTCTATTGCAGCTGTTCTATCTCATTTGAAGCGAGTAAATGATTGGTTGGACCGTGCTGCAACCAAAGGGAATGACCAACTTACAGAAAAAATAGAGAAACTAAAGCGAAAGATCTATGGATTTGTCATCCAGCATGTTGGAACCACTTATGATAATTCCACCTCGGTTGCTTCTTCTTGATTTGGATTTATATCTTATTTCTTTGATTTCCTTCGTCCCTCTAGTAATTCTCCTTTGTTCATACTTGCTTGAGCAAGACATGTTGCTCAGAACAATTTGTTTATGCATCCCCTTTTTTTTTGAAAAATAAAATTTAAATTATATGATAGACGAAAGCTATTACACATCCTAAATAAGAATCAGACACCTATAATCAAGAGAGACTATACTACACAGGATGTACATCAAAACACACAAAAATTTACACCAAACCATCCAATTTACTCTAAGTTCTTGGCTAACTATACATCGCTTCTCATTGGCAATAATAACCACTGTAATCAAGTTCACAATTTGTTCGACAAGTTGATGTTTTTGTTGTTCCTCGTTTTTATATAACTGCCTATTCCTTTCTCTCCAAATGGAATAAATTACCATACAAAAATGAAGTCTTGATGATAATGCTATTCTTTTGACCTGCTTTGGTGCACCTTATGATTGTATTTACTGTTTCATACCACACAAAGTTGAAGGTAGAAAGCTGTAACATACTCAAAATTCGGATTCACACTGATTTGCTATAGCTACATTCAAAAAAACGGATGATCTCTGCTTTCATTCAATTGTTTACAAAGGACCCAAATAGGATCAAACCTGTCTTTGGTTTTTAGTCTATTCTTTATCATTAGCCATGTGAATACCGCAACTTTAGGACACAGAAGTTGCTTCCAAGTGACAATAGCCCAAGGAACTAAATCCAGATGCTGCATTAGTAAGCTGTGACCA
Source organism: Erythroxylum carthagenense (assembly GCA_026413575.1). NCBI lineage: Eukaryota > Viridiplantae > Streptophyta > Magnoliopsida > Malpighiales > Erythroxylaceae > Erythroxylum > Erythroxylum carthagenense. The sequence continues at coordinate 53,559,789 of JANZLD010000008.1, read as the reverse complement.
GAACTGTTGGTGAAAATTCGACTAGTATGATATGATGTATCCTTATGCAGGTACAATAGGAAGGTATCCAGTTAGCAGCTGAAAGTTCCCAAAGTTACCAACCCATTCCCCATCTGTATTAGCCAAGACACTCTTAACATCAATGAGAATTATGTTTCTGAGTGTAGCTAATTCAGATCTTTGTATAAGAGGGCTGAAATCAATCCAATTATCAAACCAATGCCATATCACCTCACCATCTTCCAGCTTGTGCTTCAAATAAGGGTATATCTGATCTCTTAAATTGAGCATATAGTTAAAAATCCATTTTCATCCTTACTGTGGATTAAATTGTCAATTGTCAGCAATTAAATGCTTGTAGATTGTGTCACTAGAGGAAATAAAAGGCCCTGCTTAATCTTCCATTCTTCAATTGCCACCTGCGTTTTTCTCTTCACACAACACTAGGCGAAAAATGTAATCTGAAATTTATGAACCTTTGGTCGGAGACCGATGATACATTCAAAGTCAATTTTCTTTCTGAAACAAATTGCAGGTGGGGATAGCTTTGGGACTTGCAAGGCTGAATTAATTGTTTGATTGGATTCCATATTTCTTGGGATATGGAACACTTGTCAACACTCTCTCTTTAGCCTTGTCACTGATCTGATATCCAGAGTCTAGCTTACACCGGGGATTAGCCTTTGAATTGATTAGTAGCTAACACGTCTTAGTAAATTACACTCCAGCAGTAGGTAAAACACCCTTCTTCAATCAGTTCAGTTCCAGCCTCGTAACTAGAATAAAAAAGGTTTGGGTAGGGTGTTACATTATCCTGAAACGAAGAGGGTAGAGGGCCATGTTCATAATAAATACGGAATCCATTGAACTCTTTATATAGCTGTGGCGATGAGTAAAAAGAAAGCAAGCAAGCAAGAAAAACCTTGCAGAGAGTAAGCTGAAGATGAAGAAAATGGCAAGAGTTTTAAAGATGAGAATTCTATGTGGAATGGTGGCATACTTGGCTGTGGTGTCAATTGCAACAATCCAAGATGACGAACAAGAATGTGCAGAGCAGCTGGGCAATCTGGCTGCTTGCATACCATTCGTTAGTGGCACTGCCAATAAGCCAACACCAGAGTGTTGTCAGGATACCCAAAACGTCAAGGCAAATAAGCCTAAGTGCTTGTGCGTTCTCATCAAAGAGAGCACTGACCCCTCCATGGGGCTTCCCGTCAACACCACTCTAGCCCTTCAAATGCCATCTGCTTGTAATATTGATGCCAAAGTCTCCGACTGTCCAAGTAATTCCTCTAAACTTTCCTTCAAGCTCCTTTTTTATGTTGAAGTATAATTTTTGGGTGCCTTTTTTGCAGCTATACTGAATCTCCCACCAGACTCCCCAGATGCCAAGATCTTTAGGGAAGCGGGTTCCTCAGATGCAACAACCACTACCTTCACCACAGATTCCCCGCCAACCACTGCTTCTCCTGGATCTTCTTCTTCTTCTTCTTCTTCTTCGTCCTCTACTCCTGATTCCAACTCAAAGACAACTCCTAGTAGCAATGGAGCAGCCAAGGCCAAGCTTTCTGCAGATTGCGTCATCATGGCTTTGGCCTTTGCTGCAATGATTCTCATCTGAGCTTCCCACTAGATTGAGTTATCATTGTAGCGATGCCCTTGCTAATTTGTTTCTTGATAGTAGAATAACCATAAATAAGAACTGCTTGCTTGCTTTTACTTTGTCGTTGATATAAAAGTGAGGGTTAGAGAAAAAAGTTGAATGCACTTTACTTTCAATTAGTTTTTACCGTGTTTTAAGTGGCTGGACTGGGGCTTGCTTTCTGTTGAACTAGATTTCCTTTGTACGCCTAGTTTCGAAACAGGCATTCAGGTTCAAACCTCAAGTGACTCCAAACATTTTGAGATCTTAAAGAAATAGTCATTCTCCACAAATAAAACGAACCACCCAAAATAAAATAAAATAAAATAAAAGACAAAACAACTATATATATAAAAAAAGAAGATAAGTTACCACACGGTGGACATACGGACTTACTCCGAGCTAAGACTTTGATTCAAGAACTTTAAGGAGTAAATTAACTCAAAACACTATTAATTAGTAACTAAAACTCACAAAATTTAAAATATGGCTAATATTTGGCTGGTATTTTACGATTTAAGATGCTGCAAGTTAGAATTATCGTTGCCATAATTTTATGGTGAGCAAAAAAATGCAAGGTACAAAATTAAAAATCACTCTCAGATCAAAACATTACAACTAATTGAAAACTTAAGTTTATAAAAAAATTTGGATTGCTCTTATTGACAAAGATTTTATATATATATTCATGCATATATAGAGAGAGAGAGAGTTTTTAGAACCTTTATTCTAGTTAAAAAGGGTTTCTAATTTATATCCTATTGTTGGAAATTTTTTTATAAATCCTATATAACCAGGATAGCATATCCAAAATAACATATAGTACTACTTCCTATTTATTAAGAAATCTTAACACAACTAAAATTTCAGCCTTCATTTTTTATGTGAGCTCAATTCTCATCTAACCACATTAAAGTTTTGGCTACATGCCCTATTTTGGGGCCAAATGTGTCTTTGGTTTAATCAATTTAGGGCTAAACATTTTAACCTATTCAATTAAAGCTTAAGCGTTATCAAATCTATTCGATATTAGGCTATTTTAGACAAAAATTTGGTGGTGTTATACACGCGTTATTAATACTGAATGGGGCACCTTACGTGACATTCTCTGTCACGATCTGGTACCACATCGGGTACATGACAACTACTCCATACTCGGGCTAAAGACACTCACAAGACCTTTAATTCGACTATGCAAGACTAACTGAATATTTTTTAAAAAAATATTTGCACATTACAACAGTTGTATTTTAAAATTTTCAAAACTCAGTCAAAACACCTGCAAATAAGTTTTAAACGTACTTCTATATTCATATTAAAATTCTACCACAACTTCTAGACTTTTAAGTCCACTCAAGAGCAATCTCAACAAGAGTACAAAAGGTTCATACATAAGGTTTTTTACAAACCACAAGACAGTCAAAAGTTAATTTTATAAAATCATAAAGCATATTAACATAACCAACATAATAAAAACAGTTCATGAGCCATTATATAACAAAAGTACAAAACAGAGATTACCCACGTGCGGTAATGCCCCAAAAATATCAAAAGTCCGCATGATACACTCAGAGCTTGAAGCTCTCCAAATTAACCTGCATGGTTGAAAAGCGGAGGGGGTGAGTGCGCTATGTACTTAGTGAACAGGAAAAACATATGTTGTAAATAGAACCTAATACACACCAAGATGGTTTAGGTAACCTAAGGATAGGTTTTTCACACATCTACCATGCACATAACCACCTATGAAGTGAACATATATGATATAGAAACATATAGGCTTAGCCTATGATTCAACATATATTAATTAGGAACCACATAGCCTAGCCTATTAATCACTCATCTAGTGAACATAGGTTTCAGTTCTAGTACATAAAAGCAAAAAAACATCATATGTATAAATCAAATATCGTCAGGAAAACAAATCTTATGATAGCTCAAAACAATCATGTGTGTCACCATTAGTCGGTCAAACTAGTGTGTAAACTTTCCGATTCTCGGTGTTGGCTCGATATTCATCTGTGATGAGTCCAGACTACGGTCGACAAGAACGTCATGATCTTAAGTGATGACCTCATCGGTGACTAGACTTCTAGATATGCAACCACCCGCAAATCCTGTAGAAAGGTGTCGATATGGAGACTCAACTTTTATGTACCAGCATCAAAGGTATAACGGTCGCTTAATCTATTGTACCTAGCACACGATTGACCAATTGCTACCTCACTAATCATAAAAATCATATACAAATATTAAGTACAAAAATCAAGTAAGGCACTATGCCTATTTATCAGTCTAACCAATAAAATGGAATCTTGTCATGGTTCCAAGCCAAAAGAGAACACATACATGTAGCATACATGACTCGATTATGCATATTTAAATTCCAAAACATTATTTCATGCAATAAAAGTTATCTTTTGCATTCCAAGTGCAAAATTGGTAAAAAAATATAGTTTCAGAAAATAAAACATTATCCTTTGCACTTAAAGTGCAGGTTTGTTGAAAACAATATCATTTCTCAAAATACGTAATAAAAACGTCAGTTGCACTCTAAGTGTAAAGAGTTATTCAAAACAATATCATTTATTAAATACACAAGTATACTAGAATCTATTTGAGATTGTGTATATAATTAATTCTTACTTTTTCAGGAACTAATGTGTAAGGAACTGGAAAATTCAATAGAACAAGGTCATCCAATGATAGTGGATGAAATGTGTGACAAAGTCTTGGGCATTAGATCAGATTATGTCATTGGCATAGGAGTTGGGCCTTGACTACAAGGAAAGACTTCGGTCAAAAAGAGACTTCAAGACGAACTAGAGGAGTCGAAGAAGGTTAATCAAGAGTTACAGCCTCAAGTTGATGAATTGAATAAAAAAGTTGAACAAATGGAGGATCGATTAACTAGCGAAGTCGAACAACAAAAAAGCTCTTGGAACTTTTATGTTCTACACATAATATTCGTTTAGATTAGATATATGTACTCATATTGATATATTAAATACTTATGATGTATTGTTTATATTAATTACTATATTATAACATGTTTCGGAATTGCAATTAAATAATAAATTGTCTGCATGTATGAAATTCTTGTTATACTTTAAAAATTATTAAAATTAATGATATACTAAAAAATTGAAGAATTATTAAATAAATAAAATTCATAAATAATATTGAATGCTTATTGAATAAATAAGATTTAAAAATTTTTATTAAAAAAATAATTATTAAAATCCATAAATTATTAAATTAAAATTATTTTTGAAAAAATGAAAAAATAAAAGAAAAATAACTATTAAAATTGAAAACTTATTAAATTAAAATAATTTTTGAAAAATTAAAAAACTATTTCCTACATTTTTCTGAGGCATTTTGCAACTCACAAAAATGTAGCAGATTTTGCGACGTTTTAAAAACGTCGTGGATTGTATATATTCCACAACGTTTTCATGAAACGTCATAGATTCTTTCACATTTCACGACATTTTAAAAACATCGCGGATTTTATATATTCCACAACGTTTTCATAAAACGTCGCGGATTTTTTCATATTCTGCAACATTTTAAAAACGTCACAGAATGTTAGAGATTTCGTGATGTTTTTTAAAAACGTCGCAGAATGTGAAAGAATCCATGACGTTTCTTACAAACGTCACGGATTGTCCAAAATTTTAGTGATGTTTTTATAAACATAATGGAATGTCAGTGTTTTCTATGACTTTTTTTACATAAAACGTTGTAAAAATCTTTTGCCTACACCACATTCTGCAAAGTTTTTTGTGACATTTTATAAAATGCGGCAAAATACATTCTATGACGTTTTTGGACATTCTGTGACGTTTTAAAAATGTCATAAAATGCCTTGTTTTCTTGTAGTGTCAACAAAAATCATTTACACTATCATAAAACTTAAAGCATTACTTACTTGATTCACAGTTCAATTCCTTCAACAGAAATTCCAGAAATGGGGAGAGTAAATAATGGGTTTCGATGATGGAAAAGCAAGAAGGAAGATTGTGTTTTCGATGATGGTAAAGCAAGGACGTAAGTGTAGGTGGTTTCGATGAAAACAAAGAAAGGAGTTGCAGAAACATTTTTCCTAAAGCCTAGGTGTCCCTTTTTAAGGCTTGACACATGTCTCCAATGCATGTGTTGCATGTGTCTTCTAAGTAAGGCAACCACTTGTCCTTTAACTCTTGTCCATATGTCACACATTAATAGATCCATTTGTCACTACATAGTTTATCTCTTATTTTAATATTTTTCCTATTCTTAAATATCTTAAATTTTCAATAACATTCTTAAAATTACCAAAATTCTGAAATAATAACTATTATCACCAAATAAATTTTGTAACACAATTAACCCAAAATTCACACTTTAATCACATTAAAAACCACATATACTTGGAAAATGTCAATGAATGCATGTACAATTATTTCATGAATGACAACATTATTCACGTGCATGTGAATGCCATATAATGCATGAAATGCACTTCTAAATTCTCAATAAATTCTTATATAAAGCATCCTAGGGTTGACAATGGATGTTACACTTTGTCTTGGTCATTGTACCACATGTGTCGCCCCTTATGCAATTGGGGGGCGTTCGTAGTAACTGAGGGGGTCGAAGACCAAGAAGTGAGTTATTTATCAGCCAAGCATTCTTCTTATCCAATCTCTTGGTCCTTGTGGAAAGGAAAAATAATTTCACACTCTTCCTTTAAGGAAGGGAGGGTTAGGAAAATTCTATTGATTGCAGCTTTCTCCAGGCCTCCAGGAAAAGCATGAAAAAAGAGGCTCGAATGATACGATCCTCCGTCACACCAGAATGAAAGGGGCGATCTCGTAGTTCTTGGTCAGTGAAGATATGTTGTTAGGTACTCCATTTTATTTTCCCATTGAGGTCAAACCTAAACCTGTTCTCAAGAGATAATTGTCCATACGTTGATAAAGGATGTATGGATTCTCGAGAAAAGAGGAGCCGTGGTGGTCCCCCGGACCACTCGGATCCCACAAGTGAATAGAAAATTAGATCCATATTGGATCTCACCTGAATCGCCCTATCTATTCTCAAAAGAAGTTTTGTTTGTCTATTGGAAGGTTCCATTGGCACGCATCTTGTTGGACACCCCGCCCTCACGAGATGTGTGCTCGACATCCTTGGTGACATCTAGACATGCCTCCCACAGGGGGTGAGCCCACACCAGTTAGTCACCAAAATCAAACTCATTCCTTCAACTTAAGAATAGATTTTAGAAATCTTTAGATCAGCATTTGAAAATGACTTCTTTAGAACAATTGTAGCTTAATGTCTCCAGTTTGTTTTGAATCAAGAATCACCTCATTTGGAGCTTTACAGATCAAAATATCATCAAAATACCAAAGTATGTTTAGTACAATATCCAATTCATACTTTTTAGACATGTTTTGGTACAAAAGCCATAACTTTCACTACAGATATCGGATTAAGGTCATCTTAGGATGGTTAAAAAGACTTCTAGATATACAACTGATGTGAGGATCAAAGGAGAGATTTTGTCATTTAGAGGGTCAAAACATGGTTCGTGTGGAAATACACAGGCAGACCGTGTACTCCTTGGGTTTGGTGGCCTTTTTATTATTAGAAGACATGGTCAGTGTTAATTTACACAGCCTGACGATGTACCTCTCAGATATTTACTAAAATCTCCCTCTCCAAGACATCTCCAATGGATCCTACATCCATTCTAACACCACTTTCACTTATAATCTTTCCAAATTCAACTCTTCTAGTATGATATCACTTCATTTACTATGAATGTTCTCTATATATACCCTATGCAGCATCACCAACTTATAATTATCATATCTCTTAACTCCACTATCCAAAAATTTCATACTTTATATTAATGGAAAGCTAGAAAGATAATCTACAAATTTTAAGAAGACAACTTTGTCTAATCTTGTTGGCTTCCGAATTTTTTTCTTGATGAATGAGCATAATTTAAATGATTTTTGAGGTTTTGATAGATTAATTTTTTTTAGTTAATTATTATGTCAAAGTTAGTAGGATTTATTGAATGGGTAAGTGGAATTAAAGTGTTAAGGTTAT
>JANZLD010000008.1:53505263-53521281 GCA_026413575.1 Erythroxylum carthagenense | reverse complement strand
GTTCAATGCCCTTAACCTATGCCATATTATCTTACCCACATCAACATGCTAATTAATTCCAACATAAATTAATCTAGTAAGACCCGAAAATTAATCTAATCATGCTTATTTAAAAAAATTCAAGAGCCAATAGGATTGGAAGAAGAAAATGTGGTTTTACATTTAAGAGAAGGAGAAAGCGTGAATTGGGACAGAAGGAGAGAAATAAGAGAGATTTCGATGGTTGAGAGAAAAGAAGAGAAAACAAGCTAAGGTTTCAATTTTCTTAGCCTTCAAGAGAGATTTTGAGGTTATTCAAGAAGGAAAAAAAAAGGTAAAGGAAGAGAAGAGCTTCCATTTGAGCCAAAGATCTCGTCATTTGGTAAAGAATCAAGGAAATAAAGAAAGACAAGAGAAGCAAGAGTAGAGACATTTTGAGCAAGCCTATAAGCAAGGAAATCAAGGTAGGTACATTTTTATAATAGAGTAAAAAAGTCACTACATGTTTTCTTTGAATCAAGAAAGTTTAATGATTTCAATTGCATCATAAGTGTTTCATCTATCACTTCTTGAATGAATTGAAAATCTGTTTTATGTTTGATATATGAATTGTGTTGACATGTGAAAAGATTTTGAAAATGAATTTTTGTGAAAAGATACATGATTATGGAATCTTGTTTTCAGAAATGTTTTCGAAATATCTCATGTCTATGAAAAGTGAAGATTAAAAAAAGTGCCATTTTGGGCAATATGTTTACAAGTATATGAAATCAAGTTCCAAGAATGTGCCATTTGGGGAAATGGTTTTTAATTTATGAATTACATGTTATGTGGGTTTGGTGTAATCCATTCAAGAATGTCACGTGCACCTTGACCAAGTTAAAGGCTTCTCCCACTTGCCTGCTAGTGGCATGGAGCTCCTTTATAGACTCTCTCAAGTTTACGCCGACTCAAAACCACTATGTGGGATTGCGATAGTGCTTTAAGTTTACGAGTACACAGGACCATTATATGGAAATGTGTAGTTTGTCATGTTCATAGATTTACCCAAACTATTCTAATGTGCTTATGTGCTTATGATATATGAACAAGTTTGATGTATTCATGTTTTGTGGTTTGAGGATTTGACTATATGATAAGAATTAGAGAAAAATGTGTTTTTTTATGACAAGTAAATGTTTTCAAAGGTTTTACTTATTTTTTTGTTATAAACTGTTACCCATAAGCTTTCAAGCTTACCCCCCCAATCCCATCTTTAGGTGATCGCTAAAAGACCAAGTGATCAAGAGCCTAAGGGCATTTCTCTAAATTTGCTTATTTTGTAGTTTGAGTTGATTTTGGGAAAGTAAGAAGTTTGTCTATTCAAAAACTTTTTGTAAATTGAGATTTTGAGACGATGATGTAATGTGGCTTAGAATGCCATTAAAGATTTGTAAAACTTTATTTTTTTTATGTTAATGAAATGTAAATGGTGCATGCATAATGTGGGTTAAACTTAGATATACGTGAAGAAGTTATCAATTAAAGAGTTGATGATTTTGGAACATGAATTATTCATATATTTATATAAGAGAGATACTATGGAAAGAAAGATAGAAATTATGACTGATCAAATGTAGTTGAAGGTGATGAAACAAATAAGTTGAGATTTGAGAGTTTAATGAAATTATTTTGGTAGCTGAATGGTTATGCTCGGGACATTCCAAGTTTGCATAGTGCAAAATTTTAAGTCTTCCATAAGGGAAAAATTTGTGTTATGAATTTAGGGTCAAATCTTGATTGATCTAGGATGAATTTGACAAGTTGTCTTCATGGAATCTGTAGCTTGTCTTTCTAGCTTTCCAACACTATAAAGTATGCAATTTTTAGATATCGGGGTCAAAAGTTATGGTCTTTATAAGTGGAGATACTCAGGAGTATAGGACGTATCGTTTGGTGATGACGTGTCGTCTGATGAGGACGTATTGTCTGGTAATGACATATCATCTGGTGATGACGTATCATCTGTTGAGGATGCTTCATCTGGTGAGGATGTATCATTTGGTGAGGATGCTTCGTCTGGTGAGGACGTATTGTTTGGTGAGGACGCTTCGTCTGGTGATGACGTCTTGTTTGGTGAAGTCATATCGTCTGGTGACATTCTCATGACTTCGAATGTTCGGCTTCGAAATAATCATACATGGTAACAAACATAAGTAGACATTCTGACGACTCCGAATGTTGGGCTTCAAAATCAGGGTCCAACAAATCTAGCCTAAATTAATACAAATTTTCCCCTAAAGCCGGAACACATATTCTACCCTTATGAAAAACTTGAAATTTGCACTGTACAAACTTGAAATGCCATGAACATAATCATTCAACTACTAATATTATTTCATTAAACTCTCTAATCTTTACTCATTTGACTCATCACTTACAACTACTTCTCATCATTCACAAAAATCCTATCTTTCTTTTCTATAACATCTCACTTATATATGATAATAATTTATGTTCAAAATTCATAATCTTAAGTTGATAACTTCTTCAAATATACCTAATTTCAACTCAACATCATCCATACACAACTTATATTTCATTAACATCATAAGATAAGAGTTTACAAAGCTTTAGTGACATTTCAATCCACAATACTTTATTTCAGAAAATCCCTAAAATATAAAAGATACTTGAATGATAATTGCTCAAAATGCGACTACAACCTTGTTTTTACATAAATTACTCCAAAACAAAACAAAAAATGTAAATTCGAAGTGATGCCTTGCTCACTTTCACTCGATCTCTTGCTCATCACCTGAATATGGGACCAAAAGGGGGTGAACTTAAAGCTCGTGGGTAACAGTTTTATAATTAGTAACAAACAAAAACCATTGAAATATTTATTTCCATTGTAAAATTCACATTGAAATCCATGTAACACATATTTCCCAAATTCACAATTTATCAAACAATTTATAAACAACCCAAATTATTCATTTAATAAACTTGTCAACATATAAGCACATCAAAATGATTTGGGTAGGTCCATAAACAGAATGAAACTAACACATTCCCACATAATGGTCCTATGTAGTTGTGAACAGAACAAACTATCGCAATCTTGCATTATGATTTTGCATAGTCTTAAACATAAAGGAGTCTATGAAGGAGCTCCATGCCATTAGCAGGCAGACGGGAGAAGTTTGTAGTCGAAGTGCACTTGATATACAAAATAGACAAAACCAAACCCACATAACATGTATTTCATAACGTGTAAACTTGCCCAAAATGACAATTTTTTCGAAAAGTGATTTCATAAACATAGTGTCTCTTTTTTTTTCCAAAAATCAAATTTGTGTTCTTTTCATAAATCATCGATACAATATTCACATACCAAGCACATAGCACTTTCTCAAGCATTCTAAGAGCAATAAATGCACATTTATATCACAATTGAAATTTTTTAGCTTTCTTGATTTGGAAGAAACATTAATGGCTTATTACTTAATTATAAAAATGTAACCCACCTTGAATTCCTTGCTTATAAGCTTACTAAAAAATGCCTTTCCTTTTGTTCCTCTTACCTCTCTTGATTCCTTTGATTCTTCATCGAATGAAGGGTTTCTTGGCTCTAATAAAAGCTCTTCTCTTCCTTTATCTTTTTCTCTTCTTGAATAACCTCAAAATCCCTTTTGAAAACTAAGAAATGATGAAACCCTAGCCTTTTTCCTCCTTCCTTTCTCTCAAAACTGAAACCTCTCCTTTTTTCTCTCTTATTTTCGTTTCTTCTCTTCTTCTCCCCCTTTAATTCACGTTTTTCTCTTCTTAAAAAGCAAGACAACATTTCTCTTTTCCTATAATACCCTTAATGAGTGCGCAAAGTCCCTTTTGCCCTTCCTTTAATGCCTTATAACTTAAATGCTTAAGTGAACTACTAAAAACACCCTTATACAATCTTACTAACATTAACATAATAATTGAATCCATAAAATAATTCCATAAAGACCTCATAATTAATTTAAATCTTGCTCATTCATCAAGAAAAAAATTCTCATGGGCCAACACATCTAATAGGAATTGAACCTACGAATTCGCCAATTATGAGTTGGGCGCTTTAACCATTCAGCCATGGATGCTTAGTGGGGATCCTAGTACATGGTGGATAACCAAATTTCAATTGAAATGATATCTTTAGAATAAATCAATCCAATTTAGGAGGAATCAATGAAAGAACATCAATTTAAATCCTGAATTTTCGAATTGAGAGAGATATTGAGAGAGATCAATAAGTCTCAATAATTCTCTTATTTTATCGTTAAGTTGAACTGAGTTGAATAGGATATCTTCATTTTTTTATTCACCATTTTGGTTGATGAATTTAATTAGATGTTATATGAGTGAAAGAAAACAACTTCTAAATTTGCAGTAAAAAAATGGAGGCTCATTCCTTATGTACAAAAGTAAAACAAAAAAACACAAGAAAACTGACCGGTTGCCCCAAGATTCATTGACTAATCATCCTAACTTGAAGCAAGTTCAAAAGTAAGTCTTATAGCCTTATTGAGTTTTTACTATCATTTATTTATATGAATTACTCTAAGTTTAATGTATTTGAATAACGGACGATTGAGAAAGAATAGAATGAGTGGATGAATAGGAAGACTAAGATACGCAATGGATTAGTAATATAGGTTCTTTAATTTATTCAAAAGAAAATTTCTGCATAATTTTGAATTTTAATATATAAAAATATTGAATTTTAATATATAAAATATAAAAAAGAATGTTAATTTTCTTTTGAAATCAAATTTTCAATTATAAAAAGAATATAAATTGGGGAACAAAGTTGGTAGAAACGATCAGGCAGTACTCCCCCCGATTCTGATCCAAAGTATACTATCAAAAATCTCACTAATTGATCTTTAGGGGCTTCCTCTATCAATCAATTAGATTCTTTATCCATAGACTGAAATATATAGGCATATTTCTTCATATTTCGACTTCTATGAAGTTTTTTTTTGCTACAGCTAATAAAAATCGTTTTTTTGAACGAAGCATATGTAGAAAGCCTATTGTTTTTTACTAGTCAATTTTCTCTTTCTTTCATAAGAAATCACGGAGCTCTGATATTATCGCCTGATTTGTGTATATAAGCCATTTTTATCAGTAAAGAATATATCGTATAAAGTATGTAAAAAAAATTGATTCTATTTCCTCTTCTTTTTTATTTGTTCACAATCTATCTCCTCTTGATCAAATATAATGCTAATACTTCATATCAATTTGAAAGGTTCAAACAACTATTTGGAAACTATTTCAAGCCAATATTCATTATGCCTTTTTAAGGACAGAATATACAAATCTCGTTTTTTTTTATTTTGATATTTCTGAATTCATGAAAATAATGTTTCTAAATTGGATATGTAAAAACGTCTAATTCATGATTTTGAATTCTATTTATATAGAGGATAAATCAAAAGAAAGTGAAAAAAAAGTTGAGAACAGAAAAGAAGAAGACAAAAGAAAAAGAAAAAGCCCCGATGGAAATAGCCGAAGTTTGGGATAGCATCCTATTTGCCTAAGTAATAAGAGGGTGTATTTTATTAACCCACTCCAGTCTTAGAAAATATATTTTATTACTTTATTAATAATAGTTAAGAATATCATTCGTATGCTATTTTTTCAAATTTTTGAATGGTCTAAAAATTTTACAGATTGGAATAGAGAAATGTATGTTAAATACATCTATAATGGAGTCCAATTATCAAAAATAGAATTTTCAAAAAACTGGTTAACAGAAGGTATTCAAATAAAGATTCTATTTCCTTTTCGTCTAAAACCTTGGCTTAGATCGAAGCTAAAATTTCTTCATTTTCATGAAGATCAAATGAAAAAAAGAGAACTTTTGGATTTTTTATCTCCTGCTAAGAAAATGTTCATTCTTCAATTCATTTCAAAATACTTCAATTGGGATATGGAAGAAATAGGCTAATTCTGCAGCTTTTTGTTCAATTTCTCATGGAGTCAAATTCTCATCAATATGAGTCAAGGGAATGGATCCCTGCCCTCTGATTTCCATATAAAGGACAAAAACTTCCTGCTAATCTGAGTGAGCATTCAAATATCTGTCCTGCATTAATTCGTGAAGGTATTCCTAATGGGTTGAAAACTATATCAACAGGTCAACAATGGTTCTTCCATCAACAAATCCACAAACACTACTGCTATTGTTAGTAGCAACAGGATTGTCACACATTTGTTTATTTTCTATTTTTTGGGTGCAAATTTAACGTGATTTTTTATTTTTTAACTTTATGTATGAGTTGCAGTAGAGAAAAGTGATGGCAATTAGCAGAGACAAAAAGATGGAATAAAGACTAGCCCAGGCTAGAGATTCGATTCACAGAGTAGCTTCATTTAAGCTTAATGGAAACATCTCGTGGTTGGTCAGTGGCTTTAAAGGCAACGACTTTAATCAAGCGATTTATCATAACCTCGGAGCCTTGCATTAGTAAGGCCATTTTCTTTTATTTATTTATCTATTCCATGAGAAATACATATTCATTTCTAAATTTATATGTTGATATATTATGTTAGATGGTTCTGAACTTAAGGTGGCAACAATTATTCATATAAAATCGCAACTAATGATAAACAATAACGTATGGTTTGTCATTTTTCATGTACCCTCCAAAAAACTTGATCATTAAATGTGTTTTAAAAGTCTAAATTTTGATAAATTAAAAGTTACATGTTTTAGAATTCCCATGTGCTTATTCAATGATAGGCAACCCTAGCACTAAAAGGCAGTAAAATGACAACCTAATTGCCCTAATATGCCTTCAATATTCATGACATGTGGACATGGGAATTTATTCATGGGATGCTAAAGAACTCAATATGGGGATTGATATACTAATGCCCCGAAATATTGAGACAACGTTGGTAATGGGTTTATAAGATATACTAATGCTGGTGCATGTGTATAATGTGTATAATGTTATTAGATATTACACTATAATGGGGTTAAACGCTATAATGGATTTAATTGAAATTTTCTTGTGAGTGACTCTGCAAACATTGCTTATATTTGTAAGGAAAGATAATGTTAAAATAATGAACAAAAGTCGATGTAAGAGCTAGGTGGCTTCGGATATTGGAAGTTGAAACTTAAGCATATAATTAAGGCCCTTTAAGAAATAATAGGACTTCATAATTCCTAAAAGCCTAGCTATGCAAATTATCTTCCTTCACTATGTCCACAGAACAATCAAAACATAAATGCAAATACTTATTTTAATTCAGTAGTCATCTACTATTGAGGAGCTTGTGAGTGGGTTTGCTTTGTTTGTGGTCATCCTTCACAAGACTGTAAACCTGTCAAGATAAAATGTAAAACCCTACAAACAAGCATTTGTGACATTCCCTTTAAATAATATAAATAAAGAAGATAAAATGATAAAAGCATGGAATGCGGGTACAAAACATTAATACTACCAACACCCACTAATCACACTAAGCAGTATGATCCTCTACCAACAACTTAAAAAGGTCATGCTCAAATATGCAATTTTTCAAAATGGTTCTCTAACATTATACCTTAACTGCAGTTGAAGCAAGCATTATCATCTTGTGTGAAGGAATGCATGTTTAAACAGACATGGCAACCAGGCGATCTTATGTCACTATGTCAGAGGATAAACCATTTTGTGAAACGAAAAGTGCACTACTTTAAGAGATGTAATACGAAAGCTAGTTTGCAATTGATATTACCAAACACAAACTAGTTATAACAAAAAATAAATAAACAAAAAAATATCTCAGGAAAAATGTTTCCTACAATCAATCTTAACTCTCACCACACTTAAAGTAAATAACCCATGTTGAGCCATCTTTAATACTTTAACCCTCAGTTGGACAATGTTAACATTACATTCGACTAACTTAAGTGTGTGTTTACATAGGATGGTAGAATTTAAAGAGAAAGATCACTGGTTTGACTATACTCATACCTTAGCATAAATTCTTTGTTCATGCAAACCCAACAATTAAGATTTCCTATATTTTAAAACAAATTTCAAACACCCCTTACCTACGGAACCAGAAACCTAAAAGTTAACAAAGAAGAAGGAAAAAACATATAACTCTCAAAATAATTCTCCATCTACAACCTAAAGATTAGTAATAAAAATCAACACTAATTCTTAAACGATAATCAAAAGATAACATTCAACAATACTAGTAAAAAAAACACAAAAATATGAATTGGGCATTTTTTTTAAAGGACAAACCTCATTCAATGAACAAACCTCTCTCTTCTCCTCTCTATCTCCCTAAAACTTCGTCAAGACCATTGCTTTAAACCTTTTGTATATAGCGTCAAAATTTCCTTCTTTTTTTTGGTTTGTGATGGATTTTTCTCTCTATAATCCTTCTTTCTTTGTAGGAAAATACCAGACACCAAATATGAAGGAATGGAGAGTGAGGAAAGAGTTTCTTTGAAGATTTCTGATATACCTTTTCTCTCTATCAAAAAGAATGAAATTGATCTTTAGATTTTTTACCATGTCATCAATACACATTACAAAGAAGGTGTCACATATGGTACCTCATTCAAACTTAACGACGTGTGTATAAAACTGCCAGATTTCCTTCCAAAATAGCCTAACATTGAACAAATTCGATAACGTTTAAACCTTAATTGAGCAGGTTAAAATGTTTGGGCCCAAATTGATCAAACCCAAAAATATTTAGCCCCAAATTGGGCATTTAGCCTAAAGTTTTTGGATAACTAATCTTTCCTTTTTTATTTATTTTATAGACTTTAAGTTCTTTTGCATCAATTCTTCCCTTCTTGTCTGAAGTCATCTTTGATATAGAATGTGATAAATATTGATCATATAAGTCTAGTTTAAACTTTTGAAATTCAAATTGTAAAATTTAGGTATTGTCAAAAATTGATCTTCTTTTCCACTTGATACGAAATTGTTGATATCCTCCATATTTTGTAGTTACAAATTGTTCCTCAAGAACATCCTTTATCTTCTGTTTAAGATGGGGAATGGTTGGAATTCTTATAGCAGTAGTAGGGGATTGATCATCATCTTGTACATGATAAATAGTTAATTTCGCAACATTAAAGATAAGATTTATTCCCATGTCACTTGGTAATTCTAAAACATAAGTTTTGGTATTTATCTTCTTGATGATTTTATAAGGTCCAACATTTCGTGAATGAAGTTTTTTATATTTTCTTTTTCTAAACACTCTCGACGAATCCTATCCATCATCATATCCCTTTCATTGAATTTCAATGATTGACGATGTTGATCAACATATTCTTTATAAGACAAGTTGTTGGTTATTATCTTTCGTCATTTTTCATTAAAGATGTCCCTCAACAAAAACCTTTAGCTTCAACACTAACTCATCTTGTTTGTGATAAAGGTACTAGATAAATAGGCATCTTTAGTTAAACTTCTGAGATGATCTCAAAAGGACTCTTACAAGTAAACCTATTTATATAACTATTGTCTACAAATTCTGCCATAATAAGAATTAAGTCCTTTTTTTTTTACATTTTCTCCAACCAAACATCTTAACAAATCTCTCAAACTTCTATTCACCATTTATGTTTGTCCATCAGTTTGAAAATGAAAAGAACTTGAAAATTGAAGCTTAGTATTCAATGTCTTCTATAAAGTTCTCAAAAAATAACTTATAAATTTCACGTCGTGATAAGAGAAGATAGTTAAAAGTAATCATTAGAGACGTTCAATCTCTTTAAAGGAGTTTAGCAAAGTGGATAACATTATAAGTCTTGACCTGCAAATGGATTTGTAACGAAATCACAGTTTCTGTACAATATAGTCATTAAGAACATAATTATTGCTACATCTAGTAATTAGATTCACTAACTTGCTATCATTGATGAATTTTGACTTGGTAAGTGCATTCACTACTTCTCCTTTATTCATATGTTGTGTTAATTTCGTATCTTCATTCAAATTTACTTTTCTTTCATCACCATTATAATATAATCTTTATAAAAGACGTCAAGGATATCATCAAGTTTTAAACTAACAAGCTTCAGAATCCCAAGTAGTTGCTAGTTAATCTCTTCAACACCCTATTATGTTATGTCAGGTTGTTGTTAATGTTTTCATCATGTTGCCTTATTATTCCAGCCAATTGTCTTTTTGATTTGTAAGTGTTTGTTGTTTAGTTGTTTCAACCTTAGGATTTGCCAAAAAAATCCACTTTATTTTTCTTTCCTTCATCATTTTAATGCTTGAACCTTCTCCCACTGTCAAATTCTCCACCTTATAAAGTATTTAAACAAATCTATATGTAGGCTTGAAGATTTTAATTGATTAGTTAAAAGAGAAGTGTCATTATTTTTACCACCCATAATAAACATTTCCTCCTAGTAGTACCTACAAAATTCGAGGAATTAAAATTAGTACATGATTTTTTAGCAAAGATTTTCCTTTACACTCCATGCTGTTAATCAATACCAATCTCTTCATCTTGAGTATTACCATGTTCCTTACGTTCAACATCAAGTATATGTTGTTAGTTGGTATAACATTTTTTCTTATTAGAGTGTTAACTTTTAGGGAATGTATCTCAAGGTTGTCTAGCCTGTCCAAAATTTGTCAAGCATGTTTTTTAGAGCACCTTATGAACAATGCTCATTGATGCCTTTTGTTTTTGTAAAATTCAAAAGTATTTCATCTTACTCTAGGCCACTGAATATTCGTCTATATGTCCTTCCATTATGTGTCGTTATTGTGGTTCAAAACTCTAATACTAAATTAATGTAGGACAAATAGAAGAATTATTAACTAGTAGCTAAAACTTACAAAATTAGAAATCTAACTAATATCATGCTAGTATTCTAGGGTTTAATATGCTTAAAATTAGAATTTTAGTTGCTATAATTTTGTGATGAGCACAAAGAATGGAAGATAAGAAATCAGAATCACTCGTAGAGTCTAAAAATCACTCTTAGAATAAAATATCACACCTTCTAATTGAAAAATCAAGTTTATAGAAAAATTCTAGATTGCCTATTATTGATGAAAAGTTTAATACATATATACATGCATACCTACACCCACACATAATTAAATGCTATTATAATAAAAATCATATAAATCCTATATAATTGGAATATCTATAAGTAACATATACTACTAAACTAATAAACAATACGAATACAATTTAAAATTCAACTCTTATTTTTATGCCGCCTTAATTCTCAACCCTCATCCCACCAAATTAAAATTTATGAGTGACTAATTTTTCTCTTTTATTTCTTGTAGACTTTAATTTCTTTTGCATCACATCGTGGAAACAACACTTGGAACATTCAAGCTTTTTCTACGCTCCACCGATACTACAGCCGGTAGTTCAATATTTACATCCATTAAGCTTGTCACACAGTTTGATTTCATTGGCCTTTCTGTAGAAATGTAACCACGTTTGTCAAAAGTAAGTTAGGAGTTGTCCTCATTTCTCTAAATATACATCTCAAATTTTTATGGTGGATTTCTTGATCAATTAACTTAGCTGTCGCCCAGAGTTAGTCTCTAATGGTAAATTTGCTATGTGCCTGCCAACGCTGCATTTGCAAAGTGGACAGAATGCCTTGATCTTGAGCCATGTATCCACGCAATTGGCATGAAAGAAATGGGAACAAGGCAGCTCCTTCAGTTCATCATTGTCATCATAATTTGCCAAGCAAATGCAACAAATCTGTACCACGTGACAGAAAAAAAGGAAGTGTGGGCACAAAATGCAGCATTTAATCATGTTTTCTCAGACTTGCAAAACGGAACATCCCCAACTTACAGCATCATCCTTGAAGAGAGCACGCTCCTTGTCTGTTCCAACAGCCACAAACCCAAATTCATTTGAATTTCCGTCAGTTGCCCCACTGCAGTCACTTCTAGTCCTCTGTAAGTTAAATCTATAGGTTGGCAGAGCATCGATGGATTCAAGAGGGGCCCCTCCAATTTTCTTGAGTCGTCTCCAACAGCAGCATATTACAATAGCATGAAGGATTAGGGGGCCAGTATACCTGATGTAGTCAACGACAAGTAAAACTACACAAAACCTGCAAAAATTCATTAGTTTAACTTCAATCGTAAATCCTAGTATAAAGCAACAGATCTTCCAGGCACCTTGACAAATTACCTATACAAATTGTAAGATTTTGAAGATGATTTTTCTTCAAATACCCAGAAATTGCCTACAATAAACCAAAAGGCAAAGAAGAATCCCAATATCCACTTAAATCGATCCACCAGTCTACATAACCTAAAAATATGAATGAGAAATATCGTTAACTGATGGAATCCCAATATAAGTATACAGCAGAAAAGTTGATTCAAAATTGTGGATATCAGCTTTTACTTCAGCCCAATGCAAAAATTCATTCTTTAATTCCAAACTATATATAAATTACTGCATCACAACATTTATTTAAGTACAAAACACCGATCATAATAGCAACAGTCAAGACGTTACAAGAGAAATCCCTATTAAGTATGACCACATGCTACACTTTTTTCAAAAATAATGTTCCAGGGAACTTTTATGTGTCCATACGTTGAATAAGTGGAAGAAACAGAAAAAAGAACAAAGAAACAGCATAAGACAATAGGAATCACTTCTACAATCATTTGTTCCAGTGCTTGGGAATTTGTAGGGATCTTCACACAGTAGTGTAAAACAATAATAACAATAATAATGCAAACAAAAGTAATACCACAATCTGCATCAATGAACTTATTAGATTCCAGGAAATTGTAATTTTCTATGAATTAAAATTTCAAAATCAGAGACAAGTAAAACATTAGAAAGAAATTACAGGAAATGAAGTAGCAAGGAAACAATAAGAAACACAAGCTAGATATATCACCAAAATGAAACATATGTTTTACATCATAGAGTTAGGATAATACGTTACATGAAAATGATATGAGCATTTACCTAGGATAAGGTAGAAAATAATGTCGAAAAATAAGAGGGAGGTTCGCAGCACATCCAGCTGTATAACCAACAATCCAAACAAACAAAGGATTTTGTGGCCTTTCATGCCCTGAGGCCACCAGGACAATTGCAGATGAAATAATCAGGCTCATTGTGTAAGCTAGCTTGACGGACATCAATATCATGTAAAAAGAAAAGGAGTCAACATTCGATCTATTAGAAGAAGATGTGGAAGACTGAGCCACATCCACTTGAGCTGTGGTAAGTCCATGATCATGATCGGATGAGTCCAAGCCATTGGAAGGATGTGTTTCAAAGGAGGTTGACGTAGAGGCATCACCACCATGCCTTATGTCAATAATATGGTCAGTATTTACTCTGTCCACCTGTTGTTGTTCCATAAGCATGTAGTCCTGTGAGCTAGGTCAAATGATTTTACAAATCAATCTTTTGTCTGCAAAACCTTCATAATCTTTTGAGCAACAAAACAAATAATCCTTTCTAGAAAAAGTAAATACAAACTAATGTCTTCCTGCCAATTGGCATCTATTTATGATATTATTATGCAGACAAGTCAGCAACGATACCGCTGACGAAATTGTAAACACAAGTGAATAAAAAGCCAACAGAAACGGTTTTTTTTGTTTTGTTTTTGGGTACACAGGAAAGCATAAAGGCTCTACCAGAACTGGAAACTAGGGGAGGAGGAGGAGGAGGAGGAGGAGAATCTTAACTCTCTCTCCCGTTAAGCCACAGGACCCAATGGTACAGATGCAAACATTTTCCAATTAACTTTTCTACCGTCTTACTACTTGAGAAAACAGAAACCTCTTGAAACCCACGAAGCCGATTTATGTGTTAAACCCAGAACAAGACAAAACAAAGCATAAGACTTGAAAGCTATGTTTAGAGCTCGATGGCATTATCTTCAAACCCAACAACAGATGAATAAACCCAGAAATAAGGCCATCTCCTCACACTCAATTATCATCAAATCCACCCTAAAACAAGCTCACAGCTCGTAACACAGAAAACTTGCACAAAATTTACGAAAACGTAAGCGATAATCAATTAAGTGGAATCAGTTGATAGCCGATATTGAAACAAAATCACAGTTAGAAAAAAGGGAAAGCAGTTGGAACCTGAGAAAGAGTTCGACGGAGAGACTCGCATATAATAATGGACTTGAGATTTAGTAGGAGACAGGGTTTTTTGCGGTTGAAGACTTGATTTGCAGTGAAGAAAACTTGGCAATGAGTATGTGCTAAAAGCTGAGAAATAAACAAAAAGGAAAAGCCAATTTCTTGTTGAGTTGGTGTTTGGAGTGGTGGAAAACAGAAGGAAACGGAGATAATTGAAATGGACGGAGTTAAATTGACATCATTACTTGTCTTTTCCTTTCCTGTTTGTTTTTAGGCTACGCGTCGAATGGGTCTTCTGCTTAGCTGGTCCAATGGGTTTTTAAAAACTAATTAAGGTGTGAAGTAAATTATAAAAGGTATATGTTAAACATATTTATAAAATATTATTATTTATATCAAAAACATAATTATATTAAGTATTAAAAGGTAAATGGTAAATGACAATAACTTTTATCTTATACAGTTTCATGAATTTTACTAAAATCTCATATATTTTAAAATCTCAAGAAAATCCCAATGTTTCATTAAAGATTTAGAATAATTCATTTTTTTAACTTTTCCTGTTAACTTTCATGATGCCTGAGGAGTCACATTATAAGAGGTAATTAGGATAATAAACCAGAAAAATATGATATTTATATATCATTACTTATATTAAATATAATAATATTTAATGTTAATTAATTTTATTAAAAACTAAATATTTATTAGTTTGACATGATAACAAATCAATGCTGGACTAAGTTAAGTTCTAACTCTTATCTATTAGAATATTAAAATATATTATTACTAATGTGTTTTATCATTGAGTGATAATAGTAAGTTAATGTGTCGTCGTCGTCGTCGTCATCATCCAATTTGAAGTCCCGCAAAGAAGCAGAATTTGGAGAGGTCTGATAGTATGCAGCCTTAGTCCTACATAGTAGAGAGACTGTTTCTGATAGACCCATATTTAAATGAGACAATAATAAGAGTGATGTATGGTACAAAGAGAAAAGGCACAACTATCACAGTAAAATCTTAAGTAGATAAAATTTGCATGAAGTACATAAATACGTAAAAATACAGGGTATGTAAAAGATCAATTTCAATAGAAAGGTAAAGTGAATAAAAGAGTCAATTGAATCAATTTAGCAATCAAAATATGAAGAAAATGAGCAAAGTGGAGCCCATAAGTAATTTAAATGAATAACTAAAAACAAGGAGTGATAAGCATATCAACAATTAAGCAAATCATTGTAATCTTTTTTGTAACCTTATCTTTATTATTTCAATAAATTGGGGCTTCAATTATTGCATGACCATTTACATATAGGATATAATGCAATAAATCCTTTCATAACCAAAAGGAAATTTATTTTATTCTTTAAATAAAACTTTTAAATTTTTAAATAAATATTTGGGCAATTTTTGAAATAGTTTTAAATTAAGTTTTTATCAAAGAGAGGTATTTTGATTTTTTTAAAGAAATTAAAAATTAAAAAAAACTTATTTTGGACATATTAGTCGATCACGACAATGGTCTACCAATGTCACTTGAAAGTTAACGTAAATGTATAATGTGATTTTGTAAATGTATAATGTGATTTTTTGGTGCATTGGTCAACATAAAAGTCAATTAATATCTTTAAGTGGTTGAACAATATAATCTAAAATGCAAAAATGTTATGTATTGGTGAGTTTGTATCATA
Organism: Erythroxylum carthagenense; assembly: GCA_026413575.1. Taxonomy (NCBI): domain Eukaryota; kingdom Viridiplantae; phylum Streptophyta; class Magnoliopsida; order Malpighiales; family Erythroxylaceae; genus Erythroxylum; species Erythroxylum carthagenense. Next base: position 53,505,488 of record JANZLD010000008.1, on the reverse strand, counting down.
TTGGTTAACCAATTTTATTGTTATTAATCATTATAACAATTAACTTTCATTTCTAACAACTATTTTAGGTTATGCTGAGTATAAATATACTACATATGAATTGTGGGAAGGATGTTAGGAACATTAAAAAGTTGCTAAGTGTAGGAAAATCCCGGGAGGTACATCATATGTACACGCAGCGGAAAACAAAAATTTTTGTTCCCGGGACTTTCCCGATCCCCAGGA
>JANZLD010000008.1:53444615-53459679 GCA_026413575.1 Erythroxylum carthagenense | reverse complement strand
CTTTTTAGTTGAGTGTGAACTTCTTACAATACCACTTGATTTCCGGCTCAAGCAACCTTTACAACCGATTTGTTTTCTGGCACAAATCCAACCTCACGTGTGACCTTTCACTAGTCACCCAAATTGTAAAAGAAATAAGATAACAATTGAAGAACAAGGCTCAATACAATGATGTAACAAGATAAGAGCAATAGTGAGCAATTTTGAAGCAATAGAAGAGTATTTTTGCTTGTAGAACTTCAGTACTCTCTTCTTTTATCATCCATTCCTTATACTTGAAGAAAAATAGTTGTTGGAACTTATACTAGCCGTTGCATGATTGTTATGACCGTTCATTAACATCCTCCTTTCCATTTGTGACTGATTGACTTGCTGGAATAAATTTGTTGTACCCATAAGTCGACTTGTCGTTATGTATAAGTCGACTTGTGACAACATTTTACGTAAAATCTTATCTTCGCTCTTCTATAAGTCGACTTATGTTGTGTAAGTCGACTTGTGTCCCTCGATAAGTCAACTTATGTACTGCTAGTCGACTTGTGTTGACATATCTTCAAGTATTAGTCGACTTGTGATGTTCTAGTCGACTTATGCTGTTTAGATCTTGATATATAAGTCGACTTGTGATGTGCTAGTCGACTTATGTTGGCTTCAACGATAATATCCATTCAAATCCTTCATAATCCTTATTATTAATGCCTCTTTCACTTATAAGGAAACTTCCATCTTGATTCTTCAAAGATTAATCACTTGCCCATCTTGATTTTCACAACTCTTTCATTGAATAATAATGCCAAAATACCTGAAAATTTTCTTAACTAATTCTAGATATTTTATTATTATCAAAACATAAAGGTATTTAATTTGTTAACCACCGTTGGTCCAACACAAAACATAGAGGAGATATTAAATATCAAGGCTAATAGGCCCAAGGTTAATGTACCATCTTCTTTTAAGCCCAAAGGTAAGGGCAAGCAAAAGAAGAAAGGTCCAATGAAAAAGAAGGCCCAAATAGGGATCAAAGTCCAACCCATGAAAAAGAAGGCCAAAGCAGACACCAAGGGAAAGTGTTTCCAATGTGGTAAGCAGGGTTACTAGAAAAGAAACTATACGGTTTACCTTGAGTCCCTCAAAAGAAAACAATGTATGGGGCTTTTAAGTTTGTTAGGAACTAGTAAAATGGCAGATTCATCTGATTCTTGGATATTAGATTCAAGAGCCACTAACCATGATTGCAATTCCTTGCAAGGGTTCCAACAAAGGAAAAGACTTCATGAAAGCCAGTTTCAAATCAAGATAGCATACGGATCCTATGTTTTAGTAGAATCAGTGGGAGTAATTATCTTACACTTTCTTAGTGGTTAAAGGTTATATTTGGAGGACATATATTATATCCCAATGATTGTAAGGAATGTGATTTATATTTTTTAATAAAAACTGGTTATTCCTTATATTTTAAAAATGTTATTTCAATATATGAGAATAAGGATTTTATTTGTAATGCGATAATTAAACAGGGATTGTTCTTTATAGAACTTATGATAGGCTCACTAAACACCACATAATTAATAAAACTAAGACAATCCAATGATTCTAGCATTCATTCAAAATATTTGTAGCACTTAAGAATGGATCATATCAATCAGAAAAGATTTGACAGGTTAGTGAAGGATGGGATCCTTGCAAGCTTAGATAATGATCCATTACCTACCTACGAATCTTGTATTGAAAGAAAAATGACCAAGGCCTTATTTCCTCCCAAAGGAAACAAATTTGAATCTACATTAGACCTGGTACAAACTGATGTGTGTGACCCCAAGAACATACAAGCTAGAAGAGGTAATGAATATTTCATAACCTTTATAGATAATTTCTCTAGACATGGCTATTTGTATTGAAAGCATAAAAAGAGTGAGTCTTTTGAAAAATTCAAAGTTGAAGTTGAAAAGTAGCTAGGCAAGCTATTAAAATAACTTTGATCAGATCGAGGTGGTGAGTACTTATCCAAAAAGTTCCAATAATTTCTAATTGACAATGGAATTGTTTTCAACATGTTAGCTTCACAAACTCCTCAACATAATGGTGTAGCATAGAGGAGGAATAGGACTCTATTGGAAATGGTAAGATCAATGATTTCCTATGCTAGCCTTCCAGAATCTTTCTGGGGATATGCCATACAAATGGCAACTTATCTTCTTAACTTTGCTCCATCCAAATCGGTGCTTAAAACACCTAGGGAGTTATGGACTGGCCGAGTTCCTTCATTGGGACACTTAAGGACTTAGGGCTACTAAGCCCATGTTCTAAGGTTTGAATCTACAAAGATGGAACTAAGGTTAGAAGTATGTTTTTTAAAGGATATCCTACGGATATATGAGGGTACTATTTTTATAGTCATCAAGACAAGAAGGTATTTGTGTCGACAAATGTGACCTTCATGGAGGAAGAATTTATGAGAAATCACAAAGGAAGAAGTAAAGTAGTACTAAAAGAGGTAGCTATTTCATTTAAACAAAGAGTTGATTTGGATATAGCAGAATAAGATGTCAAAATGGATTCAATAGTTGAATCAAAAGACCAACCTAAACATCAAGTAGTGCCTAGACGTAATGGGAGGGTTGTGAGACAACTAGACAGGTATCTAGGTCTAGGAAAAGGCATAAGTGCCATCTTGGACCAATAAGAAACGGATCCCATTACTTATACATAGGCTATTAATGATGTTGATGTAGAAAAATCGCTCAAGATAATAGAAAATGAAATAGATTCCATGTACACCAATGAAGTCTGGATCCTTATAGATCTACCACCAGATGCAAAAGCCATAGGGTGTAAATGAATCTACAAAAGGAAAAGAGGATCTGATGGAAAGGTAGAAACTTTTATATCCAGATTGGTAGCTAATGACTATACTCAAAAAAGGGTATAGACTATAAGGAGACTTTTTCTCCAGTTGCCATGCTTAAGTCTATCAAAATTCTTTTGGCCATAGCAGCCTATTTTGACTATAAAATATGTCAAATGGATGTCAAGATCACATTTCTTAATGGGGATCTTGAGGAGATCATTTATGTGGCCCAACCAAAAGGATTCATTGAGCCAGGTAATGAACATAAGGTATGCAAATTGTAGAGGCCCATTTACGGACTTAAGCAAGCATCTAGGCCTTGGAACATTAGGTTTGATAAGTCTATCAAAACCTATGGTTTCATACAAAACTTAGATGAGCCTTGTGTCTATAAAAGGATACAAGAAGGTAAGGTTACCTTCCTAATCCTATATGTTGATGACATTCTGCTCATTGGGAATGATGTAGGAGTGTTATCTATAATTAAGGGATGGCTAAACGAACAGTTCTCAATGAAGGATTTAGAAAAGGCTAGTTATGTTCTAGGGATCAAGCTTATAAGGGATTGTAAAAACAAACTGATAGCCTTGTCTCAAATAACCTACATTGAGAACATGCTCAGTTTTCCATGTAAGATTCCAAAAAGGGTTTCACACCTATTAGATATGGAATCAAACTTTCAAAGGAACAAGCACCTAAGACCCAAGAGGAGGTCGAATGCATTTTAATGTATGCAATGCTTTGCACTAGATCAGATATCTGTTGCACAGCGGGACTGGTAAGCAGATTTTAGTCCAATCTAGGAATGCAACATTGGACTGCGATTAAGTGCATCCTAAAGTATCTTTGTAGGATAAAGAACTTGATGCTTGTTTACTTTAGAAGTAACCTTATTCCAATAAGATATACAGATTCCAATTTCCAATCAAATATTGATTTAAAGAAATTAACCTATGGTTCTATATTTATTTTGGGAGGTGAAGCCATAGTCTAGAAGATTGTCAAGCAATCTTGTGTTGCTGATTCAACTATTGAGGCTGAGTAATTTGTTGCTTGTGAAGTAGCAAAAGAAGCAATCTGGCTCTGTAAGTTCCTAAATGATTTGGAGGAAATTCCTAAGGCAGAAAAGTCCATTAAACTTTATTATGATAATAGTGGGGTAGTGGCTCATTCTAAAAAAACTCGAAACTATAAAACTACCAAACACATTGAGAGAAAGTATCATCTCATAAGGGAGATAATACAACATGGTGAGATGAATGTGATAAAGATTCCCACAGAGCAAAACCCTACTGATCCATTTACAAAGACGCTATCTCAAAAGAGTTTTGAGGGTCACCTAGCGGGGATGGGAATGAGGGATATGCCAAACTTGCTTTAGAGCAAGGGGGAGATTGCTGGAGTTATGTAAATATAGTTCCCTAAAAAGCAAGTGTATTTACATATAACTTAATCTTCTTCTAGTTACTTTTGTAATGAAAATATTTATTATTAATAAAATAAAAGAGTTTAGTTTTATTTATATGAGAATTTTATATCAAGTCATATGAACATTCACTCAAGTAAAGAGTTTATAATGATATCATCACTTTTAGATGTTTTACAGAGATTGGTGATTAAACTGGTGTCAATAGTTTGACGAACTACCTACCCATTAAATCTTAACAGCAAGATGAGATCTTGTATGTTAATCACCATATAGAGTAAAACGGGAGATTTAGAAGAAAAAATTAACATAAAGGCAAAACAGTAATTTTACTCTTTATTGTGCGGATGGCTATAACATGGTTCTTAATAAAGTTTACAATTGGACATCTTATTTGAAACATTTATTCTCATAATATTTAGTAATTCAAAAGTTCAACTAATTGTCTTTAGTGGAATGACATTTGGTTAGTAAGATGGAATTAATTCTAATGAGACTAAATTAATTTTGGGTTTCTTAGAGCTTGAATTATATAAGTCTAATTAGATTCTCCACTTGGCTTCTAGGAAGGTTATCAAACAAAGTAAGAAATATAAATAGATGTTTTAAAGCCTATAATTGAATGTTGGGCTTACATTAATTAATTTTTAATTAGAAGCCTAAATGAACATTTAATATTGGGCTAGACTTTAGTTTGATTTGATTAATTTGATTAATTAAATTAAAACAAAGTTATTAAAGATAAAAGTTAAAGATGGTTTTATCATGCTTCATCATCATTAAATGGAGTAATGATCTTATCAGTAGATGGTTTAATGGTTACCTTTTAATGATAGCATGTAACATTTTAGCATTCATTTGATTAAAGAAAGGAAGAGGTGCATTTAATGTACTCTCTCTCCCTTTTTTCATCTCATAACCGAAGATGAGAGGGTCTCGTTTAGGTTATTGATCTTTTTATATAGCCATCTTAAACAAATGAGAAGAGTCTCATTTATTGGCTTATTTATGATTGATTAAAGAATGAAGTGATGCATTGGATACACATCACTTCTTTCTTTGATGTTTAACCAAAATTGACAAGAAGAATACAAGGTGTTCTTGCATTTTTGACTCACTCTCTCTTTTCTTGCATGAGTTAGCCAAAACTTGAATAATAAGAGTCTCATTTTTGGCTTCTTTCAACTAAAGAAAATCTCTTCCATATTTCTTCTCCTTTCCCACCAAAGTATCTTGTTAACCAAGATGTCCAAGAAGAATAAGCGGTAGATCATATTAGTCAAGGATACAATAATGAGGAGAGGATACATTTATAAAAAGAGGATACAAAAGCGAAGAGTCAAAGTTGTAGCAAGGAGTTGGTATAATTTCTACCTTCTTGTTCTTATGTTAATTATTTTCCTTATATCATATCATGTATGGCTAAAACATGTTGAATTGGTTATGTTGTTTCTGCTATGTTTTGATTTAAGAAAAAGTTTTGAAATCTACCATTTTAGCTAAATATTTCATGCTTTTATTTTCAATCCAACATCATGGAGATTGTATCAAGCACTTTCTTCTAGCCTAGTTCATCTGTGTCTTCTTCCTCTTCAGACTCCTCACTAGTTAAGTCCTATTTTTCTTGTTGAGGCAGCCCTGTGCTTGAAATCATCTTACTAGCCCTAATCTTCATGTGAGTCTTTTGACTGATGCCTCAAAGTTCTTATGTTATGGGACTTAAGGATTTCAGCACGCCACAAATAATAGTGATTTAGAAAATCTAAAAGGTGGATGGTTAAACCACTGCATTCCACACCATAATACTCAGCAATAGCGAAAACCAAGTACCTCTTACCTAAATGGTTGCTTCTCTTACATAGTATTACAACAATAGCGTTCAGCATATGTGTGGAGGTGCACACTAGGATGCTGTGATCCAAGCACCACAATAAGAAAAGTTATTTTGTTGAGCACTTGTTGGTTTCTAATTTTTCAAGAACCATTTGAAACATGAATTTATGCAATAACAAGTGCTCATAGGTTCTTATGATGTTGTTATAGGCATTTTTGGCGTCGAATCACTATAACCCAATAAGTTTATTCTAATAGCAAGAAGCATAATAATGATCGTGCTGTTCAATAATGGAGGAAACCCATGAATATCACACATGATTTCAATGTTTAGCTCATAATTTTGTCCTCGTAACCTAAACCATATTTCTTTAAGGTTACTAGGTTCGTAATAAAGGGAAGTGTAAAATTCTAATGTGAGTTCCTGGTTGACAGGATATTGGAAGTGTATGAACTTTACTTACTGAATTCTTTCTGCTAGATTCTCTACCCTATCCTACAATTCTAACCTATCAAGTATATCAAAATCAAAACATTTTAGGACTACTGTTTGTTTAACATTAAGCGATTGGAAATGAATACCTTCTTCCTCAGTGTAGATTAGGAAGGGTGCTCTAAAATCCATCGCCCTATTCCTTCTCCCTTAAACGAGACTTGGTTTTGTCCTGATGATTGATTGCATTTTGTTGAATGCTTAATGCGTGGCATACTCGCTTGCAAGTAGGTGAAAGTTAGAATAAAGTGGAAGTTTGGAATTTGGTTAGAAATAAATGAGAGTGTTTGGAGGTTTTGACTTAGAGAGATAAAGTAAAAATGAAAGTGAGTGGAAAAAAGAAGTAAGAAATGAATATATAGGTGAAGAAAGGGTAAAATAGTAAAGATTTAAACTAAAAATCACGTGGGGCAAATTTAACCTGCCACAAGCCACAATTTTTTATTTTCCACCAATTTTTATTTTTCTCTTCTTTAGTCTTTCTCCACATTCCTGATGTCACTTCCTAACACTTATATAGCTCTTTCACCTCTCTTTTTGCTTACGTCCTCGATCATATAACTCATGTTGAAGTCCTATGCTTTCTCGACCTTGGAAACGAAATAACCTAACTACAACATTTAAACTATCTAAACTCAAAGAAATAACATGGAATTAACAATCTATGGGTTGCATCCCATGCAACGCTTCTTTTAATGTCAGTAGCTCAACGTTTTATCTTGGAAACTCAGTCAGGATCAATTATGAGCGACTTGTTTCCACCTTTTTTGTTTAAAATCAATTTTGTAGCTTGTAAGTGAGCTACAAATTGCAAAATGATCAGAAGGAAAATATTGATAAAGTTAAGAAAATCAATTAATTTCAGTAATGTCTTTTTCACTAACAAATTGTCAATAAAGTAGAGAAAAACAAAACTCCCTGAATCTTTCATCGAATCCAACAATTTGTCTTTGAAAAAGGTGAGTTGCTCTCTTTCTTCCTTAATCACCTTTGTCTCCTCTACTTCTTTTGCTTCACAAGCAGAGACTTTTTGTAAGGCCCCAGAGCACACCTTAGTTGAAATAATACATGTTTATAAAAGTATATGTGTGATAAGAGTTAGAATTGTGCTATGATTAGAATATGAAAGACATATGATTTAATTGTTTGCCAAGTGGATCATAGTTAGTGAATCAAAATTAATAGATTCCATTAGAGAATTGAGGTATTTAAATGTACATTTGGTCTAGGAAAAATTTTCAAGTGGCAAGTTAAGTTGGTACATGAAAATTAGAACGACTAACCTATGAATTAGTGACATTTGGGATAGTTAAAGCATTCACAAATGGCATAGTTGATACATTGACAAATGGCAGCACTAAGTATGTGAAATATGGCCTAATGTGTCATTGACACATGGCAACTCCTACATGGGACACATGAAGCTCAAGCATGGAGACATATGTTGCTCCAATTCAATGACACCTAGCTTTGGATGTGGCGAATTCTACTGGAGCAATTTTTGTTTTGCTCATTCTTCATTTTGCTTTCTTCTCTCCACTGAAATTCTCCGACTCCCCCTCTCAACTTCTTGAATGGGAATTTCTAATAATATCAAGTATCATTCCTATTTTGACATTTCTAATTTCTAGATCTTGGATCATCATCTTTGTGAGTTATTTCATCAAGAAGTAGGTCTTGTAACTCTATGTATTATTATCTAGTTGGTGCCGAAAGTTGAACCTTAACCATAGGTATATGCTGATTGCTTGGAAGCTTAGTTTAGCTTGACCTTGGAGTTGTTCTTTGAAGTTTAAAGAGGTAAGGGAATACTAAACTTGATTTCATGTTAGAATATGTATTGTTTGATGTTTAAAGTGGGCAAAATGTGTTCTGAAATAATGAAGAATTGAGGTTAGAAACTTGATACATGTTGGATACTTGTCAGAAAGAGTGGTTCTGTTGAACATGCATCGATATGTTATCCATATCGTGAACTATGGCCATCAAAATGGGATGATTTTATATTCATATTAAAATAGAAACATATATATACAACTTTCATGGAGGAATCGAATTTGATTTCTATCACTAAGGGTTTTGAAATTTGGATTGAAGTTGAGTTGTGGTTGCTATTTGCAGTTGAGAACAGTCTGTAGTGTTTTGGGAATAACTCTCGGAATAATAAACCAAATTGCATTAACTTTATTTCGTTTGAAACATAATACATAGAGGAACATTTGTTTAAAAGAACATATTATCTAGAAACGTCAGTTTCTAGGTCAGAATGGCCATACAAAAGTGATCCAAAAACTTATCCTATGAAAATAGTTGTTTGGAGGTTTCGAGTCACTTACCCCACAATTGTGGGAAATGATTAGGAAGGTAAAAAAAATGGATTTTGTGCAATTGATGAACTATATAAGGTTAAGTTAATTTATTTGGTATAATAGGACTTAAATGGACTTATTTAAGGTGTGTTATGAACTTAAATTGGTATTCAATTTAATTGAGTAACACTTAATTTAATTATGCATTATTAATTGGGATGATAACATAAAGAATGTATGGTTTAATAATAATGAATACAATATTGAATTGCTTGGTGTGTTCATGAATAATGAGTTCAAAAGGCTTATGTGCAACATCCCACTACAATAGAGTATATACTCAAACACCCAAGGACATTCAGGTACATATCCTATAATAATGACATGTTAGAGCGAACATAAATCCAACTTAACAGGGCATCTACTAACATAATTTAAAAGTCATCAAATTAGACCCATTCCTTGCATTCATTGTCAGAAACTCACACTATATTCATTGAACAAAAGCTTACACTGTATCCATTGATAAATATTTACCAAACTTTATACAAGTTCTAGGAAGACTACAAAACATAAGCAACAACTCCTCTGATGTCAGTTGTCAGACCTCTGAGCCATAACTTAATCCAAAAAGTTCCTTTAGTCTAGTCTAAGGAACTAGGTCTCTTATCTCGTACCTGAAAAGTCAAGTGGTAATTTTTATGAGTTTTGCAAACTTAATAAGTGAACCATCATTGATGATTTCACCCAGGTCAATCACACAAGATCACATAATTCACATATAATTATTCAAATATTGTATAATCCAAATACACACATTACCATAACAATATATGCATATGAGACTCTACATTTGTTATTATTGTTGTGATTGAGTGCCTTTCACATAAGGATACAAATATTGGCCCATTAGGCTTAGTTAGAAGAAATCATGGAGCAAAACTCTACGTGCAGAAAATGGAGCTCAAAGCTCCATCAAATTAACTACTCTGGTCACAACGCCTTTATCTGATCATGCATTTTATGAAATGCATAAATTATAGAATTTACTATGTATAACAATCACAAATGATGCATAATCAGAATCTCATAATCATCGGACCAAAGTCCGGCATTCAACTTTCAATGAGAATTCAAATGTTATACAAAGTTTCACAACAATTCATAACACTTCTAATACATACCCAAATATTAAACTCCTCGGACAATTCATGTACAGAATTCAAAACACAATCAGTACATATCAAATTCAATTAGTCATTCTCATTCACGTAAAAGTAGCACTTCCAATGATATTCACATGCATTGAACGCCTCAGACAATCATTGTCTAAAATTTAGTACACAATTTAGTACACATTCATCAATATCAAATTCAATTCAGTAATAAACAAAACAAATGAGATCATCTTAGGTTACTCACAATACACTCCAATATGCTATTGGCTAGATGGTCTGACTGGAGTCCAATGAGCTCTTCTATATCATACAAATCACATTTACATATATCACAATTTTGCACAAATGTAGAAGTCTTTCTTTATGCACATCAATGTATAGACAATATGCACAATGCATGTTCAATGAAAATTCTAGATATCTTATCAAGATTTTGTTACCATATCATTCAGATAGCAAAACCCTCATTAATATAATTTGTACATAGGTTTTGGACCATAATAAAACAATGTGAAACTAATTTCATAACCCAATTGATCATTTTAGATTTTTTTCTCATAATATGCTTTTAGATCAACTTTACATAATTATTCTGATAAGATAAATGGAAAAATTAGGCAACACTTCCTTTTGGAAATTTGTTCTCTAATGTTTTAAATTTCTAATGATACCAAGATCATTCAATTTAGTTCATTATTCTATAAGTTATGCTCAAAATACCACAGACTATGTACATTTGAAATTTTGGCTAATGCATGATCATGTATTCAAGTTGTACACCTCATATCTCTTCATTATAATATCTAAAAATTACAAACTTTATACCAATCAAAATCTAATAGAATAAGACATAACTTTTGTGAAGACACATTTGTAGGATTCGGCCTATGTCAACATAGTTTATTCAATAACAACATGACCTGATTTCTATCCCTGGTAGTGCTACTGCCTACTTTCAAGCTAAATTTCAAGACCCTTAAAGACAAAATTCAAATTCAATTTCTTCTTAACATTTGTATCCAAATGTCTCTAATTCAATTTAAAACAAGAATAATTTCATTTGAAAATCTACATATCAAAATATATCCAAAATACCGATGTATTTTTAGTAAAAACATTCCAGTTATCAAATTCCAGCACACAACATTTTCATCCTAACACCCCCTTTCGGGATAACTTTGCATGATCATTATGACAAGAAAAATGGTGTATTTAAGTAACACTTTTTTCTAGACAATTGTTCTATTATGTTTCCAGTTTCTAATAACACCAAAATCATACAATTTGATTTAGTATACTGAAAATTGTCTTCATGAAAGTTGTAGATCTTTCTTTTAACTTTCTAACAGTATAAAGTATGAAAATTTTGGATATCGGAATTCAGAGATATTATCATTATAAGTTAGTAATGTTGCTCACGATGTATAAAAACCTTTATCGCGATCGCGAGGAAGCCAGGTGAGATCCCACACCGTAGGAATAGCCTCAGGTGTGATTGTGATAGGGAAAGGTGTGACCGCACCCTGGGAATAGCCTCAAGTGTGATCGCAACAAGGAGAGGTACGATCACACCTCGTTACTTCACCAACGTTTTGCCACCCTTTCCAACTCTAAACATGTTTGATTCTTTTGGCCATAATTTTGTCATCTAACCTCCAAATGAAGTGATTCTTAAACCAATAGATTCCTAACACATTTTTATATCTCTCAATAGAAAGTGATAGCTTTTTGAATTGAATTGAAAAATATTGATAAAAGGAAAATGAGGGAATCTGTTGGAGTAGTATGAACTGGTTTGATTTCACTGAAAATGCTTGGGGTATTTCAGTTATATCTTATCCTGTAGTCATCCAAATGAGATGAATTTTGATTTAGAGTAAATTAGAGAAATAGGGCTACAAATTAAATGAAGAATTTAAATTTTGATATAGTCTTTAAGACTTTAAATTTCTTGATGGAAGTTGAGTATAGTGTACTGTTTCAGTATAAGAACAGTCCGAGAATGTTGAGGTATAACTTTTAGATTTCTTAATCAAATTGAATGATCTTAGTGTCATTAGAAACTTAAGAGATAGGAGAATAACTTTCAAGGATAAAGTATTGCCAACTTACTTCATTTTTATTGTCTAAATGATCTAGAACAGTAGACCTAAAAGTCAGTTTTTGGAAAAAAATCTGAAAGTGATTCAATGGGTTATGAATTATGATTTTAATGGTTTTATTGAGATATAAACCTAAGTATAAATTGTAATTAGGTGAATTTTGAGATAGGATTGATTATGTGATGAGAATCATGAAAAAATACCTAGGAATTGTCATGAACATGCATTGTACATATTTCATATACATACATGTGCATTATTAAACACTTATAATTGTGCAAATTTAATGACTTTAGGACTATTCATTTTCTATCACATATCAAATTAGTTATGCTTTAACCAATTCTCATCATAGCATTGAATTTAGAAATATAGATAAAATTTATATTGATCAACTATTTAGTGATGTAGTTGATATGTGTATATTGCTTGTTATAGAGGAGCAACTAGCACGTCAACCTCTAGATGTTGTCAGAACTTCTAGGCATTAGCTTCGGGAGTGACTTGTGAGTAATCTAGACGATCTCACCCAATTACTTATTTGCTTTATATTTTGTTGAATTATTGAATGAATGTGAATTGATTGTGTTGATTCCGAACAATAAAGATCCGATGATTCTGATGTATGAATGAGTTAATAAAGTGCTCCTTGTATGTGAATGTGATGAAATAAATGTTGCTCAACAATTCTGTTGAATGCCGGACTAAAGTCCAATGATAAATGTGATCTGAATATGAATCTGTAATCATGTGATTGACTGAGAATATATTATTTGAAACATTCAATACATGAATGCATATAAGATAAAGGAAGTTATGAACGAAGTCGTTAAAATAAAGAGCTTAAAGCTCAAATTGTGATTTGAGCCTCAGGCTCGGCTGTAAATGTACCTGGTATCTACTAAGGGATATGGGACATAAATTTACATAGTTCGATATCCACTAAGGGATATGAGCTATTAAAAAGACACTCAATCACAACGACAATAATAAATGAAAATGAGTCTCACGTGCATTGCATTTATACTTGATATGTATAGTGTATATGTATATTGTATATGAATGAAAGGATTATGATGATTGCTCTGAAAGTGAAATGTGACATTTTACGAATATGCAAAATGATGTTAATAACAGGTACGTTTATTGATGTGTTGCATGAATTGAAAGAACCATAGATGATGGTTACCTCATTGAGTTCGCAAAACTCATCAACATTGCAAACATTGATTTTTCAGGACATAGAACGATATTAGCTACTAAGGATCGCGACAAGCAATGTAGACTTTTACTTTTGGGAACAAGTAGAAATGGCTCAAAGGTCGATCAGTTGAATATGGACAGATTAGATAGATTTTAAATATTTCCTTTTTTGTGTAGCACTTTTTGTATTAGGCTATGATATTATATAAGTATGAATGTTGAAAGATACATTGTAGACATTCGGTTTCTACGAAATGAAATAAGGAAATGCGGTTTTAAAATATTGTGACTTTCCTTATGATGTTTATAAGAGAACAAAGATAGATGATGCCATGTTAAGTGAATGTTATGATTGAACGTAGCGCGCCATTATCATAGGTTATGTACTAGAATGTCCTCAAGGCGTCCCAATATGTACCCTAGGGTAAGGAGACGCTACAAGCATACTCTCTAACTGAGCCTCTTACTCAATAATTGTTCCTTATCCATCGTTCCAAGTTGAGCATCCTTTTTGGTCCCTTATGCATATGGGGGCATAATATAATTTAATCTTGTATTGTAATAGTTCTCAAATAATAATTGTAAAGATTATGTTGATTGAGTAGATTATAGGCTAGAATCATACTTCAATTACAATCTCAACATCGTATATATACGTAAATTTGCTTAAGAATAACATACAACAAATGTCAAAAAAAAAGAATAACACACAACAAAAACCTTCAAATCTTTTTTCCTTGTACTACTCATGAAATTTTATTTTTAAAAATCATTCAAAAAAATTGTAATCTTTATGTCCATCATAAAGTATAAAGAATGACAACGTATAATACATCCATTTCATGATAATTTAAATCAAATTCTAATTGTTTCTTCTTGATGACTATTTAACCTACCTAATAGTTTAGGATATATCGTTCAAGTTTTAAACTTAAGAAAAAAAAATAATTTAAACTTTTTAAAGATAAGATAACAATAACTTTTAGACCAAAAAAATTGGTCAATGCTCATAGATCTTTTAATTTGTGAAAATTATAAACTCATCCAAATAAGTGATAAGTTTTAATGATACATATGTTTTTGAAAGATCATATTATTTATCTATATATTAGATAGTACCTCTTACATTTGTATCAAAGTATTTATGTATATGCATCTTGATATGCACGTTTTTATTTAAATTGTTTGATGTGTCATTCTGTTTTAATCAAATAATAGATAATTACTTCATTATCTTCATCCAATTTTAACGTTTCTATATAATGAAAACCAGACTATTGCTACAAACAAAACAAAAAAAGTTAAACATGTTTACCCTGTGTTTGGTTACCGTCTGCGGACGTGAGGACGAATGACGAAGACATAAATGTTCTGTCCTATGACGTGTTTGCTTACCGTCTTCACAAAATTATGTCCCGTCTTCAATGGACAAAGACAAAATTTTCTGTCCAATCTCAAACTATAGTACAGAAATTCTTATCCTATGGACAAGAATTAGAAATGTCAAAAATAGCCTCTCATCTTTCTAAACCTAACACCAATTATAATATTAATTAATATTATTAACAATATTATTAATAAATAATATTATTAATTAATATTAATTAATATTATTAATTAATATTTGTTAATAATATTAATTAATAATATTATTAATTGTTTTTAATAAATA
>JANZLD010000008.1:53425027-53435759 GCA_026413575.1 Erythroxylum carthagenense | reverse complement strand
TGATGTTTGGTTTTGTCTGTTCTGTCTTGGGTGGCATCCATGTATCCTTCTAGGGGGTATTTGGGTGTTACATAAAATAGTTCAAACTGTTTTTAAATTGAAACAGAACTTTTAACTCTATTTCCAGCCAAAATTTCAAATGCTTAGAGATAGAATTAGCATTCGACTTCTTAGGAAAGTTGTAGATATATATCTCTAATTTATTCTGAATTAAGAATCAATGTATTTGAAAATCTATAGTTCATGATATAGTCATAATACCGAAGTCTATTCAATAAAAATTCTCCAGTTCGTAACATTCCAACATACTTCTTTACCAATATCTTATGCATTTGAGTCCAATTCACACATCATTCTCAAACCATTTAACATGCCATAAACACTAATATTTTACTTACTTGTTTAGTTCTAATCCCAGCTCAAAAAATCACTCCAAATCTATACTCTAAACGTGCAAAATCATAACAAAATCAAGATGGAATTAATTGACTTTCAGCTATGATGAAACAACAACATTCAACTGGTTCTTTAGCTATTTTGTGATGGGTAAAAGCATGTATTTAGTGTGATAATTTAGCATAGCTTCAAGAAAAACAAAAGAAGGGAAGACAGAAGCAAGTTTCAGTGGTGAGAGATGAGAAGAGAAGAGAATGAGCGTGGTTGAAACAACATGTAGAAACATTACCCCTAAGGTGCTATATGTCACCATATTATATCAACATGTGTCCTTAAGCATGTAAGCCACTTATCCCTTCCATAAGCTATTAAATGTCACCATTTAATCAGTCCATATGTCCCCTAATTATGGGTCCACATGTCATATATTAATTGGTCTAATTGTCATTTACTTACTAGTCCATTTGTCACACATTTAACTATGCCAAATGTCACTCAATTTTAGGCTTAATCATCCAAAATTTTCATGTATCAATTTATCCCACCACTTGGCATTTGTCCTAGTCCAAATGTACCTTAAATTCACCAAAAATTATGAAATAATGCTAATAGTCTCCAAATAAATTTTTAACGAAAATAACTCTTAATTCTCATTTTAATAGCATTGATAAATCAATTATACCCTGAAAATGTCAATGAATGTATGTACAATCATATTCATGTGAAAAAAAATGTGCATATCATATTTAACTAAAGCATGATGTGCATTTCCTAATTTCTCAGTACTTTCTCATTAATCACAATTTCTAGTCTTAACATGGGTAACAGGATGTACCAAAGGACTTTCACCATTGGGATCACTTGGTTCCTCAGTTGCTTATTATGAGAGCCAATTATTTTCAATGGTTCTTTAGCATAACTCAGATTGCTAGAGATTTCAATTTCTTGAGTTGGTATCACATGAGTTGGATTCGACCGATATTAACTAAGTATACTCATATGAAATAAATTATGCATCTGATTCATTTCAGAAGGTGAGGCTAACTTATAAGCCAATGGTCTAATTCTTTCAATTATCTCATATGCACCAATATACCTCGGACTTAACTTACCCTTTTTACCGAATCTCAACTCACCTCGCCAAGTTGATACCCTCAGAAATACTCTATCACCCACCTGATGCTCCATAGCTCGTCTATGCTGATCCACATTAGCTTTTCTGTCTATCTTATGCTATTTTAATTCTGCTACAAATCAATTTCACCTTGTCAATAGTATCCTGAATCAATTCTAAGCCTTCGACAATTCTTAGACCCTCTTCATCCCAAAATAAAGATGAATGACACTTTTTGTCGTATAATGCCTCGTATGGAGCCATACCGATACTGAAGTGATACTGATTGTTATAAGCAAATTTAGTTAAAGCTATATACATATCCCATGCTCCTTGAAACTCTAAAACACAAGCTCTGAGCATATCCTCAACAATCTTAATCATCCTCTCACTCTGCCCATCTGTTTGAGGATGAAATATAGTGGTAAAATTCAGTTTGATACCTAAAGCTATCTGTAAGCTACCACAAAATCTTGAAGTAAATCTGGGATCCCTGTTTGACATAATAGACACTGGAAACCCTATGTAATCTCACAACTTCATTCACATATTGTCGAGCTAATTGATCTAGTGAAATTTTTTCTCTCTTTTACGAGAAATGAGCTGATTTGGTTAGTTTATCAATAATGACGCAAATGACATCATATTGCCTCAGAGTCCACGGCAAATCCATAACAAAATCCATAGTAATTAGTTCCCATTTTCACTTCGGAATGGGTAACGAATGTAGTTTTCTAACTGGAGCCTAGTGTTCAGCCTTAACCTGCTGGCAAGTTATACACTTAGAAACAAACTCTGCTACTTGCTTTTTCATTACAGGCCACCAGTAATGTTGTTTCAATGTGTTATTCATCTTGATAGTACCAGGATGCATAGCATAAGCTACTACATAAGCTTCCTCCAAAATTCGTTTCCTCAAATTATCAACATCAGGCACACATGGTCTTTGCTTTAGCCCAATGTATCATCTCTAAATTCGAACTCAGAATCTGTATACTTCTTAACTTTCTCAACCAATTTCACCATTTTAGGATCTTTATGCTTTACTCTTCTGTTTCGATCATGCAACATTGGCTTCAGTTTCAATGAGCTATCAACATCTCATTCGACCTGGCATTCAATTCAACATTCAGTACTTTCAAATGAACTAGGCTCGATAACCTCGATAGCTATACTTGAGCCACACTACTATTAGACTTCCCACTTAATGCTTCAACTACCATATTAGCCTTTCCAGGATGATATTCGATTGTACAATCATAATCTTTTACCAATTCGATCCATCGACGCTATCTCTTATTCAACTCTTTCTAGATCAACAGATATTTCAAACTCTTATGATCGGTGAATACCTGAAAGGTTTCGCCATATAGATAGTGTCTCCAAATCTTTAAGGCAAATACTACTATAGCAAGTTCTAGATCATGTACTAGATAATTAAACTCATGAGACTTCAACTGTCTCGATGCATATGCTATTACTTTCCCATGCTGCATTAGTACACATCCTAAACCTTGATATAACGAATCACGATACACAATATAACCACTAGGGCCAGATGGAATAGCTAACACTTAGCTGAAGTTAACCGATGCTTTAACTCCTCAAAACTCCCCTGACAATCATCATTCCATCTGAAAGTCACATTCTTTCTCAGAAGTTTTGTCAAAGGGGCTGAGAGTAGTGAAAACCCCTTAACAAATCTTCTATAATAGCCAGCTAATCTAAGGAAACTCTAAATCTCAGACACATTCCTCAGAGCCTCCCACTTCATCATTGCTTCTATTTTCTTTGGGTCCACCTGAATGCCCTATGCAGACACAAGCTATCCAGAAATACTACTTGATCAAGCCAAAATTCGCACTTACTGAACTTGCCATATAACTATTTCTCCCTCATGATCTGGAGAACCAATCTCAAATGTGCAGTATGATCTTCTCTACACTTCGAGTATACTAGAATGTCATCAATGTTACAAAACGATCTAAATAAGTTTGAAATACCTTATTCATTAAGGTCGTAAAAGCTACAGGGGTATTATTCAAACCAAACGGCATTACCAAAAACTTGAAGTGCCCATATCTTATTCTAAATGCACTCTTTGGTACATCCACCTTAGCTATTTTCAACTGATAATATCCTGATCTCAAGTCTAGTTTTGTAAAAACCTGAGCTTCCTGTAACTGATTAAATAAATCATCAATCCTCAATAATGGGTATTTATTCTTCACTGTGATCTGATTTAATTGCAGTAATCAATACATAATCTTAGAATTCCATCCTTCTTCTTTACAAACAATACTGGAGCTCACCAAGTGACACAATAGGCCTGATGAAACCCTTATCTAATAACTCTTGTAACTGGGTTTTCAACCCCTTCAATTCTACAGGTGTCATCCTATATGGAGGTATTGATATAGAAGCGATACCTCGAACAAGGTCTATGGCAAACTTTGTCTCCTTTTCTGGGGGTAAACCTGGTAATTCTGCAGGAAACACATCCATGAAATTCCTAACAACTGGATTATCTTGAATGGTTTGCTCATTTCGAGTGTTAACTACGTGGGCTAGATAAGCCTCATATCCACCTCAGATCAGTTTTGGCATACTCATAAATGAAATTAGTCGGGCTAGCATGCCCTGACTATCTCCTCAAAACACTCCTTTCGGCTGATTGGGAGATTAAAAAACCACTTCCTTAGTGTAACAATTCATTACAACCCGATAAGTTGTAAGCTAATCTATGCCAAGAATTATATCAATTTCCTTCAACTATAATACAATCAGATCAACTTCTAACTCTGCCTAATCAATCTGAACTATATACTTTTTACATAGCCCACCAACCACTATTGTGTTGCCCACTGGGGTACTCACCTCTAACCCACATTTCAGTATCTCTATCTCGCAATGCAATCTAGATGCCAAATGCGGTGTGATGAAGGAATGTGTAGATCCTGGATCTACCAATGCATATGCTTCAAAATGAAAAACATTCAACACACCTACTACCATATTTGGGGAGTTCTGCGGCTCATGTCTGATGATGGCATAGACCTTGGTTTGAGATTGCGGTTAGTTACTCCACACCTTAGTCTTGACACTAGGCCCGGTTGACTGAGTTCTGCCTCTACCTCTACCTCTGCCAGCTTTACTCTTCTGAACCATTGTCTCAGTCATTGTTCCTCATCTAACTCCAGACTGTGGTCCTAACATCTCAAGACAATCTCTAATTATATGGTCTATAGAACCACAATGAAATCCCATTGTCTGCCAACATTCACCACCGTAAGTTCACAATCAGACAGATGTTGAGACTTGTTAGAGGACATTTGTCCTCTACCTCTCCTAAACTAAACAAATCCACCTCTTGATTGGGACCTCGATTATCTCGATCTAGACTGGAATTGAGGTGATCTATTTTGGTGCTTTCTAAAGCTTCTACTAGACTCAGCCTAAGATCCATCCTGCTCCTTACCTCTAACCTCTTGTCTATACTCTACCTAACCACCCTTCTATAGCTATTCATTTCTAATCAAGACTACTTGGAGTTTTGTAAAACTACCTAGATTAGAAATGAGTAGCCTCGTTCTGATCTCTATGTTCAAAGCATCCTCAAACTGTCTATAATTGTCTTCTTTTGTTGAGACCAATGCAGTTGCATACCCATTAGCTCGTTCAATTTTATCTCATACTCTGTCACTGTGAGCCTGCCTTGATTCAAGTCTAAAATTCTTTCATCTTCTAATCCATATAAATCTTCAGCATATAGTTCTCTCGAAACACTCTTAGAAAATCTTCCTAGATCAAAATACAGGGTCTGGCGGAACTGCCTAGGACTGTATTCCACCACTATTATGCTGGACCTTGCAGTAGTGGGACGACATAATCAAATCTTTCATCTACTTCACAGTCCATCTGGTCGAACACTCTTCCAGTTCTCTCTAACCACCCTTCAACCTCAACTGGGTCTGTACTTCTATATAAGTCTATAATCCCCTACTTTCTCAACTTATCATATCTTCTTTGTCACCTTTCCAGAATTCTCGGAGGCATTTGAGCAAACTCAGGTATAGGAGACTCTACATTGGCCCCTGTAGATTCCTTGTCAGCTAACTCTCCAATACGATCTCTTATGAAAGGTGACCTGTAACAAACAAAATTGTGATCAATTTATGAATTTCTCACTATTTTTCATATCTCAAATCATATTTATCCTTAAAGATGACAAATCATGCTCTGATTCCAAAAATGCAACATTCCACTACCATAGAGCATATACCCAAACACCTAAGGACATTCAAGTACATATCCAACTTAACATGGCATCATCTAACATAATTTAAAAGTCATCAAATTAAAACCATTCCTTGCATTCATTGTCAAAAACTCACACTGTATTTATTGAACAAAAACTTACATTGTATCCATTAATAAATATTTACAAAACCTTATACAAGTTCTAGGAAGATGATAAAACATAACCTACAACTCTTCTAATGTTAGTTGACAGACCTTTAAGCCATAAATTAATAAAAAAAGTTCCTTTAGTCTAGTATAAGGAACTAGGTCTCCTGTCTCGTACCTAAAAAGCCACGTTGCAATTTTTATGAGTTTTGCAAAATCAATAAGTGAACCATTGTTGATGATTTCATACAGGTCAATCACACAAGATCACACAATTCACATATACTCATTCAGATCTTGTATAATTCAAGTACACACATTACCATGACAAATAATGATATCATTGTGAATCAGAACATATATATATCAATATAGATGCATATGAGACTCCACATTCGTTATTACTATTGTGACCAAGTGCCTTTCACATACGGATATAAATATTAGCCCATTGGGCTCAGCCAGAAAAATATATCACGGAATAAAGCTCTACGTGTAGAAAATCAAGCTCAAAGCTCTATCAAATTGCCTGCTTTGATCACAATGCCTTTATCTGAGCATGCATTTTATGAAATGAATAAATTACATAATTTACCATTTATAACAATCACAAATGATGAATAATCAGAATCTCATAATCATCAGACCTAATTCCAACATTCAACTTTCATTGAGAATTTAAATATCATACAGAGTTTTGTAACAGTTCATAACACTTCCAATACATACCCAAATATTAAACTCCTCAGACAATTCATGTCCGAAATTCAGAACACAATCAGTACATATCAAATTCAATTAGTCATTCTCATTCGCATAATGATATTCATATGCATCGAACACCTTGGACAATTATTGTCCATAATTTAGTACACATTCATTAATGTCAAATTCAATTCAGTAATAAACAAAACAAATCAAGGTGAGACCATCTTAGGTTACTCACAGTACACTCCAATATGCTATTGCCTGGATGGTCTGGCAATGTCTCACTGACATCTAATGTGCTCCTCTATATTATACAAAACACATTTACATATCTCACAATTTTGCTCAAATGTATAAGTCTTTCTTTGTGCACATCAATGTATAGACAATATGCACAATGCATGTTCAATGACATTGTTGGGTATCTTATCAAGAATTTGACATCATATCATTCAAATAGCAAAACCCTCATTAATATAATTTGTACTTAGGGTTTGGACCATAATGAAACAATGTGAAACTAATTTCATAACCTAGTTGATCATTTCAGATTTTTTTCTCATAATATTCTTTCAGGTTAACTTTACTTAATTATTTTGATAAGGTAAGTGACAAAATTAAGCAACACTTCCTTCTGGAATGTTATTCTCCAATGTTAAGTTTCTAATGATACTAAGATCATTCAATTTGGTTCATTATTCTATGAGTTATGCTCAAAATACCACAGACTGTGTACATTTGAAATTTTGGTTAATGCATGATCATGCATTGAAATTGTACACCTCATATCTCTCAATTCCGATATCCAAAAATTACAAACATTATACCAATAAAAATCTAAGAAAATAAGCTATAACTTTTGTGAAGAATACTTTGTCTGATTTGGTCTATATCAATATAGTTTATTCAATAACTACAAGATTGGATTTTTGTCCCGAGTAGTGCTACTGCCTAAGCCAAGACTTACTTTCAAGCTAAATTTCAAAACCCTTAAGGATAGAATTCAAATTCACTCTCTTCTTACCATTTGTAGCCAAATGTCTCTAGTTCAATTTAAAATAAGAATAATTTTATTTGGAAATCTGCAGATCAAAATATATCCAAAATACCGAAGCATGTTTAGTAAAAATATTACAGTTATCAAATTCTAGCACACCTCGACATTTTCATCCTAACACCCCCTTTCGAGATAAATTTGCATGATCATTATGAGAAGGAAAATGGTGTATTTCAGTAACACTTTCTTTTAGACAATTGTTCCACTATGTTTCCAGTTTCTAATAATACTAGAATCATACAATTTGATTTAGTATACTAAAAGTTATACCTAAAACAATTCAGACTATTTTTAAACTGTAACAGAACTCCTAACTCTACATCCAGCCAGATTTTGAAATGCTTAGAGATAGAATTAACATTCGAGTTCTTAAGAAATTTGTAGATATATGTCTCTAATTTATTCTGAATTAAGAATCAATGTATTTGAAAATCTACAGTTCATGATATAATCAACATACCGAAGTCTATTCAATGAAAATTCTCCAGTTCGTAACATTCCAACATACATCTTCACCAATATCTCATGCATTCGAGTCCAATTCACACATCATTCTTAAACCATTTAACATGCCATAAACACTAATCTTTTACTTGTTTAGCTCTAATCCCAGCTCAAGAAATCACTCCAAATCTATACTCCAAACATGCAGAATTATCACACATTCAAGATGGAATTAAATGACTTTCAGCTATGATGAAACAATAACAATCAGCTGGTTCTTTAGCCATTTTGTGATAGGTAAAAGCATGTATTTAGTGTCGTAACTTAGCATAGCTTCTAGAAAAACACAAGAAGGGGAAGACAGAAGCAAGTTTTTGTGGTGGGAGAAGAGAAGAGAAGAGAATGAGCTTGGTTGAAACAACATGTGCAAACATTACACCTAAAGTGCTATCTATCACCATATTATTTCAACATGTGTTCTTAAGCATGTAAGCCACTTATCCCTTCCATAAGGTACTAAATTTCACCATTTAATCAATCCATATGCCCCCTAATTATTGGTTTAGATGTCCATACATTAATTGGTTCAATTGTCATTTACTTACTAGTCCATTTGTCACACATTTAACTATGCCTAATGTCACTCAATTTTTGGCTTAATCACCTAAAATTTTCATGTATCAATTATCCTACTACTTGGCATTTGTCCTAGTCCAAATGTACCTTAAATTCACCAAAAATTATGAAATAATGCTAATGGTCTCCAAATAAATTTTTAATGTAAATAACTCTCAATTCACATTTTAATTGCATTTATAAATCAATTATACCTGAAAAATGTCAATGAATGCATGTACAATCTTATTCATATGCAGAAATTTGCATGCCATATTTAATTAAAGCTTGATGTGCATTTCCCAATTTCTTAGTCCTTTATCATAAATCACAATTTCAAGCCTTAACATAGGTGACGGGATGTTACATCAAGTATTACAAACTATTGATCCATTTTATATAGATTTTCAAAATTGTCAAGATCGAATTAATAATAATATAGTTATATATTATGAAGAAATAATAGAACTTCAAGAATGACATAGACATTTTAGTGAACATTATCAAATACATTTAAATGGAACCCAATAGTTGTACTATCTGTCATCAACTACTTAATCATATCTAGTGTATTGAACCATTAATCTTGCAATATAAAGAAGAAAAAGAATATTATGAAAAACCAATATAATTATGTCCAATTTGTAATTAGTAATACAAATGCAATAGAACCAATACAAGGAAAATTAGAATTAGCTCAAAATCTGTATACTTTCTATACTCAAGAACTCACTTATTTACAATCTATTCCATATCACCATCAAACAACTAATTCTCATTAAAATGACTGATCAAGATCAAGAACAAAATATATTAGAAATAGATAATTTAGAATTAATCGAATCAACAGGTACTTTCCATATAAATACTTTATTATCCAATGAAAAACAAAAACAAAACTCCAAAGCCCAATTAAATTTAAAGGCTGGACAAGAAATAAAATATTCTCTTTTCAAAAATTTTATAAACAGAAAAATATTGTTTATTTTGTAGATTTTCTACAAAATAATAATACTTTTATTTTTAGAAATAAAAAATATTATTTCTACAAAAATCAATATACAAGCGAATATCAGAAGAATAATACAACAATTAGTAAAAGATAATATACAAAACAAAGAAACAATAATCAATATACCAGAAAATTTAGAAAATTAGTAAACAGATTAGAAAAATTGGTAGAAAACTACACCTTTTTGAATTAGGCTTTGGAAAATCTACAAAATAAATAATAATTTTCTATTTATAAAATCTTTGAAAAGAGAATATTCTATGTCTTGTCCAGCCTTTAAATTTAATTGGGCTTTGGAGATTTGTTTTGTTTCTTATTGTATAATAAAGTATTTATATAGAAAGTTGTTATTGATTCGGTGAATTCTAAATTATCTATTTGTAATATATTTTGTTCTTGATCTTAATCAACCATTTTAATGAGATTTAGTTGTTTGATGTGATGTAGAATAGATTGTAAATAAGTGAGTTCACTACAAGAAAATAAGGCCTTTTGCGACATTTTTAAAACGTCACAAAATGGTCAAAAACATCGATGAATATAATTTGCGACGTTTTAAAAAACATCACAAATGTAGTGTAAGCAAAAAGTTTCTGTGACGTTTTATTAAAAATGTCGAAGAAAACACTAACATTCCGTGATGTTTAAAAAAACATTACTGAAAGGTAGGACTTTTTGCTACAGTTTAATAAAACGTCGCGGATTCGCAGAATATTACAATCTGCAACGTTTTCTGAAAACATAGCGGATTCTTTAACATTATACAATATTTGAAAAAGTCATTGATTGTAATGGAAAACGTTGCAAATATAGTTAATTTCATTTTTTTAAAAAATAATTTTAATTTAATATTTTTTCAATTTTAATAATTATTTTTAATTAATTTTCTATTTTAATAATTATTTTTAAACAAAATTTTTTAAATTTTATTTATTTAATAACTATTCAATATTATCTATGAATTTTATTTATTTAAAAG
>JANZLD010000008.1:53252027-53279069 GCA_026413575.1 Erythroxylum carthagenense | reverse complement strand
TAAAGAGTCATCGTGCTTTTAACCAGAAAAAGATATTCCTTAAGAAATTGAGATTCCTGTAATCATCTTTACATTTGTAACGTAGGAAAATATTATTTGGTAGATGCAGGATATCCTTACATGCAAGGTTATTTAGGACCGTACAAAGCTGAGAGGTATCATCTTCCTGATTTTCGAGACGCTGGTCTTTCAAGAGGAAAGAAAGAAATAATTAATCATGTACATTCTTCTTTAAGATGCATAATCGAGAGAATATTTGGCATTTGAAAAAATAGGTAGAAAATTTTACGTCAAATGTCAAGTTTTCCTTTCTCAAAACAAGTTAAAATTGTAATTGCTTCAATGGTCATTTATAATTTTATAAGGTTAAATGCTCAAAAGGATGAAGAGTTTGCTCCCTATGATGAAGATGATGAATTACTTCCTACAAATGAAGAAATCAATGAAAATGAAGACGTTAAAGGAAATCATTTAAACGAGCTACAAAATAACAAAATGAATGATGCAAGAGAATATATTGCAAATTTTCTTGTATTACGATAAAATGCATAGTTTATTATGTATTTAACTATTTACTCAGCTTGAATATTTATCTTGAGATTATAATATTATTTAACTTTTTATATGTTTTAATATTTATCTTTCATATTAATTTTATTTCCTACAAAAAAATGAGACATCTCTTTAAATTATTTCCTACAAGATGGTAATCTAAAATTTCCTACAAGATGGTTATCCAAAAAATAGGTAACCATAAATATAATATATTGTACTTTGCATATTGTTTAGTATATTTTAAATATTATTTAGCATAAATAATTTTATTATAAAATAAAATATAGTTAAAATTAATAAAAGTGCTTTTTATTTTTATGTTGCCAAACAGTCTACTGTATGAAGCTCTTTTTAAAAAGCTCTTTTTTTAATTGACAGCCAAACAGTCAACTGACTTTTAAAAAAAGCTCTACTTAGAAAAGCTCTATTGACAAAAGCTCTACTGATAAAAGCTCTAATGATAAAAGCTTAACCAAACGGGCACTATGCCTTATTTAGAGTTAGGAGTAAAAAGTTAAGGGGGTTAGACCTAGTTCAGTTACTGTTCATTTGGCAAATTTGGACAGAACCTTTGGAAGGGTTTTTCACCCCTTTAGAGCTTGTTTTGGTTTTTGCATCCTTCATATTAAATGTAGATTATCTTTTACCCTTTTCAATGATGTATATTTTGCAATTATTGGAGTTAGGATTAAAAAGTTATGAGGTTGGGAAACCAACAGTTACTGTTCATTTGGTAAGGTTTACTGTTCCATTGGTGAATATATAGGCAGTAGCTTTAGGAGTGTTTTTACCACTTTAAATGACTGAATTGATTTTTTCACTCTTCATGAAGGTTGTAAATCATCTCTTTATCTTTCCAATGAGATAAAATGTGACATTTTTAGGCTTTTTTATTAAAAGTTATGAATTTTCAAACTTCTAGTATAGTGTAGGAATTTTTCAATTGTAGCAGAAACTTTGAAACAACTTTTGACCCGCCTAAAGACCAAACTAGTTTTTCAATCCTTCAAGGAAGTCGTAGGACTCCCTTTTACCTTTTTATTGATACTAAATTTGCGAGTTTTGGAATTCGGTGTTAAAAGTTATGAATTTTCAAAAATTGCAGGTATAATGTTTGGTTTCCAAAGAAAAACAAAAAAAATCATATGTATACATATATATGTGGAATTTCGGACTCGCCAGCAGCTTACGACTGCGACCGCTAGTGGCCCGCGAGCGCGAGGCGACACCGTTTGTGCATTTTTTATTTTCTTTCATTTTCTAATTTTTCCTTTTTCCAATTTTATCCTACTCCCACTCTTTAGCTCGTAACTATTTCGTTTCACCTCCGATTCACTCGATTTTCGAAGCATTGGTTTTGTAACACAAAATTTCCAACCCCTCTTGCAAAAATTTAAAATTTTTGGATTAAGTTGAATTTTGTCAGATTTTTTTCAAAGAGAGAGAATTAGTCGGACATATTGAACATGTTTCCGTATTTCGGTGATTTCTTGATCTAGGAAGCTCCGATTGAAGTGATTTTCATTTCTAATTATTATAGAGGCATAAAATTCCATTTTAGCTTAGGTATTGGATTCAATTTTTGGGCCCTAAGCAGATAAATTTTATTGAGAGAGATTAAGGTGAATCTTACAAGATTTGTTCGGAGGACATTAATATAAGTTCAATTCGAGTTCCCTTTTGTGGTGAGGAATTCCTCCCTCGTGAGATGCGCGTCTAGATGTCACAGAGGACGTCAGACACATGACTCATCCAGGAGGGGTTCCAACACAAATTCTCTATTGCATACCACCCACAAACCAATGGTCAAGCTGAAATATCAAATAAAGAGGTGAAGCATATCTTAGAGAAGATGGTAAAGCCACAAAAGAAGGATTGGAGCCTACTCTTAGAAGAAGCACTATGGGCCTATCGCACTGCCTACAAATCCCCAATTAGTATGTCCCTTTACCATTTAATCTACGGGAAAGCTTGTCATTTGCCAATGGAGTTGGAGCATAAAGCATATTGGATAGTCAAGCAGTGCAATATGGATTTGGAATCTTCTGGTATAGAGAGGAAGCTCCAATTGCAAGAATTAAAGGAGTTGAGACTAGAGGCATACGAAAATTCTCGCCTCTACAAAGAGAAGACAAAGTTGATGTACGATAAGATTCTTCAGAGGAAAAGCTTCAAGTAAGGGGACAAAGTACTGTTATTCAAGACTCATTTCACCTTTAAGCATAGGAAATTCAACACTCGATGGGAAGGCCATATGTAGTCACTAAAGTGCACAATTTCAGTATGGTAGAGCTTTGACATGAAGAGACGAGAGCTCAACTCAAAGTGAATGGCCACCTATTGAAGCTTTATCACGAGAATAAAAAACCTCCGTAAACATCAAGTTCTTTCCATCCCCTCCTTCACTTGTTTATTTACTTTTTCTCTATGACTGGTTATGACATGTTTTGGTGCATTATTTTGCTAAACAAGTGTGGGGGAGAAACCGTACTAGTAGGGAAATAACTTTGTTTCTAGCTTAGTCAGTAGCCTTTCAATCCAATAAATTCCCTTTTTAGTTATGTCTTTTGCCTTTCTTTTGCTGTGTTGATTGCCTCCTGAGCTTTACGTTCTATTTGCTCTCTGTTTATATTCGCTATGCGATTGTGTTTTAATTGTCTTCACTTTGAGGACAATTTGATATTTAAGTGTGGGGGAGGTTGTTCTAATTTGCAAATTCTTGTTTATGCAACATTTTTGGCCATTTAACCACTTGTGCAACTCAGTTGTGCGTAATATAGAAATTTTAAACTTGAGAATTGAGGAAAATAGCTGGTTTTAAATGTTTCTGTCATTTTTCGCAGCGGCGACGCTGTGAATTGTGTTTCACCATGGTGAACTCTTAGCTTCGCCGCGGTGACGCTATCCTTCATAACCGAAATTGTCTTTAATTCCCTCATTTCAATAATTCCCCATAATTAGATTCTTCTTACTCTTGTTGCTTAAGGATTTTATAAATTTCAAAGTGTTCCATTTGTTCTCGAAAACACCTTCTATATCTTTAAAATGATAATTGGTTTGGCTAATTCCATTTTCAACATTTTCAACACGAAGTAAGCGAGGGTACACTAAAAAAGTTGCACTTTATGTTTTTAAACCTTGAGATTGCGTAATTGAGATACTAACCTTGTTGGAAGGATATTTGGGCCTAAATTCTTTCATTTTTGTGTGTATCTGCTTAATTCCATATCTCTCTAGAACTTGTTTTTAATTCTTGATCAAAGCTTGATGAAATAGAATTTTGTTAATATGATAAAGGTAATTCTTTCAAAACCCGAATTACCTAATCACTAAACCCTAAACACTTAACCTTTGCTAGCCCCTTAAGCCATATTTTTTAGTGCATCCACATGTCTTAATATTGATGTCAATATTTTATTTCTGGTTTTTACTTCAAGTTTATCTTTGTAGATAGTAGATAAAAAAAGACAGCAAGCCTTCTCACAGGAGAATAGTTATTGAGGAAAGCCAAGAAAGAAAAAGAAGTAAAAACAAATCATAAAAATCAAATGACTTTCTCACAAAGAAAAGAACGAAAAGTTCAAAAAGCTTTCTAAAAACAAACGGTGTCTTATGAGAAAAATTATTTAAAAAATGTGTTAGAATATGTTTGTAGTGTTGACGTTTGTTTCAGGGGGAAATAATTGTGGTGCATGTCCTCATTTTTCTTTCTTCTCTCCAATCCATTCATTTAACCTTCCAAACATTACAACCTTGAAAAGTCCTCTTAATTTTCAAAAGTATAGTTCTTGTAGTGGAGAGGAAGAACTATCACAAGCTTATGGTAGAGAAT
Organism: Erythroxylum carthagenense; assembly: GCA_026413575.1. Lineage (NCBI taxonomy): Eukaryota > Viridiplantae > Streptophyta > Magnoliopsida > Malpighiales > Erythroxylaceae > Erythroxylum > Erythroxylum carthagenense. The sequence goes on along the minus strand of JANZLD010000008.1, from coordinate 53,274,682 downwards.
GGACCAAGCATATTTTAGAGTGAAATTATTCCAAGACAAGTGAGTAGAGAGTTAAACAGTTTCCCTTGAGAGAAATCTCTTTTGCTCAATCTCTTGGATTAAATTCTTATGGTGTTTATTTTCTTGGTGCTCTTTCATTCTACTTTGGTTGAATTTTATAAACTTTGTCCAGGAGTACAAAGGTCTAAGTATGGGGGAATTTGATTGAACCCAAGTTTCTTATATAAATTGGTGACATTTTCATGATTTTTATTCACTTCTTGGCTCTTATTGTCAGATTTTATGCGTAATTTGACTCTTGAGTGCTTGCCTTTATTTATGTAGTTTGTGAGTAAAATTGTCACGAAGAACTAGTAATTACACTAAATTAATTTTCTTAAACAATTGATACTACAAACTACCATTTTTTATTGTAGGAGACTCAAAGAAGTAGAGGCTAAAAATGATAAGTCAACAAGGCAACAGGAAGTTAGCCGTGGCCAAAGTTGATGTTTCGTCACGGTGAAGTATGAAGAATTCACGAAGAGACCTTTCGGGAAAATTTCACCGCGGCATGAAGTCCACGTCGCCGTGGAAAAGAAACCAAAAACTCTAAGCAAAACCTTTCGGGAAAAGTTTGCCATGGCGAACCTTCAAATACTCGAACAATTTTCAAAAGTTTTACCCACTGTACAACTCTATCCATCAACCCATATTCGAGAAAAGACCTATTTTGGGCTATCTTAACTGCATCAGAGGGAGTCGACACTTTTATAAGAGAGAAACACCACATCCTTTAACTCCTCTACATCGGATCACCATCTCAACGCAATACACCACCATTTTCTCTCATTTTCCACCATCGGTAGCTACCATAGATGCTTCCGGTAGCTTCTCGATACTGAAGTTGGATGGAGCTATGAGTGGCTAGGCATCTCTTTTCCTCTTGAAGATGTAGCAATAGCTTGAGTTTAATGGGCTTAAAAGAGCAGTAGCTTGATCCATGTTTAGCTATGATTTATGAACTCCTAGGCTTAGGAATTGTAATTTATAGTTGAACATTCTTGATTAGAGCTTAATCAAGTGTTGGATATTCAATGTGTTATTAGGATTTGTTAATGTAGAACTTTGAGCTTAAATATATGAAGTCTCATATATGTCTATTTGTGATCTTGTTGAATCTCTTTTATCTTGCATAGTAGTGTTTGATATTAAGTTGATTTGAGATCCCAAAATGACTTGTTACATTGACTTACCCACTACACACACTAAGGGCATTCAACAAGGTCTTAAGAAATGGAGTTCATTAATTGAGATCTTGGACTTAAAGAGTTCTTTAAGGTTTATCATTTGAAACTTAGTGAATTCTACTCCCATCAAAAATTGATTTCAAACTATGAAAGCCAAGTGCATTTTCAAGAGGATTCTATCTCATTTGACCATTGTCTTTATCTTCTCGACTTCTATTCCCAACAATCAAAAAATACTTTTTATACATTTTTCTTATAATTCATTTAATTTTGTCAATATTTACAAAGATCAAAACCCCCTTTTCTTATCAATTTAGCTTGCATTTCATGATATATATATAGGCTAACTTAGATCCACTCATTTAGGTTCTAATTGAAAGAAACAACCCGAGGTTGCAACCTATATTGCAATTCTTGAATTAAATTTTTGATTTGACCTCCAAGGGTAAGAACAAAAGGGTCCGAATCAAACCTACTTTGATAATGAAAGCCTTGGGCTTTTGTATCTTATCACTATAACAGAACACGATTTTGGTGACGAAAAATTTCATAGCTGAAAGACAATATGTTGTCGCAAAAAAGTTTTTGCAGCAATAAAAAATCATCAAAATATTGGCCTCAAAAGCCTGGTAGCAAAAAATTATCTGCAACGTTTTCACCAAATTATCGCTTAAATGATTTTGCTATGATCATGTATCCGTCACAAAAGGAAATAGGCGGGGAGAAACAAAATTGTCTCAAATGACATATTGCGACATTTTATTTTCATGGCTAAAGATAATTAGCTTTGTTAGCTTAGGCTTAGGGCCATACCCAAGGCCTTTGATATACCCTGATCTTATACCAAGGATGTTGTTACAAATGTCATCCACATTGGGCTCATTTCTGTAAAATAATGATCTCTACAACAACTCGTACATCTTGCCCTACAACTTAAAACACAAAATCGAGATGTAATTCAAATATTATTAATTAGTATTGCATAAATAAATAAACTCTAAAATTAAATTTTTTATTCTTACAAAATTATGTTGTGTTTCTTCATATGTCTAGCCTTCACCTTCTTTGTAGTGTGTCATTTTGTAGGATGTGATCATATCACACTCTTGTCTATGTAGTTGAGTCTAATTTTGTTATATGAATTAAAAAAATTGAAACATAATAGATTATATTATATTTACTAATACATTAATAACACTTAAACAAAGAACTTACAAATTCTTATCATAACAAATGATTTGGAGTCGGTGTTCTGAGGAGTTTTCATTTTTCCTATGTTAACTTTGACTTTTCTCACACTTTTTCCACATAAAGAAAAGAAATAGTCATTAAATGCAAAAAAAAATAATGGAAGCAAATGTGAGGAGAAAGAAGACAAATCTTAAACTTCACAGAGACCCAATAATCACACCTTTTACTCCAATTTTCTTGACTCACCCATTCTAAAACATATCTCCTTGCCTCCTCATCCGAAGGAAAAGACTTGTAGTATTTACAAAGATGATAATCCTTCACCCTTTGTTTCAACTGTGAACTCACACAACTTGAAACTTCAAGGTTCTATCAACGATATTGAGCTTTATATGTGAATAACACATATATAAATTTTATGCACTGTGAGCTCTTAGAAATATTAGATGACTAAGATAAGAGTTGCAAAGAATTTACATGTATTGAATTAGAAGTGAAGTTTTTTATTCTTCTCATCATGACTTGGCCTTTATTTGTATTGACTTAAATGGTTTCTATATTTTTTTCAAAATTAGTAAGACACTTAAAGGAAGTATGAAGGTATTTAAAACTAAATGTGGAAGTTATAGAGTGTTTGATAGCAATTTTTTTCTAAAGTTAGTAGGAGACTTATAAAGATGCCTAATTATTTAAAACTAAATATTGAAGTCTTACATTAGTTTCTAATTTTTTTTCCTAAAGTGAAAAGAAACCTAGAGGGGTATCCGAGCATTAAAAACTAAAAGGGGAAGTCTTAAAGTGGTTTATGGGGTTTTACCTAAGGTGAAGAGACACATAAATGGATATTTTAAAGATTTAAAACAAGGAGAAAAGCATTAAAGTGACCACTCTGAACTTTCGTCAAACACTTCAAAGACATGATAGATTCATCCCAAAGGGCCTAAGGAATTCATGTCTTTTTCCTTCCTCAACGTACTGCAACACATTACAAAGCCAAATGCACCACAGATAATTAAAACAAGCTAAAAAGCACCCCAAAAATTCATTAAACACGTGCAGTGTTTTCTCTTAAAATACCAACCCTATATAAAAACAAGCTCAAAAACACTCCAAAAATTCATTAAACACATGCAGTGTTTTCTCTTAAAATACCAACCCTATGTGTACAAAACATCACAGAGAACAAATGTTGAATGACTTACCTCGGGCTAGGCTACGGGCTGACCAGCTCTAGCTTATCGAACCACAAACCACCCAGCTCGGCCCATTGACATCCCTACAACAAACCAACATGGGAGAGAGGAAAAAGGTGGAAACTGGCATGGGAGAAAGGAAATAAGGGGGTGACCTCGTCATTGATTCATTTAAAAAATGTTGAGACAAAGTCGTTTGGTGTTGAAGAAATGACATCATCTTAACTTAATGTTTTTAAACATCCAAATATGTAAAACCCACATCACACATTTCGTGGCCAATTTAAAAAATCGTCGTCGTTTGTTGTGAACGTGACGATGTTTTGTTTCGCTTAATTTGTCCATCTATTTAGCAACGATATCACAAACCATCACAAAATGTTTACTTTGATGACCAATCTTCAAAAGCATCGTCAATGCTACACTTTTTAATAGATTTTAAATTTTTGCTGAATTTTTAATATATCATAAACTTAAAATGACTATAAAATTATATATATTAAATTACAATTTGTTACAGTTAATAAAATTTTTAATAGAAATTTAATGTCGAACAAGTAATGTAACTAGTGTAATGTTTTATGAAAATTTACATTATATATAAATAATCTCATATATATATATATATAGTGAGATAGATGACTAAAAGTGGATTTTAAAAGTAGATGATCTTTTCCCTTAACTAGTTTTGAGGAACTTTCTATGTTATCATTTATATATTAGTTAAGCCTAAATACCTTAAAATCCCACTCAAGGTAACGAAGTTGACAACTTTACTGATAGAAAAGGCAAAGATGCGCTCAATCCGTTGCTTGTTGCTCCAACTTAAGAGTAGGGGCTCTAGAGCTTTTTCCGTAAGCTACTATGCTAGTTAGAGCGCTTTACTAATAACTTAGAAAGTCAAGGAGACTCTATCATAATCTTACGAATCTACAACTATCTTTATTGAGTGAGACTCTATTCAAATCTAAAAAATTCAACAAACAGCCTTCTTCTAACTATATATATATATATGTTTATTTATTTATTTATATATTACTCTATTTAATAATTATTATGTTTTTATTATATCAAATTTTCGTACTGTAACATACAATTTACATATATTATATTATATATATATTATTATAATATTTCCCAAATGTGAAACCAAATGGTAATGGCAAAACATTTAGGGATGGGTTTATGAATCCTTACTAAATGGTATATTTCTTTCAACTTTATCAAAAACGATGTCGTTTACATTAACTACAAACAACATTATTTTTATTTTAATCGTCAACATTCCTCTTCGTTTGTCATCTAACAAATGGCGTCGTTTTGTGTAAAAAAAAGTTGTCATTTTATTGTACAACAAACGACGCCATTCCCTATTAGGTTATTAGCACGAAATTGAAGCCAAAGATCAGGTCATCTTCATCTTTGACTATTCGTCATTTTCAGGCATTCTCCCCCTGGTTTTGGCAATTATTGAAGAAACCTCACTTATAGTGAATCTTCGTCTTTTATTGTGATCTTCTTCGATTGTTCGTCCATACAAGTAAGTCGTCCACCTTATGTATTGTCAGTTTTCTATTCTCCCTTCATTTTTTAGGATGTTGTGATGTGCTTTTCTGTTCTTCTTTGTCCCTCTGTTTGTTGTGATGTGGTTTGATTGTCTATGTAAACTGCCATTGCTATGCTTCATTATGACAGATTGAAGATGTATAAGTACTAAACTGTAGTGTTTTCACTTATCATCGAGAATTTAATTGAACATAAGGAATTTTATTCTAAATTGACTTTCTTCTAACAAAATCGAAAATGACATTGTTTACCTTAACAAGAAACGATGTCGTTTCTTATTAGGTTATTAACATGAAAATGAACCTCTCTTCATTTTCATGATAGGCATCAACATTCCTCTACATTCATGGTCCAATAACCATTGTCCCCTCTCGTGTGTTCTGGTCGTCACCATTGAAGAAGCATCCTTAACTGTGCTGGTATTTTTCTTTTCTATTTTCAAACCCTCCTTTTTATGCTTTGTTTTACTTATACGTTTAGGTGTTTATTATGAGTTCATTTTTTTGCATATGGTGTATAGGTTGTGTTTTTTTTTAAAGATGATTTATTGTCTTCCTTTGTTGGTTATATATGGGTTGACTTCTTTTTACAAACTTCAACGCTTCTTTTAGAAAAGCCTGCTAACTATTTGATGAAAGGTTTGAAAGAGTACTTAACTTTTTTATGTAATAATAATAATGTAACCCTATCTATAATACTATATTTGTTTACATCAAGAACATGGTCATGTGTAATCTACTTTAAATTCTAAATTTTATATATGATATAGAGGGTAAATGGATTACTTTTATTTTAATAAGGGTAACTTTCATCTCATTAGACAGATTGAAGATGTATAAGAACTAAATTGTAGTACTTTGACTTATTATCGAAAATTTCATTGAACATAATGAATTTTTTTTAAAATTCACTTTTGCAGAATATAACTCTTAACATAATTTATCGAGGAATGTCGACGTAACGACTAGTTTCCGATGATAGAAATTCATTCCGTTGGAAGGAATGTGGCAAAATTGTCCCTACTGAAGAAAAAACAATGCAAAACAAATCCTCTTTTCATACACTAATAATCGTTTACCTTCTATAGCTGATCTTCTTTTTCAAAGTTTTTAATGTCATCCAAACTACATGATTTTTGTTATTATCTAGATCTCATTTCCTGTTATAAACCTATTATATATATGAACATTTGATTTTATATACTATATCTGATGTTAAGATTCTTTGAATCTTCAAGAGAACATAAATGGAAAGGGAGGTGGGAGTGATATCACATTGGTCTGTAAAGGATTAGGGAAATCAGTTGTTTTGAAAAATTCATCGATTCCAATGACTATGTCTAGTCAATCATGTATGCATGTGTTCCAATTTTCACTAAACTAACAATCTAAGTTTTATACTAATTGTGTTTTAGTTGAAGCGCATTGTACTGGCACTTCATCTGATCAACTTGTCTTCCATTCTATATATGGGGACTTATTCACTCTATCCTCCAAAAGTTTAGCTATAGCGAAGAAGCTATTGGAAGAGGGTGTCAACAACCCAATACCTGAAGGAATATCTGTCACTATTTTAATTGGTGACTTGGAACATGCAAGGACCCTCATTGGGAATTCAGACATAGGGACTCGTTTACTTTTACCGACTCTCATGTCACTTGGAATCTAAAAAAAATAATTATTTCAACTCTTTATCAATGGAATCAACTTGAAACTTTATTTATTGGTCTATCTATAAGAACTTTTAAAATAAAGTCTCTACTAGTTAGGAGTAAGGATGGTACTATTGTTGTTGTTATTATTGTTGTTCTATGTCTGTAAGAATTGTTAAACTTCTAATTAAAATCTTGTACTACTTACCATATATCATTATATTATATCGTTACCAATTCCAAAATTTTTATTAATAATTTTTTTACTGTTACTAAATTTAATGATTAAGAATAGTTTACTTAAATTCATGATTTTTTATCCTATTAAATTTAAAATTTTTGGTTCACAATTATTTTATTGTCCAAAATATATTTACTTATCATATTTTAAATAACCTACCATGTGTTTTTCAACAATATATTTTAAACATTGAAAACAATTTGACAACAAAAGATATCTTAACTAGGATTATGAAAATGTCAATTATAATTAACCCTATTATTTAAGTACACTTAGCATTAACAAACTATTTTCCAAATATTATTAATTTTAACAATACTATCACATACAAAAATTCATCAAAATTTCCATAAAAATTTATGGAAAAATATTTAACATATCTTTTGCAACGAAACTCATAATTGTCGCAAAATGGTAGCACAATTGTGACAAATTTAATGAATAGTTGTCATATATGGCACCATCTACAACGCTTCAAAAACTCGTCGTCAAATATTAACGACGAACTAAATAAATCGTTGCACAAAGTATACATCCTGTGACGGTTTCCATTTGTCGTCGCTCAATGTTATGTTTGTATGTCCCTTATGCGACGATTACGCCAATCATCGCAAAAAAGGCTATTATTGGCGACACAATATATATTTTAGTCGCTAGTTGTTCCAACCATTTGTGTCACTTCACAATAATTGACGCCAAGTACATTAACTTCCCTACCATCTGCCAACAATACTCCTATTCATCGCAAAAACTTTCTCTTTGGCGACGAAATTATTTAAACGTCATTAAAACTTGATGTTATTCCGACAATATTCTATAATTGTTTTGTTCATTTTTTCGACATTTCGTTAAATTATCATCTATTTATTTTAGCGACAATTTAGAAATCATCTCCAATTAAAACGTAGCCAACAGATGGATCTGTCGTAGTTAGTGTATATCTATTCACTTTTAATACTTGAATTTTAACTAGGAGGCACAAAATCATGTATTCTTCTTCCCAAATTCATTAATTCAAGCATTAATGAAGGTGTGTTAGTCATAAATTATGGGATAAATAACTCAAAGCACTCTAAATTTAACAGACACTTATAAATATATCTCAACCTGCCAAGTAGTACAGGTTTTAAAATTGTTACGCTGTATTTCCTGCCATTATCTGGCATTATAACAACATGAGCGGAATTAATAAATAGCGACACATAGGTTATAATGAAAATATAGTATTCTTGAGGATGCATGGGGATGTTCTTGCATCAACTTAGCTCGTACACAGAGATGAAATGCAACAAGGAAATTAAGCCAAGAATAAAGAGAAGACCGAGTATGGTAAAACACGATGGAAATCAGGAGAGGAACCATTCTGGAGCAAAAACAGTGATCAAAGTTTAGTGATAAATAGGCGGCTGAAATTTATTTGTTTAAATTATTAAAAAAATCATACAGTCCCTATTATTTCTTGTTGGACCACCACTGTAGTCAATTCAAGATTCTTCGTTGTAAGCAGGTGGCTAATATTTAGTGATGTGTTGACATCATTATCGGCAACTGTTTTCTTGTTACCGCATGAAATCTTTGCCTTTGATGGCCATAAGGAGACCCACACAAAACATACTTACTTTTAAATTGAAAATTATCACAGCAGAAAAGGTGTTTTCTATAATTTTTTATTTCTTAATTTCGATACTATTTTCATAAATATCATATTCTTACACTTCTCTGGAAATTTTCGTAAATATAATGTTTTAAATTTTCATAATCTCTTAATGAGAATTAAGTGATAATCTACATCATTTTATTGTCAATTTCATCATTTTCATGTCTGAAATAGACGATAGTATTGTCGTACTTGAGCTTTATTAAACAAAAATACGTATTTTGTGCATTATGTAAGTGAAGATATTCTGTGATCTGAAAATATATCGATTTAATGTGACCACATGTCAACCTCCTCCATTGAAACCGTCAACGCAAAGCCATTTGAGATGGACTGGGAGGATGTTTCTTATCGTGAAAAAAAAAAGATAAGAGTACGCAAAAAATGGAGCGCCGTATAATTTGTATGGACATTAAATAACTTTTATTTGTACTTGAAAAATTGAAGTTTTGATTTTTAAAAAAAAAGTCAAGCCAAATTGGTCAGTTAATTCACGAAGTGACGTCTTTATACAAGTCCCAAACTGATCCGTGTCTCTAATACATAGGCACAATAGCTTCAAATTCCGACAAAACCGAAACTGCATCATGACATTTGTAAAAAAACATGGTACCGATGGTAAACAAACACCTGCCAAGTGGCCTACTTCTTTCCACTGTTAGAAAACAAAAACAAAGGTGCTGATAGAAAAGGGGAGCCTGATGTTAGTGCTAGATATCAACAGGCAATATAATGTTACTGTTGTGAGAAAGACCGTTAATTTTTGTGGACGATTTAATTTGAACACCCTTCAAACTCCATCGGTGCAAGTAAGGTGCTCACCAACACCATAAATGGATTCGAGTAGTGACAGGTAAAAACGACGTGGTCACTAACTCTAATCCATGACAACCGTAAGCCACGAGAATATTCATCCGGGGAAAGATGAAGAGAAAAAAGTGTACTATCTTTGTATTCGTCAATATGATCATTTCTCGCCATTCCCTAGCAGACGAATTGGATAACACGCTTGAAACGGTACCGTAAACCTGACCGAGCTGCTATTTTCCGATAATCTACCAGAAAAAGCGAATCTTTTCCCTTTATTGATTAGAGGGAAGTTCACAGCTATGGTTACTAGAGATGACTTCTTCGGTAAACTTCTTCCTTCTTTTTTTTTCCTGCTTCGGGCGTAAAACTGGCTTATTCTCAACTTAACAATGGGGGAAATGATAGTTCAAATAGCTAACTCTATTGGTTTTCTCGGGTCTTTTACTTCTCACTTGCTTGCTGACATTGGTGTGTGCTGGTTCTGATTAAAGAGAGAGTTAATCATGGAAGAAGTTTATTATAATAGTTCGATAAAGCTTTTCATAGAAATTGCTATTATTTTGTCAAACTTTTCTTTAAGCCAGATCTCAATAATAAAATTATTTCGTAAAATTAAATGAAAAATATTACTGTGATAGAGAAACTTGCACTTGAAAAATTAAAATTTATAGCTGTTCAGAATATATTAATATAAATTAATTATCTTCTTAAAATATCCTTTTGTTCAAAATTTTTAATTGTGTTTATTTTGAAGATCACAACTGCAAAATTCAATTAAAAGAATTATCAAATAGATTTTAAATAATTAGCAATTTAGGTAACTGGGTTTGAATTCATTTTTTCTTTTTAAAGATTAGGCATATATATTTCAAAATAATATTTATGTTTTTTTCTAATAAAGCTGGACTTTATATTGAAAAAGAAAAAGAAAAAAGTACACCCCTTCTCCCTTATACAAACAAAAACAATGTTTCAGGAGAAGTAAAGCTAGTGGTATGGGTGGTTGTTCTAAAAAAAATGATAATACGATTAAAAATGAATATAGTAAATTATAAAAATAAATATTATCATAATAATATTTATTTTTATAACCGGGTAACAGCTGGGGCTTTTACCCGGTTGGGGACCACCCTGCATGTTCTTTAATTCGGTGCAGTTCCTCCGTTTTCCAAACTGTTTCTCACTTTGTCATTCTACCCTTATCCAACGAGATTGCCACTAAAGTAAAAGCCCCAGCTGGCTGTTTAGGTGTCTTCGGAAACGTCTAGACATGGAGAGTTTGACGTTACAAGCCTTTGAAAACAAAATGCTTTTTGTGAAGCCAGTTGGTCAAAAATATCAGACGGCCACTCAAGATTTAGCTTACCGGCCAATACTCACCGTCATATAAACAAATACCCTGACAGTGAAAACACACCCGACTCCCGATTTGCTCCCTTTTAAATGTTTCTTTTCCTCTATTAATATCACATCTACGTTGGTTTTTGATAAATTAAAAATAATTATGACAAAATTTGATATTAGAAGCATATCCTTAGTCTTCTGATTTGAAATAACATTCATGTAATATGTAAATTTCATAATTCTGTTTTATTAAAAGTATTTGAATGTTTGTGCACATGCAAAGTACACATGAAGCTCTAATGTTCATCGCTCAAAAGTCACCAAGTTAATTAGGCGAGCGAGGGAGGATCTAAGAAGTGGACGTTTGACTGAAAAGAGAGGTACGTTTAACCTTTCAACGTTGTTTTCTTCTTACTTTTATTCTTTGGCGAAGCCAAGTTTGTTTTTTCATTCAAATTCAATTTCTTAAGCGGCCTTTAAGGATAGATTGGTGAACTACTCCCACCTTTTTTATATTTGGACTGAATGGTCAAAAATCCTTGAGACTACCCTATGTGGCTCCTTGAAGAAGAGAAGCACGGGGGGATTGGTTTTGTTTGGATTTAAATTTTGAATCTCATATATTAGGATGTTAAAATCCGTGATTATTATACTATACATAAACGGAAGGATTTTAACGTAATTGGGAACTTCAAATCAACATATAATACAAGAAATTAAATGGCCAACCATTCATCTACGTGGATGTATAAACAAAACAAAAGTACCAAAGTACATTCCGGATCCAATAGACATATACGGACATACTAATATTGTAAAAAATGATTAGAAGAGAGGAGAAAAATACTTTAGAATCTCTCAATTATTGTATAGATAAAAAAATATGAGATTTATACATTTGAGGAAAAGATGCTCCTGAATACTTGCTAATTACAAGAATTATTCCTGTATTATATCTATGCAATAAAGTCTATATATCATGCTCATAACGGTTCTAATATAGCTATGCAAAGATTGCATAAAATATGGAATAATTTTTTCCTTTAATACTCCTCCTCAAGTTGGAGCGTTAATGTCAAAAACTCCCAATTTGCTAAGATGTGACTGAAAAGCCACTTGTCCCAATGATTTTGTGAGTATATCAACGACTTAGTGTCCTGTTTGAACATAAGCTATCTTAATTTTTTCATTTTGAATTCGTTCATGAATCATATGGCAATCAAATTCAATATGCTTATTTTGTACATGATATACTGGATTTGCAGCAATATGCATGGCTGCTTGATTATTAAAAAAAAATTACAGGTTTATGATGTTCAGCATGCAAATCTCATAACTAGTACCTCAACCAAGTTCGTTCGGAAGTAATAGCTACCGTAGATCTATGTTCAGCTTATGCAGAGAATTTAGATAGTTGTTTGTTTCTTACTTTTCCAAGACAAAAGAGCTTAACCAAGGAAGATACAATACCTTGTCACTGATCGTCGAGTAGTCAGCATCCAGCCCAATCTGCATCGCAATATCCAGTCAATCTTAATTGTCCATACGATGGAAAGAATAACCCTTGGCCCGGTGCTCCTTTTATATATCGAATAAGATGATATACAACATCAAGATGGGTCTTTCTTGGTTGTTGCATAAATTGACTAAGAGTAGAGACATCATAACTAATTTCTGGCCTTGTTATAGTAAGATAAATTAGCTTCCCTACTCTCTTGTGATAATGAGTTGGATCCTTAAGAAGTTCTCCATTAGATGGAGTCAGCTTGAGATTTTGCTCCATTGAGAATTTGGCAGGCTTTGCCTTAAGCAAGCCAACTTGTTTTTATATGTTTAAGAAATATTTCCGTTGACAAATAGAAATTCTAGCCTTAGAATGTGCAACTTCAACCCCAAGAAAAAACTTCAAAGGACCTAGATCTTTAATCCAAAATTTGATGTTTAGGAACCTTTTAAGGTCATTGATCGTCTCTTCAATATTCCCTGTGATAATCATATCATCGATATAAAGCAATATAGCAATGAAAGAGACACCATGTACTTTAGTGAATAAAGAATAATCTGCCTTTGATTGCTTGAAACCAATTTTGCATATTCAAGATGGAAATTTGTTGAACCAACTTCGTGAAGCTTGTTTGAGGCTGTATAAGGATTTATTAAGTCAACATATAAGCTACTCCTCCTATCGATGAAATTCAGATGGGGGTTGCATGTAAACTTCTTCAAAGAGTTCTCCATGAAGAAAAGCATTTTGAACATCCATGTGGTTAAGACTCCAATTTCGAATATTAGCTATGGCCAAAAGACAACGTACAATAATGAGTTTGGCTACTGGGGTAAAGGTTTCTGTATAGTCGATCCATTCCCATTGCGTGAAGCCTTTGGCAACGAGGTGAGTCTTATAACGTTCAATCAAGCCATCAAAATTGTATTTAATTTTGAAAACCTATTTGCAGCCAATGACTTTGTGGCTAGGACGAAGAGAGACGATGGTCTATCAAGTACTAAATCCAAGGATAATTTGATAGAGCCTATGGACTTAATCTCTACTCTACCACCATCAGGTAATTCTGTATAATCACAATGGGTGTTTGATTTTTTGTGTGTGAGTAGAGATTTGGATATATGATCTATCACACCACTATCAATAATCTAATGTAAAGTGGAAAGTGGACTATGTTGAGTAATATTACAAATGGGTTTGAGTGTACTTGTGACGTTTGCAAAGTGCTAATCATTACCATTTCCTTTGTGAAGTAAGGCCATGATTTGATTGTATTCCTCAATTATTAATCTCTTCCCTTCTCTAGTTGGACTTTTGGATGATTTGATGATGTTGGTTTGAGTGTTGTGGGTAGCAACCTTCTTTCCTTTTAGCTTCACATTCTTATCATGTAATTTATGACCCACTAGGAATCCATGCAGGTAGAAACAATGATCAATAAGGTGACCATCTCAATCACAATGGCTACACTTATGTGGCTTTCGTGGAGTCCAATTTTCTTGTAGCTTGGAAGATTGATTTATTTGAGCTACTTGCATCATTTGTTGAGAATGAGAGAATTGCATCGCATGGTAACCTTGATTTGGTTCACATTTAGTAGCTACATCTGCTTGTCTTTCTTGTTGGAGTATAAGAGCATGTGTCTTGCGAGTATCTGGCAAAGGACTCATCATCAGAATTGATCCATCTATAGTTGCATCTGACTAATTCAAGCCTATAAGGAATTGCATAACCCTTTCCTTCTCTTCTCGTTCAGTAAGGCCTTTCAAGCCTCCACAGGTGTAAATTAGAGGCTCGTGATATGAAGCTAATTCATCCCAAAGAGCCTTCATCTTAGTATAGTAAACAGAAATTGATTGTTGTCCCTGTTGATGTTCAACAATTTCCTGTCGAATATGAAAGATTCTTGAATCATTTCCTTGTGAAAATCACTCTTTAAGGTCTTCCCAAACTTTTGCTGCTGGTGGAGCATAGATAATACTTCTTGATAAATCAAGATGAATTGCATTTAGTATCCATGACAACATCATATCATTGCACCTCCACATATGGAATTTTGGAACTATGGATGATGGAGCCTTAATGGATCCATCAATCAATCCAATTTTGTTATTTGCATTACGACAAATGCACATTGCACAACTCTATTGCCCATAATCGTACCTTTCAAGAGGTTTAGTGACTAGAATAATTGCAGGATGATCAGAGAGGTGCAAAGCTAGTGGATCCGCAATATTAATTGTTGTCTCTATGGTTGTTTCATTCACGATATTTTATTTGTTGCGAAAGGTGTTTTAATTTTAGGGTCACCAGGATTAGCTATCTAATACCATGTAAAAATTATGAGAAAAGAGGAGAAAAATAATTGAGAATTTCTCTATATATTATATCAGTAAAAACATATGAGATTTATATATTTGAGGAAAAACTATTCTACGTGAATGGTTCATGAATACTTGCTAATTACAAGAATTATTCCTATATTATCTCTACGTAATAAAGTCCATATATTATGCTCATAACAATTTCTAATACCACTATACACAGATTGCATAACATATGGAATAATTTTCTTTCCTTTAATAAATATACTATGCTATGTCCCTTCCTAATTTTGTTAAGTTACCAGGTTTTTTTTTCTTTAAGAAAATACCTATCAATACGCTTGAGTCGAGAGTTTACTCTTTTTCTACTACATTTATGTAATCTAATATCAGTACTTGTTTATCAAATATCTTTTATTTGATATTAAAATTTTTTAAATTTTACAATAAAGTCTAACTTGATTAAATTATTTTTCTCTTTTTGTTCATTCTTTACATGTAATTTATTAAATTCTTCAATATGTTAGCAATAAATATTAAATTATAATCTTAAATCGTATTTAAAATAGATAAAATTAAAATTTTTATTAATTTTATTTTTCTACTTAAATAATTAATATATCAAGATTGACATTTAACAATGTATCATAACCCTCCAAATATTAGGATATTAAAATAGTTTTAACTAACCTTTTAATGTATAATTTTTATTTATGTAAAACATAATAGATATAGAATTTAGAATTAATGTTTATTCTATATGAATCCAATCATATTAGTACTCTAAAATTAGTAACTAATTCTTTTAATGCCATTGGAAAATATTTTAAATTGTCATTCCACTTTAACTAATAACTTTTTAAATTAATATTAATCAAGAACAATAAAATATTCTCCTTAATTATTTTAAATTGAATAATTTTATATTGATCATTTCGATATATTTCATACTATATCCAATTATTAGGTACCTTATAAGTAATATCTAAATATAATAAATCTTTTATAAAATACCTTTGAGATCTAAAGTCAAAAAATTACTTACACACTTATGATAATGAGAATGTTCATATATACATAAATAATATTTTAAATGAAAATTTATTTATATAATAATATCGTCATATTTTAGTTTATGAGATAAAGAAATATGTAATGTTTAGTAGTCATTCGTTCTATTAATGTCTTACAGATTAATTATAATCTCACCGTAATATCATTTATAAAATATATTATCCAAAATACATTATCTTATACATTAGTTATTTAAACAAATATGGGTAAGATAAAGAATATCCTAATTAATTATATCACTAATTTACAATTAATTAAGTGGTTGTAAGATATAAATAAAATATGGGGTATATTTAACATATGATAGAATCGCAAGCATGAATAAGTGTGAAGAAATTTCTAAACAAGGCAAAAGATAGTTACAACCGGTTTCCAATTACATTACATATAACTTGGTGAGTACAAAAGTGTGATTTTAGACGGAAATAGAACCGTCCACCAATTAACAAATTTCTATTTGTGTGTTATGTATTTATACTCGTACAAGAAGAGTTGTGCAGAATGAACCTGTTGCCGTTATGTGCAGAATTAACAAATTTCACAAAAAAAGTCTTAAACAATTGACAACACCTTTGAGCATTACGAATCACTATTTTCTATTTATGTTATAGCGTTTTAATTACGTGTTATTTAATTTTATTTTTGTTCACAAATTTATATAAATAATACATAAACGCATGGATAAGATTTAATGAATTTAAATAAAAATTGTGATCTTATTAAAAGTTGATGTTGCGTGTCTATGAATAATTCAGAAACGACAAGACTAAATTTTATTAAAACTTTTTATTGTGAAAAAAATTATTGAAGAAATTAATAAGTTATGTATTTTTAGTAAGAAGAAAACGAAAATCACCACCTAAACCAATATAAAAAATAACTCTTCAGTTTTATTCGCATTGCTTGCAAGAAATCGATCCGTAGACATAGTTTCTTTCCCAGTTGCTATTCAACGCTCCATGAATCTTTTTCGTTACATGTTATGAAGATCTAACATAGAAATCACTAAAGGAGCCCAATGTTACAATTTGGTTAAAAATTTAATGCATCCCTTCCTTTTTGTGGGCAAAGTAATGTAAAGAAAAGGAGAAAGTTTACTTCAGCTTGTTGCTTCAAATTTTAAGTTACCAAGAGTTCTAATTCGAATGATCTATTTTAAAGTGGTGTTAAGGTGGTAAAATTTTAAATTTTGGACTTAATCCAAGGTAAGAGGATTATTTATTTATTTATTTATTTTGAATGTAAAAGAAAACAAAAGGCGGGAGGTCCAGGTGGACAGTATAGAAGCATGTCGCTGCCCTCTAGTTTCTCTGCCACCACCAACACCACATAACCGCTGGCCCTAATTTTTTTTCTTTTTTCTTTTGTAATATTCATTAGTTAATCCTATTATAAAAGGCAGCAGCGACGACGAGGAAGACATTGGAATAGGGCAAACTGCAGGGGGGAGGAAAAGAAAATCAGGAGAGGTTGTTTTTGCCATTCAAAAATGACTCTTTAGCCCTTTCCATTCCCTTCTTTTTACGTCTTTCCATTTTAGCTCCTGTTTGTTGAGCTGCTTTTCGCTGGTTGTGTAAGGTACACCCTCACTCCGAGATCTTCCTTGGGTTTCTCTTCGTTTTCTCCTTTGATCGTTTGAAAGGCCGACTGGTCTTTTTCTGTTTGGATGCCTAGTAATGAGAGGATGGTGTGATGGTGCAGTTTTCAAAATGTTCTTTTTCTTTGCTTTATTTTTGGTTTCTACTTGATGTGGAGACAATTTGAGCTTAATCCGGCGGAATGATTGTGTTTAAGTTAGGTTTCTGAAGGAGATCTGAGGTTTTAAATTTTCAGTTTTCCTTTTTAGTTTTTTCACGCGTTTCTCGGCAACCAAACGCAGGTGCGCAAGGTTTCTCAGCTATCGCACTGAAAAGTGCAAATGACTTTTCAAATGCTTTTGTCTTCTTTGCTTTCTCCGTTCCTTTTAGAAAAGCCTTCTTCGTTGTGAAATATACGCTAATGTGTGCTTAAATGACCAGATCTAGTCGTCTTTCTATTCAAATATTAAGATAGAAGTTGGCCTTTTTCTTTATTTCGTAATTGATTTTATTTTCCTTTCTGATACTGCCAATGCGTAGATAGCGCAATTTCTTTGGGTAAATTCAAACACTCGTCAGGTAAACTCATCTTTTCTTATCAACTGTCTCCTCCGTAATTTTTCGTGATCAATTAACTTCCTTTTTTCTTTGTCTTTAATTTTGATATCTTTATTGGCTAGAATGGAGATTGTAATTTGAGCTGGGATTTAACTGCAAGATTTCGAGCTGAAAGCAAATTACATGGATCTTTGTTATGCTTTGCTGTTTGAAATTCTTTAAACGTGTAGCGCGCTTAACAAAGAAAGCCTAGTGATCATTTGATTGTGTTTTTTTTTTTTTGTCTCAGTTATGTTTTCAAGTAGCAAAGCAAACATCTTGGCTGTCTTTCGCTGTAATATATATCTGATGTGCTATTCATATCCTTTGCAGAAGTAGGAGGGTTGAAGTGCTATTCATATCCTTTGCAGAAGTAGGAGGGTTGAAGTGCTTCCCAGCTCTACAAGTTGCACGATGGTTGCGACTGCAGCTACTTCCTCGTTCTTTGCTGTTCCTTCTCCATCTTCAGATGCCAAGTCCAATAAGCAAGGCAGTGGATCTGCGAGTTTGGGAGGCATCAAACAGAAAACCTCATCTTGGGGTTTACAGGTCAAGGCGAATGCTGCTGCTCCTAAGATAAATGGATCCACGGTAGGTTTGACATCAACTGTGGAAAATGTCAAGACTGAGAATGATAATCCATCACCACCGCCCCCTAGGACTTTTATCAACCAGTTGCCTGATTGGAGTATGCTCCTTGCTGCAATCACAACAATATTCTTGGCTGCAGAGAAACAGTGGATGATGCTTGATTGGAAGCCAAGGAGACCTGACATGCTCATCGACCCTCTTGGTCTTGGCAAAATTGTTCAGGATGGCCTTGTGTTCCGTCAGAATTTCTCTATCAGATCTTATGAAATTGGTGCTGATCGGACAGCGTCTATAGAAACGCTCATGAATCACTTGCAGGTACTGAGAGAGGCAAGATCCATGATTTTGTTGTCATTTGATATACCAAATGGGTTATGAATTTGTTATAACCCCTAGAGTCTTTTTCTCTACTTTGGTGCTGCCAGGAAACAGCTCTCAATCATGTCAAGACCGTTGGACTACTTGGTGATGGGTTTGGTTCAACACCTGAGATGTGTAAAAGGAACCTGATATGGGTTGTTACTCGGATGCAGGTTTTAGTCCATCGCTATCCTACTTGGTCAGTGACAGCTACTTTCCTGTATTCTTCTGAAGTTGTTCTTGTGAGTTGAAGCACTACAGGTTGCTTCTAATTGCCATCTGAGGTTTAGCGGGCATACTTAGCATCCAATGTTTAATTCAATATTTCATCTCATATCTTTAGTGCTCTCAAATTGATTTAGTTTGGATATTCTTTGGGTAATTGTTACTCCCAAATTTCCTTTTCCCTCTTACTGTTGGAGCCACCCATACTGCTTTTAATTCCCTGGAAAGTATCATGCTTATTTTGGATTTTCTTGTATAACTTAAGTTACATTTGAACTATTAAAGTTGCTGGGGTGTGGACATGTAGTTACACCTCTGACAACTTTATGGATATATTCTAAGCAAGTGTACTGTTCAATCTGCATTTCTTTTTGTTAACCTTGGATTATAATCAAAGTTAAATATGTTCTTCTGTAGTTATTTAAAAGCAGATTAGATCGTGTTTATGTTCCTGAGTGAAGTTGCTAGTGCAGAGCCACTTTGCACTATCATGGAAGCAATACCAGAATTCTATGGACTGAACTTGTTTTTTTTCTTGCAGGGATGATGTTGTTCAAGTTGATACTTGGTCAAGTTCCTCAGGGAGGAATGGTTTGCGACGTGATTGGCTTGTTCGAGACTACAGAACTGGTGAAACTCTTACCAGAGCCTCCAGGTATAATGTTTTGCACAAAAGTCCTTGTTCCAGTGTTTTGGAGTGTATCCCTGAGGTGCTGAATACTAGTTGGAATGCTCCATCTTATTTATTTATTTTTTGATAATTTGCAGTGTGATGGTGATGATGAATAAAGTGACAAGGAGGCTATCTAAAATTCCTGAAGAAGTTCGAGGAGAAATATGGCCTTTTCTTTTTGATGCTGGTCCGGTTGTTGCTGATGATGGCCGAAAGCTGCCGAAACTTGACGATAACACGGCGGACTATGTTCGTAAAGGTTTAGCAGTAAGTGAACCTTATTAAAAGCTTTGTAGATAACTATCTGGTGATGTGATATATATTGATGATGTTTTTGTCCTCCTGGATTTGCAGCCTCGGTGGCATGATTTAGATGTCAACCAGCACGTCAACAATGTGAAGTATATTGGCTGGATCCTTGAGGTAACGCGATTTCACCAGGGAAAAAAAGTTTCATCTACCTATCCAGAATAGTTGTTTAGTAATGCTCTTTTATCTCAATTCATGATTTTTGTGCCAATTTCTTCTTGGTAAGAAATTAATTCAAGAGTTAAAAAATGATAAAACTGTAAGAACAAATTCGAGTGCAAGTAAGGCAGTACTTTCTAGTACAAAAAGGTACCCCCTTAGGTAACTAACCCCACTATATATGTTTTCAAAATGTGTCTGATAGCCCGTGGTGTCTCTTGCCTGAACTCTGCAGAATCTCCATTATTTGAGGTATATAGTCCCAAAATCTGCTGCAGAGTTGGACAACAAAAATATTTGTATGTAAATGACATATAAATATTCATGATATCGCCTATTAAGAATGGCCATCAGTTATACAACTTAAGCGATTGTGTTGGACATATAGAAGATATCTGGAAATCCAGCTTGTCAAGTTGCACTCGTCATAATCAGCAATTATTGGGCAGCTCAATAGGATAGGAACATTTAAGTCTTTTTGGGCTCGTTTTTTAAAATATTTTTTTCAGTTTAATAATGTGGCATATAGCTCAGCCACAGCCATACCATCTGTCAACTTTAATTTAGAATGAAGAAATGAAAAGCAAAAGATCTTCCTTTTGCCACACCACATGGTAGAGAACTAATTATTGTGGTCTGCGTTACCCTGGTTTTTTTTTTTTCTTTCCCAAGTATAAATATTCCTTTGGGTTTGTTGGATTGTTGCAGAGTGCTCCACCAGCAATCCTGGAGAGTCATGAGCTTTCTGGCATAACTCTGGAGTACCGCAGGGAGTGTGATAGAGACTCAGTGCTGCAGTCTCTGACTGCCATTGCTAGTGGTGGAGTCGATCATCTGGGGAATGCTGGTGAGATTGAATGCCAGCATTTGCTTCGGCTGGAGGATGGAGCAGAGATCGTGAGAGCAAGAACTGAGTGGAGGCCTAAGCAAGGCAACAGCTTTGGTATAATGGGTCAGATTCCTGCTGAAAGCGCCTAGAGGATGAGAATGTGAAGTTATATTTGTCCAAAGTGGGCATTTTATTGCCTTTGTAGAGTCCTCTCCTTGTGTTCGAGTTCTTTTAGTTTCTTTTCTTTTGGGTTTTCATATTTGTATTTGTTATATATATTACTGCTTATTTCTTTGAAACAAACAAGGAAAAAGGAATTTGTAAACCCAATGTAAAGTATCCTTCAGTCATTCCAGCATTTACCTCCCCTAAGTGCCATCCCACCAGCCTCGAGTAATTAACTTCATGAACTGGTTTAGTATTCTTCAATATTTAAGGCGACTTTGTTGAAAAGTGGGGTTGAACGCTGCATGTTATTAGTCTTATGCGTACACGTATGTTTTCATGATCTTTGTTATCTCTTTGCTGTCCGTGTATGGTGAGAGGGAAGTTATGATAATTTTTTTTAATGTATTAGCTAATTAGTCCAGTTTGCACTCCCATGTGGGCACCGATAAAATAATTATGAGAAATATTTTATCATAAGGGTGTGTAAGCACTTCTCTTAAACGACAGTTTCTATTCAAATTCAATAAAATATTTCGTTGGATTGATTTTTTTTTCTGTTGTTGGTTTTCACAAATTATAAAATTGTAATTGAATTTGCTTCTGTCTCGTTCCATTGTCACAATTTTATTAACTAATTATATAATAGAAATAATTTTACATGATATATTCTTATTTAATAGAATACAATAATTTTTTTATTAATCTTTGTTAATAAATATTGAACGATAGATTAAGATAAAATTAATTTATTTTAAAAATTTCAAATTTAATTATTATTAATAATAAATGTGTTAATTGTTATGAAACAATGGACTGATAGATGCATACTTGATTATATTTGTACACCCATATTTGAAATATTTTGCTTGATATTTTGTAATTTTATTTTATTTTTGGAACGTAATTCGCTTCAAGTGCATTTATAGGTTAAAATTGCCTTCATGAATCAAAAGGAGAAAAATTCGGATGAAAACGAGACATAAAACAAAGTTTTGAAACAAATTAGAGATACATGACTATGTGTATGCCTATGTAAGTCTCACATTGCGTGCAAAATCACAAATGCTGGAGATTTTAGAATAGACATGGCCTAGTACACGCCAATATATCAAATTGTGTATGTCCCAGAAACCCTAAAATTTACTAAAAAATAAAGTGAGCAGAGGCAAATTAAGAGAGCATACTTTTAAAGCAGATTCTAGACGTAGATAACATACAAAAGGTAGGGGTGTTCAAAAAAACCATCGAACCTGCAAACCGGACCTGAACCACATGAACCGAATATGTAAACAAGGTTAACCAAATCTGAGTTCAGGTTCGGTTCGAACCAAACCTGAAAAATCAGGTTCATGGTTCAGGTTCAGGTTTCTAACTTGCGGTTCT
>JANZLD010000008.1:53184173-53201811 GCA_026413575.1 Erythroxylum carthagenense | reverse complement strand
GTAGCAAAGGAGTCGATAATACTCTTCATCTTGTTTATGTTTATTATTATCCTTATACCATATCATGTATAGATTGGAATGATGATTTAGATATATTGCTTCTGTTGCAAATAAGATTTCTAAAAGGTTTTGAAATCTACCGGTTCTCCAAATATAGCATGCTTTCTTTTTCCGATCCAACATTTTGAACCTACTCTTAGTAGAATACAGTGGATAAGTAGTGAATGAAGATCCCTAGCCTTCAGAATGAGGGTTGAAGCCTTTTTGACTCCTAGATCACTACATCCATATAGTTGTGGATTGATGTTAGCTTGATCTACACGACTTTGAGCCATCCATTTTGTATTGTTAAATAGTTTTGCTCTAATACTTGGACACCCAATAGCCTTCTCGATAGAATCTTATGTGTGACTATAACTGAAAACCTATCTACAATCGATATTAAGGTGTTGTCCACCACCTTTGCATTCTTCCAGAACTTATATATTTCATTCAAATAGACCGTTTCAAGAATGTTGAAGAAAATTTTCCAACCAACTGCTTCAATTTCTGGTTTGATGTCCATCTGATTTTTCTTTAAGGAAGTGAAATCAATGTGCCTCCTATAGATAAAAGATTTCTCCATTTTGGATCGTTACTATTTACTTGAAAACTTACAACTTTTCATCTTTTTCTTGTACGAATAATATAGGTCATGACGTGTCAGACGAATGGTCATTTAACATTACCATATTCAAGTTTACCGATTTCCTTGAATCTATCTTCACTTAAGGTTTAGTAAAGATATCTGCCCATTTTTTATTTATCTTAACAAATTATAGACTCATGATTCCTCTCTATACATAGTCTCATATAAAATGATCTCTAACTTCAATATGCTTTGCCCTTGAGTGTTGTATTAGATTCTTTGAGAGATTAATAGCACTTGTGTCGTCACCAAAGATTGGAATCTGATTTTCTTGGATAGAAAAATCCTCTAACTGATACTTAATCCATAATGTCTATGAACAACAGCTTGCAGTTGACATGTATTCAACTTTTTCAGTAGATAAGGCTATTGAACTTTGTCTCTTGCTTGACCAAGAAATTAGATTATAACTAAGAAAGTGATAACCTCCACTTGTACTCTTTCTATCAATCCTATCTCCAGCATAATCAGCATCACAGTAGCCAACTAACCTGAAATCTTTACATTTCTTATACATTAAGCAAAGATCAGTAGAACCTGCCAAGTATCTCAATATTCTTTTGATAGTAATATAATGAGATTCTTTAGGATCTGCTCGAAATCTTCCATATAAACAAACACTAAATAATATATCAGGTATGGTTGTAGTTAGGTAAAGCGAAGAACCAATAATTCCTCTAAAAAGATTTTGATCAATCTTCTTACCAACTTCATTCTTAGATAAGAGGATTGAAGGATGCATAGGAGTTGACATTGGTTTAACCTTCTTCATTTTATATTTGACTAAAAGTTCTTTGATATATTTTTGTTGATGAATAAAAATCTTTTCTTCGGTTTGTTTAATTTGTAAACCAAGAAAGAATTTCAATTCACCCATCATACTAATTTCAAATTCACTTTTCATAAGATTTTCAAAACTAAAACATAACTTCTTAGAAGTTGCACCAAAAATAATATCATCTACATATATTTGTACAACTATAAAATCATGTTAAATATGTTTTCTAAACAAAGTCTTATCTACTTGACCTCTAATAAAGTCATTTTTATTCAAAAACAAACTCAGACGATCATACCAAGCACAAGGTGTTTGTTTGAATCCATACAAAGCTTTATGAAGTCTATAGACATAGTCTAGTTTATCAATATCTTCAAAACTAGGGGGTTGCTTTACATAAACTTCTTTATTTATAAATCCATTCAAAAAAGCACTTTTCACATCCATCTGAAATAGTTTTTATACTATGACAAACAACATATGCAAGCAAAATCCTAATAGCTTCTAGTCTAGCTATAGGAGTATATGTTTCATTATAGTCTATTCCTTCTTGTTGATTATAGCCTTGAGCTACTAATCTAGCTTTTTTTACGATTTACTCTTCCTGATTCTTGTAGTTTATTTTTGAATACCCATCTGGTTCCTATGATATACTTATTGGATGGTCTAGGAGCTAAAGACCAAACTTTCTTGTAAATTGATTTAACTCCCCTTGCATAGCTAAAATCCAAGCTTCATCTTGAAGAGCTTCATCAATTTTCTTAGGGTTTTAATTCAGAAACGAAAGCTACATTTACCTCTGTTCTAAATTTAGACCTACTTCTCACTCCTTCTAATGTTTCTCCTATAATTAGGTTTTCTGGGTGAGAAGATTTATACTTCTAGTCTTTTTTAGACTAAATTTTTCATAAATATCTTCTACCTTATTAGGTGGATCATCTGGTGGTGACATGTCTAGATTATAGAATCGTCTCTTCTATCTAGATGAGAATCATCATCAAATTTAACATGCATAGACTCTTCAACAGCTTTGGAAACAAGATTATAAACTCTATAAGCTTTAGAAGAAATCGAATATCCTAGAAAAATTCCTGAATTGATCTTAAAATCAAATTTATCTAACTTTTCTTTTGTATTCAATATAGTGCATTTGTAACCAAAAGGATGGAAGTAAGATATATTTGGCTTTCTTCTTTTCCATAACTCATATGGATTTTTATTTAAAATAGGTCGCAAAATACTCTATTTTGAATATAACAAGTTATATTTATAGCTTCTGCCCATAAATACTTAAAAAGATTCATTTCATATAGCATAGTCCTTGCCATTTTCTGAATCGTCTTGTTTTTTCTTTCTACAACTCCGTTTTGATGAGGAGTTCTAGGAGCAGAGAAATTATAGAAAATTCCATTCTCTTCACAAAACATTTTAAAATTTTCATTTTCAAATTCTCTACCATGATCACTCCTAATTCTAGCAATAGAAATTTCTTTTTCATTTTGTAACTTTTTGGATAAAACTTTAAAGTACTTAAGAGATTCATCTTTATGTGATAAAAACAATATCCGAAAAAATCTAGTTAAGTTATCAACAATTACGAGACTATACTGCTTTCCATCTAGACTTAGTATTCTGGTTGGACCAAACAAATTTATATGTAACAACTCTAGAGGTCTAGAAAAAGTTAAACATTTTTACAGGAAAAAGATGTTTTAACTTGTTTTCCTTTTTGATAACTCTCAGAAAAGAAATATTTCTTAAAACTTAGCTTTGGTAATCCTCTTACGAAATCATGTCTAAATAACTTGGAAATATGTTTAAAACTAACATGACCTAGCTTTTTATGCCAAATCAGTTTTTCCTCATCTGTTGATATAAAATATAAAATATTATAACTTTTCAAATCGTCTAAGTTAATTTTATAGAGATTATTTCATCTCTTGGTTGAAAAGAATATGGAACCATCCTTGTTTTTTACTACCCAAGAATTTTGATTAAATGATACTTCCAAACCAAAATCACATAACTGACTTACACTAATTAGATTATGCTTTAAGCCTTTAAGTAGCAAAACATTATTAATAGACGAAAAAGAAGCTTTATCAATTTTGTCGATTCCAAGTATTTTGCCTTGTTGGTTGTCTCCAAAAGTTACTGATCCTCCTTGCTTTTGTTGGAGGTCTAGGAACATAGACCTTCTTCCCGTCATATGTCGCAAGCATCCATTGTCCATGTACCATTGGTGCCGATTGCTTTTTCCAAGAAGGAAGATCTGCATTATATATTATATCCTTCCTAGGTACCCATATTTTCTTAGGTCCTTTGGGGTTAGGCTTACAATTTTTCATCGAGTAATAAAAATATTGTTTATTTTTCTTTTTGTTAGGAACAAAACTCTTTTTATGACGAACATTACTATTATTAAAACCTAAACCAATCTTATCATTTGGATGTCTATATCTTCCAATCATATCATTCATCCTTTTTGTACTTTCAGTAAATGTTGATAAATCTGCTGAGAGATTGTTAATCCTTTATTTTAGTCGATTAATTTCCTTAGATATATCTACAGTTACTTTCTTTTTCACATCGTCTACTTGTTTCTTAAGGAAAACATTTTCTTTTTCTAAAAGTTCTGTGTTCTTCAAATTTTTATCAAATTTCTTTTTCAACATCCTATATTGTTTTAAGATAGCATGTGAATCTTCTAACAATTCTAAATACGCATCTTGAAGATTATCAAAGTTAGAAATTAACTCATCATCAAATTCTCTTTTAGCTACCAAGCATATATTTGCTTGTTCTGATGTTTCTGAATCGGATTCAGATTCAGACGAATCCAGATCTTCCTATATTGCCATCATGTTTTTTTATTTTCTTTACTTTTCTTCTGCTTTTTTTTTAGCAACGGGCATTCAGACTTGTAATCTTTTGTTTTATTACACTCATAGCAGATGATAGAACTTTTCTCATTCTTTGAATCATCTTTGCTATTCTTCTTAAAAGAGAAGTCTTTATTTCCCTTTGATTTCTTTTTCCACATGTTCCTAATCTTTCTTGAAATGAAGGATTGTTGATCATCATCTTCACTTGAATCTTGATCAGATTCACTAGCGTCATCATTCTTGATTTCTTCAATCTTTAATGCTTTTGAAGATGTGCTTCTATTTTTCTGTATCTTCTGATTCTTCTGACCAACCTTTAATGTGATAGATTTATCTCTTCTAGGTTTAACTTTTGCATCAAGCTCTACTTCATGTATTTTTAGTGAACCAAGTAATTCATCTAGCTTTAGCTTACTTAAATCCTTGGCCTTTTGTATTGCCATAACTTTAGGTCTCCATCTTTTTGGAAGACTCTTGACAATCTTTCTGACATGATCTTGACTATCGTAGATTCTCCCAAGAGCTTTAAGTCTGTTAATAATTGTTTAGAATCGTCTAAACATCTGATCAATAGTCTCATCATCTTTCATCTTGAACAGCTCATACTGATGAACAAAATACTAATCTTGGACTGTTTCACCTGATTTGTGCCTTCATGTGCGATGGCTAATGTGCCCCACATTTCCTTTGCAAATTTGTGTCTATGAACCTTATCATATTCACTTCTACTTATAACATAACTTAAAAAGAACTTGGACTTTGAGTTTAACTGAAATGGAGCTTTTTGATCAGCTGACCATTTGTCACGAGAGATGCTATTGCCTTAATCTTCTGTGGGTGTATATAGACCTTTCTCAATGATATCCCAAAGATCAATATATGTGGATTTTATAAAGACTCACATCTTGTCCTTCCAATAATAATAATCTTAACCATTGAATGAAGGAGGTCTTATGACCGAGGCATCTTCTGCTATAAAAACATGTGATTCAACCATGGATCTTTTTCCTCACTTTGTAATAGTAGTTCTTGGAAACCTTGATCTGATACCAACTGAAGTAAATCACTTCTTAATATAAAAATCACGTATAATATGTAGAATACACAAGAAGGGGGGTTGAATTGTGTAAAATCTTCAAAGATATTAATCTTTAGAAATTTCTTGAATTTCTTTACAAATTCAGATGATCACAAAAACATTTCACTCAAGTGGATGAGTAATGCAATCTCAAAAATAATTGTCTACTCTTTTAACAATAAGAAAATTAAAGAGCTAAGGGTTAGAGAATAGACACTGCGATTTTATATTGGTTCACCCTTAATGTGGGGATACGTCCAGTTCTTAGAGTTTGTTCGAGATTTCACTATACCCTTCAATTTTACAAATATTCTTTCTACACTTGCAAAACCTCTTCAGGTCTCTCTCATAAAGTATTCTTTATCTGCTTTCTTAGCCTCTCCAGGCCCTAGCCTTTCTTTCTTTTGGAAAGATATTGTTTGAGCTTCACATTACAGATGTATTTGCTCTCTTTTTTTCTCCTTTGAGTATAGAGTTTTTCTAAGTATTGTACAATTAGATTTTCTCTCTTATATTATATCTCGTTTTGTTATTTTTTGTTTACAACTATACCTAATATT
This sequence comes from Erythroxylum carthagenense, assembly GCA_026413575.1. NCBI lineage: Eukaryota > Viridiplantae > Streptophyta > Magnoliopsida > Malpighiales > Erythroxylaceae > Erythroxylum > Erythroxylum carthagenense. The sequence continues at coordinate 53,195,822 of JANZLD010000008.1, read as the reverse complement.
TATAACCTAAGTTTTCCACTGTCTTCTTGAGAAAACTGCTTCTTGAATCTTCTAGAAACCGTTATTAGTTGAGTCCTGTAACTAACTCCAACTAACTAACTGACTGACGTTCTAGAATAGTTTTCATTTGCATCATCTGGTGCTATGCTTGTTTTGGTGTTGTTTCGTCTGGTGTCATGCTTTTGTCTTGTGTCGCGCTTATATCTTCTTATGTTGACATTTTGTATCTTCTTATGTTGACCTTCTATATCTTTTTATTTTGACTATCTTGAGTTTGATCGTCTTAAGTCATCTGCCTTGAGTTTTAAATATCTTTTGGGTTTGACCACTATCGTATTAAGTTGATAATTTGTGTCATTTACTTTTTCTGCGCACTTAACAAACTCATCAAAACAGTTCATACACTTCTAAAATTATTATTATTTGATTGCCATCAAAATTAATAGAAGTGAAGTCTTCTTGGCTTAACATTTCTATCCCCATCTCTATGTCACTTGATACAGTAAGATTGTTTATAGAATGATTCTTGATCATCTAAGGCTCTATTCAAGTTATTAACGGCTTCAGTTTCCTTGTCAACTAGGTGGGGACTACTAGGAAAATGTCTCTTTTGATATTGTATATTGTTAAGAGTTGCTTGACAATTCTCAACTCTAGCATTCACATCTCCTACTTTACAAGAATTAAGAATTTTGAGTGCTTTTCTCACCAATTTAAGCTTGGCCACTACACAAAACATAAGGGTTCCTTGGACTAGAGTATTCCAAGTCTTATACTTTCTAGAGAAAGTTTGGCTATGATACAAGAAAGTTTGCAAACCTAAAAGGGGAAGGTCTCTTCAACATATCTGTTAAAGACCTAATCACTATTGGGGAATGATCTGAAATGTTGGGATTATGGATAACCCCATAAGATCTAGGAAACCTAAAATCCAAGCAGCATTAACAAAAGCTCTAACTTTCTACCAATAAAGAGCTCACCACATTGTTTTTTGGTCCATGTGAAATTAGGACCACTAGAATTAAGATCATACAAAGTACAATACTCAACACACTACCTAAAATCATTCATGCCAATAATAGTTGAGGGACTTTTAGGCTCTGCCTCATGAGAAAACAAAGCCACATTAAAGTCCCCCATTATAATCCAAAGGTGATTCCCTACTGAGTATTTAATATTGGACAAGTCAGACTAGAGATTCTTCCTATGATTGTAATTGTTTAACCTATACATATATGTTAAAAAAAAGATTGAAGAGTTGTTTATAGGAGTTACCTCGAATTGTATCTGTTAATCACTAGTGATTTTAAGAACACACAAAAAACAGTCCAGCTTCCAAGCTATCACTAACTTAGCATTAGAACTTTGTTCTAAGTTACTATAAGAAAGCCATCTAGGAAACAGTGAAGAGCACACATTATTTAAAAAGTGGAGAGACTGAATCTGAGATTCAATCAATCGTACAAAAGAAACCGACAATCTCTTAAGCACAACATTCATTGCTAATTGCTTTTTAGAGTTTTTATGGCCCCTAACATTCCAGAAGACTAAATCTATAACACAAAAAGACAAAATAGAACTATTACCTTTATTTCCTCCTAGATTTCCTACTCTTTATAACAGTAAAATCCTCCTCTGCCCCTTCCATAATCCCCAGACTACAGTCAAGAACCAATTTAGACTTAGAAGGGGAAAGGTTATTACCTACTTGGCTTATTTCCAAGAGATCAACATCTTCAAGGTTTCCTTTTATATCACCTAGCTTTTGTTAATCCTTGCATTGTTCAATTAAACTTCTAGAAAAACTACTTTGCTTGTCACTCTGCACTACCATTTCATGAGGTAGAACATTATGTGGGGTTCCTTTGCCCTCTCTTTGTTCGATTGGGGTTCCAGAGGCTATACTCTCCTTGTGAATTTGTTGTGTCTTTTTAGATACTATCACCTTTCCATTCTTCTGCAATTGGTTTAAAATTATTTGTATAGGTTCCTTCCCCTTTTCCAATTTTTGTTATAAACCAGTCTCAAATAGTCTTCCAGTAGGAGCCCATTCTTTTTTTATAACTGGTGCTTAGGCCTCCATTTGTATTCAATCTATATTTCCTTCAATTTTATTTTCCCCTCTTCATTATAAGTGGCTAATTGAAAGGATGAGGGCCAACTCTTTCCCAATTCCAACTCCACATACATTCTAGCATATAAAATTTTAGACATCTTTGCAGTTTGTGTATCCATTAGGAGTGGGTTACCAACTGAGTTGGCTATTTTTCCAAGCCCCTCAGTATTACAGCATTCCATTGGAATATTATGGAAATTGATCCAAACTAGAGCTACTCTGACCTTTTCCTGCTCCCCTCCATTCAAGCTCCATCTCCCTAGGAATAGGGGTTTTCCTTGGATATGCCAAGGCCCCTTATCTAGAACTAAGCTCATCCCATCCTCTGTATCAAATTTAAACAGGAATTTATTCTCACTGGTAATTAGGGATTTCCTATTCACCTTTACCTTTTCTTGCTTTGCTTATGAAGAATTGAAATCACAAGGTTGGAAGTGAGATTGAGATTTGTATTTGTGGTGTGTTATAGTTGGTGAGTCAAGCAAAGCCAAAGAGGAAGGGAAGGAAAGGCATTAGAATAACTACTTTGTCAATTTTAAGGTATGGGACCACACTTTTTCTAAGTTCTCTTTATGTGTATGTTTGAATGGATAAAAAGATTCATTTCGATTTGGAATGGTTACTGAGATGATGCTTTGAGGTTATTTTGGTGTTACCTTGCATAGAATTGGTTGAATATGAAAAGAGAGTATTATGTAGTAGAATTCAGTCTAGGGTTTGTTGAACTAGTCACATTGTTTAGGTCATAACTAAGCCTACAAAACTTTAAATAGAGTGATTTTAGTTGAATATGTAAAATAAGACATAGAACTAGAAATATATATAAGAGAATCTGATTTAATTATGGCGTTATGATGTTGTAAATTGAGATAAAAAATGGTGACCTAATGCTGCCTCTATTTTAGAGCAGTTTGTGATGTTTGGTCTATTTCTCATGATTTATAAGTCTAAATGGCTTTATTTCTAATTCTTTGGAAATTATAGATATAGAGGAACAAATTTACAGAAGACCTAAAAACTTATTTCGAACTAATTCTATATGAAAATTTTAGAACAAGTGGAGGTATGAATTTTGGGTGGGACACGACAAGAAGCAAATTGCACTTTTGAGTTTGTTTTTATTGGAGTTATGTAAATATAGTACCCTGGAAAGCAAGTGTATTTACATATAACTTAATCTTTTTTTAGTTATTTTTGTAATGAAAGTATTTATTATTAATAAAATAAAAGAGTTTGGTTTTATTTGTATGAGCATTATATATCTAGTCATAAGGTATCAAGATTCTTTTGTAAGTAATATACATATACATGGAGATGTATGGGAAACATGTATATTATTAAAATCTAAATTAGTTGATTCATAGTTGAATAATCAAGTTGGTTGCTTGATTATGGTTTAGACTGCAGTGTTGCAATTTATCTCTGTTTAAGTAAAAGAGTTTACTTTAAGGGAATGATGAGTTTCATATTATGATAGTAGTTGACTATCGATAATGGCACTATTAAATGAATCTAGAATCAAGTGTGTTTTTAAAGAATAAAGTAGGTCATTACTTTAATCTTAAAACATACACCTTAGCATTCATTCATTACAAACAACAATCTTGATGAGTGGTGAACTCATATGTGTTTCATTATAATTCTTGATATGTTCAGAATGGATTTTTACAGAGTATCAATCCAGTGTCTGGATGCTGGAATTATTAATTGAAGCATGTTTCAGGGAACATTCACTCAAATAAAGAGTTTATAGTGATATCATCACTTCTAGATGTTTTTATAGAGATTGGTGATTAAATTGGCGCCAGTAGTTTGATGGACTAGCTATCCATCAAGTCTTAACACTAAGATGATCTTGTGTGTTAATCACCATATAGAGAAAAATGGGATATCTAGAAGGGAAAAATGGTAATTTTACCCTTTATTATGCGGATGGCTATGATATGGTTCATTATAGAGTTTGTAATTGGACATCTTATTTGAAACACGTGTTCTCATAATATTTAGTAACTGAAGAGTTAAGCTAATTGTCTTTAGTGGAATGACATTTGGTTAATAAGCTGGAATTAATTCTAATGATATTAAATTAATTTCAGGCTTATTGGAGATTGAATTATCTAAGTCCAATTAGATTCCCCACTTAACTTCTAGGAAGGTTATTGAGCAAAGTAAGAAATATAAATAAAGTTTTTAAAGCCTATGATTGAATGTTAGGTTTGCACTAATTAATTATTAATTAGAAGCCCAAATGAACATTTAATATTGGGCTAGAATTTGGTTTGATTATATTAATTAGATTTATTAAATGGAAACAAAGTTATTAAAAAAAGGGGGCATATTTCGTTTTTTTATAGCTAAATATGCACCTCTTCCTTTCTTTAATCAAATGAATGTTAAAAGGTTACACGCCATCATTAAAAGATAACCATTAAACCATTTAATGATAAGATCATGACTCCATTTAATGATTATAAAGCATGACTCCTATACCATATCATGTATGGTTGAAACATGTTGATTTGGTTATGTTGTTTATGCTACGTTGTGATTTCAGAAAAAGTTTTGAAATCTACCATTTTAGCCAAATCTTGCATGCTTTTGTTTTTGATCCAATAGTTTTCATTTATGATTCTTACTGAATCTTATTCGAACCTTTTTGAATGTGTATGAAACTTTTTAAACACCTAGAAAAAAGGAAATAGGACTTACCTTATGTGAATTAGGTGATTGAACATCGGAATTTAAGATTGAACATAATGCATACTAAAGAAAATTCACATGTACGTAAATGATTTGTATGCATATTTATCATTTATATGTGTATAGTACGATCATATAAGTGTAATTTTGAATTTTGATACCCTTATAATGGTGGTAAGTTATGACTTGCATGTAATGGAGTTATGTAAATATAATGCCTTAGAAAGCAAGTGTATTTGGTTATAACAAGATTTTCTTCCAGTTACTTTTGTAATGAAAATATTTATTATTAATAAAACAAAAGAGTTTGGTTTTTATGAGCATTATATATTGAGTCATAAGGTTAATTAATATACATATACATAGAGATGTATGAGAAATATGAATATTATAAGAATCTAAGTTAATAGATTCACAGTTGAATAATCAAGTTGGTCGCTTGATTATGGTTTAGGCTATAGTGTTCCGAATTATCTCCGTGTAAGTAAAAGAGTTTACTTTAAGAGAATGATGAGTTTCATATCATGATAGTAGTTGACTATTGATATTGGCATTATTAAATGAATCTGGAATCAAGTCTGCTTTAAAGAATAAAGTAGGTTGTTACTTTAATCTTAAAACATACAACCTCAGCATTCATTTATTATGGACCATAATCTTGATGAGTGGTGAACTCATAGGTGTTTCATTATAATTCTTCATATGATCAAAATGGATTTTTACAGAGTATCAATCAGTGTCTGTATGTTGGAATTATTAATTGAAACATGTATCAGGGAGCATTCACTCAAATAAAGAGTTTATAGTGATATCATCACTCCTAGATGTTTTATAAAGATTGGTGATTAAACTGGCGCTAGTAGTTTCATGAACTACATCGAGCTCAAAACTTGATATTCAAAGCAATCACACAAGGACAAACCAATCGAAAAATCGATGACAATTAGGAGTTCCATAGGTCAGAACTTAGCTTAGGCCCTTAGCAATCCGCCTTCCAGCATTATAGCTCAAAAAAGGTTTTGCAAGTCACAACTACCCGTCAAATCTTAACACCAAGATGAGATCTTGTATGTTGATCACCATAGAGAGTAAAACAGAAGATATAGAAGAAAAAACCAACATAAGGGCAAAATGGTAATTTTACCCTTTTTTATGCAGATGGCTATAATATGGTTCATATTAGAGTTTGCAATTGGACATATTATTTGAAACATGTGTTCTCATAATATTTAGTAATTCAAGAGTTCAACTAGTTGTCTTTAGTGGAATGACATTTAGTTAATAAGTTATAATTAATTTTAATGAGATTAAATTAATTTTGGGCTTATTGGAGCTTGAATTATGTAAGTCCAGTTATATTCCCCATTTGGCTTCTAGGAAGGATATCAAGCAAGGTAAGAAATAAAAATAGAGGTTTTAAAGCCTATGATTAAATGTTGGGCTTACTTTAATGAATTGTTAATTATAAGCCCATATGAACATTTAGAAATGTGTTGGGCCCCAAATTATTTTTTATTTTTATTAAGCATGATTTGAATAATTTTGGAGGTCTTGATAGATTAAATGTTTTGGAGTAATTAACATGTCAATGTTAGTAGGATTTTATTGCTTAGGTTGGTTAAATTAAAGTGTTAAGAGTGTGTAACCTAAAGGGGAAAAATTGGCAAGTCACTTAAGGATGAGGATTATAAGGCACAAATGGGAGGGCAAAATGGACATTTGATGATCATTAAGGGTATAAAAAGAAGAAGAAGAGTTGTTTTGTTTAAATTGAAGAAGAAAGTGTCGTGGGAGAGAACAAGAGAAAGGAGAAAAAGAAGAGAAAAGCTAAGATTTGGAGATTCTTGAAGAATTTGAAGCTAAAACAAGTACGTATAAGCATTAACCTTTCTTGATTATTTGATGAAGCATAGTTAGGGTTAGTTAGAAGTGAAAATAAAGTGAATATGTGTAGGAAGTTGTGGATGAATGGTTTATGATAATGTTTTATTATTTGGTTAATGATCAAAGATAGATCATGATGTGTTTGTGAATGATTTTGGGGTTGAAATAAAGTTGAAAATGAAGTAGATAAGATGGTTTAGTGTTAAGATGGGTTATATATGAAAGGGGGAAATGAAAAGATGAAAAATGTAGCAAAATATGTCTTTGGAGTGAGTTTCTGGACAAGTTCGTCGTGGCAAACTTCTAACTTCGCTGCGACGAAGTTCATTTTTTCTACACAGAAATATTTTGATATTTTGGGTATAACGTTTTCTATAGATGTTCAAATGAGATGATTTTTGATTTGGTGTAAACTATAGACATAGGAATAAAAATTTTATGAAGGAATCAAGTTTAAATTCAGTCTTTAAGAATCTCAATTTTTGGATGGAAGTTGAGCATAGATTTTTTTTTTTGTTTCAACATTAGAAATAGTCCAAATTGTTGAGGTATGACTTTCCAATTTCTAAACCAAATTGAATAGAATTTTGGTTATTGTTTAAGGAAATCAAGGAATGCAAGAGGATCAAGAGGAGAGGCATCTTTGAGCAAGGTTTAAGCAAGGAATTCAAGGTGGGTTTCATGTTTCTAATAAAGTTACTAAGCCATGAATATATTTCTTTCAAAGCAAGAAAATAAAATGATTTTAAATTACTTCATACTTGTCACATTTTTTCTTTTGATTGATCTAAGAAATTGTTAAATGTTTGGTACTTAAATTATCGATGATTATGAGATGAAGATGGAAATGGTTTTGAAATATATGATGCTTATGAAAATCATATTTCTGAAAAGTGCTTTTTTAAGCAATATATTTTGCAAGTCATGAAATACATGTTATGTAGGTTTGTGGTGGTCCCCTAAGTAAAGTCAAGTGCACATTAAAAAAAGGCTTCTCCCGCCTGCCCGCTAGTGGCATGAAGCTCCTTCATGGACTCCCATAAGTTTAAGGCTACATAGGACCATTATGTGGAAATGTGTAGTACGTTCTGTTTTCGATCTACCCAAACCATTATGATGTGCTTATGTGTTTATGATTTTTTGAACACGTTGATGCATGTATGATTTGTGTTTTTGTTGACTTGGTTGTGAATTTGAGAACTATGCATTTCATGATTTAATAAGAAATTTTCTTCGATAAATGAACATTTTCAATGATTTTGCTTAATTCTCCATTATAAACTTGTTACCTACGAACTTTAAGCTCACCCCCTCCTATTCCGTCCCATCTTCAAGTGAGGAGCAAGAGATCGAGTAGTCAAGAGCCAAGGCATCACTCCAACTAGATTTATTTTCGCTTTTGAAGTTAGTTTTTGTAAAACAAAGCTTTAGTTGCATTTTGAGAATTCTACTTTCTGCAAACTATGTATTTTTGGGATTATGATGTAATGTGGCTTGAAATATCCATTAAAGCTTTGTAAAACTCTACTTTTAAATATTAATGAAATGTATGATTGGAGTTATCTATTATTTTTCATGTTTTCGCAAAGTATTCAGATTTTGGAAAATGCATGTGTTTATGTATAAGTTCATTTTGTTTTAGGTTTATATTGAGGATGATTGTTGGGAAATTTATGGTTGCATTTACTAGAGCTAATGTTGGGGTTTAGTAGTTGAAAAAGTTTAAGATTGCATTATTTGAGGTATGTTGATCAGGGTTTTTGGGTTCTGCTTCAGGGGTTTTCACAGCGGAGAAGCCAACAGTTCGCCGCGGCGTAATTAACTCGAAGTTTTTTATTTTCGTTGGCGTGGTGAGTTCACCGTAATGAGACCAAATCGTTGCCACGGAAAAAATACAATTACAAGTTCGTTGCGGAAAAAGTTAAATCATTCGTCGTGGCGTAAAATTCCCGAGGGGTCCAGGGGATTTCTTACATATGTCCGTTGTGGAAAAATAATAGTTCACTGCAGCGATGCCCGCCTTTGCTTCCGAAGGATTTTTCTTCTAAATTTTCGATTTATAAGTCTCCCTCCACGCTTAAGTTTCATGATTCCATGTCCAATGTTGGGCTTCGAAAACAGGGTCCAACATGTTGTGGTATCAGAGCGACTAGGTTTAGGTCCAGGTGTAGAACTAGGTTTAGGCATGAATTGTACGTGCGTCATTTTAAATGAATCACTTACATTGTTTTATACGATTTGAACTGTTTTGCATTCCTTGAAAATTGTTTTGCATGAATTAAAGGTTTTCAATGGTTTTATGTTGAAGGAGTGAAAATGCCACCTCGAAAGAGAACCCAAGGAGCTATGACTCGAACTCACTCTCGCTAAGGGAGCACGGATGAATTCTATGTCTCGCAAGATGCTGGGACACACTTTGTTCTTGATTCAGAGGCACCTAGTGTGTAGCATGAAGTGCCACCACCTCCACCTCCTATTCCTCAAGTAAACCCTCTAGATCCACGGTTCTTTTAAGTCTTTGCCCAAGCTTTCACGTACACTATGGGTCAAGGGTCTCAGGTTTTGATGCAAGCTCCAATGGAGAGAAGTGGGTAGTATGATAAGCTCCGTAAGTATAGAGCTATAAACTTTAATGGTATAACCAATCCGGAGGAGGCTGAAGTATGCATGAAGAGGATCGAGAGGGGTTCTACTTCAGATGAAATTCTCCGATGAAGAGAAACTGGATTATACAGTTAGCTTGTTGTAAGGGAATGCACTTCATTGGTGGGAATTAGTGCCCCATAGTCAAGTTATGCCTTCGGTGTGGACATGGAGAGATTTTGTGCAAGCGTTTAGGAAGAAGTACCTTTCCAGGGTTTATGTACAAGAGAAGGCCAGGGAGTTTTTGAATCTCACTCAAAAGGACAAGAGTGTCAGTGAGTATGAATTGAAGTTCACTCAGCTTTCTTGATATGCGGCCAACATTATAGTGAATGAGGAGGACAAATGCCGTAAGTTTGAGGGAGGTCTCCATCTGGGAATTAAGGAGAAAGTCCTGATCTACAATTTCTGTGACTACCAGCAGTTGGTGGAAGTCGCACTCCAGGCTGGAAAGCTAGAGAATATCAAGTATAAGGTTAGTAGGAAGAGGAAGAACCGAGAGTAGTTTTCCAAGAAGGGGGTGAGTGCCCCAATACCTGAAAGGGGTATGAAGAGCTCCCTCACGCAGAGTGAGGCGGAGAGTAGTGCCTTTACTAAGAACAAGCAAGCAAGGTTAGTGTAAATGCAAGCCTCAACAGTGGGAGGCAATAGTAGGGTGGAGAGGAGTAGGAACATGAACCCCCAATGTGAGCATTGTGGGAAGCTACTGTTAAGTCAAAATGACTTTACGATTAATTTTGATGAAAACCAAATAATGATGAAGACGAAGAAATGAGAAGGAAGAGCAAAACGAGACAAGAAAAATGAGACGGAAGCAAAAATGAGACGGAAGAAAAAATGAGACAAAAGCGAAAATGAGACGGAAGAGCGAAAATGAGACAGAAGAGCGAAAATGAGACGAAAGCAAAAAATGAGACGGAAGAGCAAAAATGAGACAGAAGCAAAAGAAGACGAAGCGAAGCGACAATGAGGCAAAAGAATCGAAAACGAAGGAACAAATCAGTTTGAGTTAGTTACAGAACTCAACTGAATAACCATTTCTTTAAAGATCAAGAATCAAGAAGAAAGAAGCAGTTATCAAGGAGCAGTTGAATATGAAGACTATAAATATGAGTTGAAGTCGAAGACTGAAAGAGTTAGTAATTTTGTTAGTGATTTTCAAAAAGCTAAATACTATATTTGTATGAAACACGAGAGCTATATTTTCTGTAACAAAGCTCGCAATACCTTTCTGTGAGAAAGAAGAAAAGCTGATATCCTGAAGAGGCTAAGTGTGAAAAAGAATACTTGTTGTAAGAGACCTGAAGAGGCTTGGTGAAAAGAATACTTGTACTTTTGTGAAGTATAGTGAAATCTCAGAAGGGATTCTGAGGACTGGACGTAGCCCACGGTTTGGGGTGAACCAGTATAAAATTGTTGTGTCAATTCTCACTCTCAACTCTTAACTCTTGTTTCTATTGCTGATATAGATACTTCATAATATTGTGTGTCAATTGTTTTGAGAAAGTAAATTTTTTTTAAAAAGGGGATTGTATTAAAAATTCGAATAAACAATCCAACCCCCCTTCTTGTGCATTTTGTATATCGTATATTAACATATGATTCAGTTCAATTGGTATCATAGCTCGGTGTCCAAGAACCACCGTAACAAAGTGTGGATAAAGATCCATGACAGAGTCACACATATATATAGCTAAAGGTTAACTAGACCTCCGGCGATCAATGGAGAAGACTATCATTACTGCAAAGACAGGATGCGACTCTTCATTGAATCTACTCATATCGATCTTTGGGAGATAATAAAAAATGTATTGTACACACCGATAGATGAAGAAGGAAATGCCATTCCACGAATCAGATGGTCTACAGAACAAAAAGCAAGATTCCAACTAAATTCAAAGGCCAAGTTCTTCTTGAGCTGTGCCTTAAGCAGAAGTGAGTACGATAAAGTTTACTGATGCGACATTGTGAAGGAGATGTGAGATACGCTATCCATTACACATGAAGGCACAATTAAGTAAAAGAGTCCAAGATAAGCATTCTTGTACACAAGTATAAGCTGTTCAAAATGAAGGATGAAGAGTCTATCGATAAGATATTTGGAAGATTTCAAACTATCATCAATGGAACGTTAGAAAGATCCTAAGAAGTTTACTGAAGAGATGGAGACCAAAAGTTACAGCCGTACAAGAAGCCAGGGATTTGAGCATATTGAAGCTTGATGAATTACTTGGATCTCTGAAGATACATGAAGTTAAACTCGATGCAGAAGATAAGCCCAGATGGGACAAATCCATTGCATTGAA
>JANZLD010000008.1:53144122-53167860 GCA_026413575.1 Erythroxylum carthagenense | reverse complement strand
ACACTAATTGAGATCCATTTTGCTCTTGGACTTTGACCCCATTAATCTAGATCATTTATTAGGATACTTTGTTACTTTTACAGGGATTGAATTATGTAACTTAACCGATAAGTTATTAAAAACTCGAAAATATAATTAATAGTTGTCCAATTTATAGAAAAGGACAAAAATGTCCTACATATCTATGATGATATCTCTTTAATTTTCTTACGTGATTACAATTTGGAGGCAGTTCTTGTACTTTTTATGAAGATTAAAGTTGTACTTCAAAAAGGCAGTAAACAAGAAACGACGTTCTACTTGCACAAAGCCAACCTTAGCCACTGTAGAGACCATCAACAAAACATGATAAAGTCTTTGGGTCTTACCATTCAATAATTTAACACCCAATGAATGAGTTTTCTTAGACCATCAGATCGACTGTGTTGTGAAACCTGCAACCTCTCAGACGTTTGATTAATTTGTTAAAGCAAATATTACAGCACTTCGTTTGAGATTAGCATTGGTATAAACTACGAAATTGACATGACTGATAAACACAGGAGGTAAAGTTAGCACAGAATCATCTGCAGATGTTGTAGTATAGTCAAAATACCACCAAATCTTCTAATGAAACGAAGGATAAAGGCAACAAGTGAAAGTTTGGAGGTTCTACAAGAGCTTCATTCACTGGTGCTGTCAATGCATTCGAAAGTCATTTTGTAACTTTAGAAGCGTATCGTAGACTAAAAAGGGTTTATTGCTTAGAGAACCAAAGATCACACAATTTAAATAATTTCCAGCAAGGTGGGAGCTATATGGTAATTACAATTTGCATAACCATACTATTAAAATATATTACGAGATTAAAAAGAGCACGGGAGACACTTTGCTTGACCGAGTGTATAAGATTAACATAAAACACCTGTATAACATGCAAAGACCCTGCTCAGTCGAATCCAAGTTCAGATTGAATTTGTCCCTCAACTAAAAAACTCCAGTACTTTCTTACAACCATCTGCGAAGCCTTGGAGGAGATCAAACTGCAGGCATTGAATTGTGCACGATTTAAAGCTTTCCAGGCTTTTTCCTTAGACTACCAAGAGAATATAAATCCTTTCTCCATTATGTCTATTAAACTAGCATAAAAATGCCAGATAGATGGAATGTTACTGCTTTATATATATGCTTCTTCCTTCACTCAGGTTAATGCAATGATAGCTTACAACTTTTCAAATTGTATATGAATGAGGGTAACTCCACTCAATTCTCCATGCAAGCAGTATATGTCCATTTAGTTTCCTAGATTCTTTTCAAGGCTAATTCAATTCTTATCTCTTGCTGTTTGAATCTTCTAGCGTATCTTTTATGCCATATAATACACAGAGAAGTACAAAAAGGTAAAGATATAGGCAACTAGGTCCCTTGTAAAGATATTGTCATAGTCGTCTAGCAGCCATAGGATAATCTCAAGGAACTATACCAAATTAGAGTACCAATTCACAAGGTTTTTGACATACTTCTATAAAATAATTGAGTAGCTACATTCAAAGAATATGGGAGGCATAGTTTTAGTTAGAAATTGAACTCTCGCCATTGTGTTAATTGTATTCTTAAGTGCCAACCATATGGGAAAAGAATCTCTAAACATAAGGTTCCTATCTCAAATGATCTTGTACCTATGCATAGGGACAGATTCAGAAATTTTTTTCAGTGGGAGTAAAATTTTATTTTTAATGGGAGCAAAATTTTATTTTTTTTATGGGATGAAAACTTAAAATAATAATTTTTTCATGTGAAAATTTTTGAAGGCAGTGGGGGCAAGTGCCCCCATTGTAGCTCCGTCCCTGCCTATGCACATACTGACCTCTAGGTCTAATCTAATCTTTACAAGCTTCGTTAGTTAATTTTCCATTCAAATGATTGTTCCATATGTAACAATCCTTTAGCTCAACATTGGGAGGGGGTAATTAGGGATCTTATGACTCAATTGCCTCATATTATTATGCCAATGTGCTTCTTTAATCCACAAACATACCTCAGCTTTAGCTAGAAGATGATTGAAAGCTTGGACAACTTGCTCATTATTAATTAGTGCCCCATTGTCGACCAATTATTATACCATAAATAGTTGAGGAGTCATCTTCAATCCTATAATTTATATTAGGTTCAATTAAGCTCCTTATCTTAAGTAATTGATTGATAAACCAATAATGGGAAAGTTTGTTTTTAAGAGCCCAAATACTTTCACCCTTTAATATATAGCTACGCATCCACCTCATTCATAGAAATTCCTTGTTTACTAACACTTTCCATAGCGTTTTAGCCATCAAAACCTTGTTGGTAACACTTACGAGAGTAATCCTACGGCCCCTCTCATTAAGAGGTTTGCATACTTCTAACAATTTAACCTTAGCATTAAACTTACTCACATTGGTTTTATCCTATAAAAACTTTCTCATTAGCCCCTCAATAGTCTTAATTAGGCCTTTAGATAAGAACATACGAGCACACTAATAAATGTGCGTAGAATTTACGGTATATTTAATGATATGATGCTTTCCACTAAAAGAGGGCTCCTTATTAATCCATCTACCCAAGCTTTTTTGTATTTTTGCCATCAAAGGAAAACATTCCTTGAATTGCAACATCCTTATCACTAATGGCAGTCCAAATACATTAGAGGAGGGGAATGGCCATGCCAGTTAATGCTCTAAGTCTCCCTATATGTTCCATTACACTAGAGGTAACGATAACGTGACTTTTGTTGTGGTTTGGCCTAAATAACTCTTTAAACTTAGTTAAAGATTTCAACAAAACTTGGACATATTTTGTTTCAACCTTGGAAAAAAGTGACAAGTTATCTTCAAAATAGAAGCTAGTTAGTTTATCTTCAAAATAGAAACTAGTTAGTTTATCTTCTTACACTTGTTATATACTTAAATGGCCACCCCTCGTGATGTTGTGTTTCAATACTAGAGTCAAAGCCTCCATAAATACTATAAATAAACAAAGATAGAGGGGGTCTCTTTAGTTTAGGCCCCAAGCACCTTTAAAGAGCTTAAATGGGACTCTATTGATTCACACACTATAAGATGTAGAGGAAATGCAAGATGCCACACTTTTTCCAATACAAGAAAACCAAACACCTCTAGCAAGCTAAGGATAAATTTCTAAGTTCTGCTGTCAAAAGCTTTGTTAATGTCCACTTTAGTAGCATAATTTTGTGAGGAATTTTTCCTAGAATAACCTTTCAAAAGCTCTTGAGCAATGACAGTATTTTCACTAATTTGTCTACCTTTAAGAAGGTACATTAGATGTCATTTATAATAGAACTAGTAGGTTAAGTCTGCGCAAATGCGCAGTGAAAATGCCCAGCGAATTTATAAGCAGTGAAAATTTTTACATCATAGTTAAATAATAAATAATATCAAAATGTAATGAAATAAGCATTGGTCGGCAGAAGATATAAGATGAAATGATTTTCTTTGAGATACATTTAAAATAGTTTACATGTCTACTACTTACATCTGCAGTATAAAGATACCTGAGAACTTTTGGACTTGATATAGATAGATTTTGGCAAAGTTGCCTTCTGCAAAGTTATAGACTTTTCTTTTATCTTTCCAACGGTATACAGTTTACAAATTTTAGATATCGAAGTCAAAAGTTAAGATCCTTATAAGTGGAGACATTCCGGGCAGAAAAGCAGACGATAGAAAGTGAAAGGAAGAAAAGCAGATGATAGAATCGAGAGAAACTCTGACCTTGATCTAGATAGATGTTGAAAAAGTTGCCTTCTAGAAAGTTGTAGATCATTCTTTTATCTTTCCAACGGTATAAAGTTTGCAAATTTTAGATATCGGAGTCAAAAGTTATGATCCATATAAGTGGAGACATTCTGGGCATAAAAGCAGACGATAGAAAGTGAAAGGAAGAAAAGAAGATGATAAAATCGGGAGAAAATATGGCCATCATCGAGATAGATTTTGGCAAAGTTACCTTTTGGAAAGTTGTAGACCTTTCTCTTATATTTCCAACAGTATAAAGTTTACAAAATTTGGATATCAGAGTCAAAAGTTATGATCCTTATAAGTGGAGACGTTCGGGGAAGAAAAGCAGACGATAGAAAGTGAAAAGAAGAAAAGCAGACGATAGAATCGGGAGAAAATACGTACTTAATATAAATAAATTTGGCAAAGTTTCCTTATGAAAAATTTTATATCTTTCTTTTGTCTTTACAATGGTATAAATTTTTTAAATTTTAGACATCTGAGTCAAAAATTATGATCCTTATAAGTGGAGACATTCTGGGCAGAAAAGCAGACGATAGAAAGTGAAAGGAAGAAAAGCAGACGACAGAATTGGGAGAAAATCTGGACTTAATATAAATAGATTTTGGAAAAGTTGCCTTCTGAAAAGTTATAGATCTTTCTTTTATCTTTTCAACGGTATAAAGTTTGTAAATTTTAGATATTGGAGTCAAAAGTTATGATCCTTATAAGTGGAGACGTTCTGGGCAGAAAAGGAGACGATAGAAAGTGAAAAGAAGAAAACCAGACGATAGAATCAGAAGAAAATATGGCCTTGATCTAGATAGATTTTGGCAAAGTTGCCTTCTAGAAAGTTGTAGATCTTTCTTTTATCTTTCCAACGGTATAAAGTTTGCAAATTTTGGATATCGGAGTCAAAATTGATCTAGATAGATTTTGGCAAAGTTGCCTTTTGTAAAGTTGTAGATAGTTCTTTTATCTTTCCAACGGTATAAAGTTTACAAATTTTTGATATTGGAGTCAAAATTTATGATCCTTATAAGTGGAGACGTTCTGGGCAGAAAAGCAGACGATAGAATCGGGAGAAAATCTGAACTTGATATAGATAGATTTTGGCAAAGTCTCCTTCTTTAAAGTTATAGATCTTTCTTTTATCTTTCCAACGGTATAAAGTTTACAAATTTTGGATATCGGAGTCAAAAGTTATGATCCTTATAAGTAGAGATGTTTCGGGCAGAACAACAGACGATAGAAAGTGAAAGGAAGAAAAGCAGACGATAGAATCGGGAGAAAATCTAGACTTGATATAGATAGATTTTGGCAAAGTTTCTTTCTTTAAAGTTGTATAATTTTCTTTTATCTTTCCAACGGAATAAATTTTGTAAATTTTGGATATCGGAGTCAAAAGTTATGATCCTTAAAAGTGGAGACGTTCTGGGCAGAAAAGCAGACGATAGAAAGTGAAAGGAAGAAAAGAAGACGATAGAATCGGGAGAAAATCTGGACTTGATGTAGATAGATTTTGGCAAAGTTTCCTTCTTGAAAGTTATAGATCTTTCTTTTGTCTTTCCAATGGTATAAAGTTTGTAAATTTTAGATATCGGATTCAAAAGTTGTGATCCTTATAATTGAAGATGCTCTGGGTAGAAAAGCAGACAATAGAAAGTGAAAGGAAGAAAAGCAGACAATATAATCTGGAGAAAATAAGGACTTGATGTAGATATATTTTGCCAAAGTTATCTTCTCGAAAGTTGTAGATCCTTTTTTTATTTTTACAACTGTATAAAGTTTGTAAATTTAGGATATCGGATTCAAAAGTTATGATCCATATATGTGGAGACAATCTGGGAAGAAAAACAGACGATAGAAAGTGAAAGGAAGAAAAGCAGACGATAGAATCCGGAGAACTTTTGGACTTAATATTGAAAGATTTTGACAAAGTTGCCTTCTGGAAAGTTGTAGATATTTCTTTTAACTTTCCAACGGTATATAGTTTAGAAGTTTTAGATATCGGAGTCAAAAGTTATAATCCTTATAGGTGGAGACGTTCTGGGTAGAAAAGCAGACGATAGAAAGTGAAAGGAAGAAAAGCAGACGATAGAATCGGGAGAACATTTGGACATGATATTGATAGATTTTGGCAAAGCTACCTTCTGGAAAGTTGTATATCTTTCTTTTATCTTTCCAAAGGTATAAAATGTATAAATGTTGGATATCATACTAAAAAGTTATGATACTTATAATTGGAGATATTCTGGGCAGAAAAGCAGACGATATAAGGTGAATGAAGAAAAGCAGATGAATGAATCGAGAGAATATTTGGACTTGATATTGATAGATTTTGGCAACGTTTCCTTCTATAATCGGGACAAAATATGGACTTGATCTACATAGATTTTGGCAAAGTTGCCTTCTGCAAAGTTGTAGATCTTTCGTTTATCTTTCCATCTGTATAAAGTTTGCAAATTTTAGATATCAGAGTGAAAAATTATGATCCTTAAAAGTAGAGACGTTCTGGGCAGAAAAGCAGATGATCGAAATTGAAAGGAAGAAAAGCAAAGGACAGAATCGGGAGAAAATATGGACTTGATCTAGATATATTTTGGCAAAGTTTCTTTCTGTAAAGTTGTAGATCTGTCTTTTATCTTACGAATGGTATAAAATTTTCAAATTTTAGACATCGGAGTGAAAAGTTATGATCCTTATAAATGGAGATGTTCTGGGCAAAAAAGAAGATGATAGAAAGTGAAAGAAAGAAAAGCAGACGATAGAATCGGGAGAAAATATGGACTTTATCTAGACAGATTTTGACAAAGTTGCTAAAAAGTTGTAGATCTTTCTTTTATCTTTCCAACGGTATAAAGTTTGAAAATTTTGGATATCGGAGTCAAAAGTTATGGCCCTTATAAGTGGAGACATTCTGGGCAGAAAAGCAGACTATAGAAAGTGAAAGGAAGAAAAGCAGGCGGTAGAATCGGGAGAAAATATGGCCTTGATCTAGATAGATTTTGGCAAAGTTTTCTTTTGGAAAGTTGTAGATCTTTCTCTATCTTTCCAACGGTATAAAGTGTGGAAATTTTTGATATCGGATTCAAAAGTTATGGTCCTTATAAGTAGAGATGTTCTGGGTAGAAAAGTAGACGATAGAAAGTGAAAGGAAGAAAAGCAGACGACATGATCGGGAGAAAATTTGTACTTAATATATATAGATTTTGGCAAAGTTTCCTTATGAGAAGTTGTATATCTTTCTTTTATCTTTCCAACGGTATAAAGTTTGTAAATTTTTGATATCGGAGTCAAAAGTTGTGATCCTTATAAGTGGAGATATTCTGGGCAGAAAAGTAGACGATAGAAAGTGAAAGGAAGAAAAGCAATCGATATAATCGGGAGAAAATATGGACCTAATCAACATAGATTTTGGCAAAGTTTCCTTCTACAAAGTTATAAATCTTTCTTTTATCTTTCCAACGGTATAAATTTTGCAAATTTTAGATATCAGAGCCAAAAGTTATGATCCTTAAAAGTGGAGACGTTCTGGGCAGAAAAGTAGATGATAGAAAGTGAAAGGAAGAAAAGCAGACGACAGGATCGGGTGAAAATATGGACTTGATCTAGATATATTTTGGTAAAGTTTCCTTCTGAAAATTGTATATCTTTTTTTTTATCTTTCTAATGGTATAAAGTTTTTAAATTTTGGACATTGGAATGAAAATTTATGATCTTTATAAGTGCTGACGTTCTGGGCAGAAAAGCTGATGATAGAAAGTAAAAGGAAGAAAAGCAGACGATAGAATCGGGAGAAAATATGGACTTTATCTAGATAGATTTTGGCAAAGTTGTCTTCTGAAAAGTTTTAGATCTTTTTTTTTAATCTTTCCAACGGTATAAAGTTTGAAAATGTTAGATATCGGAGTCGAAAGTTATGATCCTTATAAGTGGAGATATTTTTGGCAGAAAAGAAGACGATAGAAAGTGAAAGGAAGAAAAGCAGATCGTAGAATCGGGAGACAATATGGACTTGATCTAGCTAGATTTTAGCAATGTTTCCTTTTGGAAAGTTGCAGATCTTTCTCTTATATTTCCAACGATATAAAGTTTGGAAATTTTAAATATCAGAGTCATAAGTTATGACCCTTATAAGTGGAGATATTCTGGGCAGAAAAGCAGACGATAGAAAGTGAAAGGATAAAAAGCAGACGATAGAATCGGGAGAAAATATGGCCTTTATCTAGATATATTTTGACAAAGTTGCCTTCTAGAAAGTTGTGGATATTTCTTTTATCTTTCCAACGGTTTAAAGTTTGTAAATTTTGGATATCGGAGTAAAACGTTATGATCCTTATAAGTGGAGACGTTCTGGGCAGAAAAACAGACGATAGAAAGTGAAAGGAAGAAAAACAGTCGATATAATCGGGAGAAAATATGGACTTCATCTACATAGATTTTGGCAAAGTTGCCTTCTATAAAGTTGTAGATATTTCTTTTATCTTTCCAACGGTATAAAGTTTGTAAATTGTGGATATCAGATTCAAACGTTATGATACTTATAAGTGGAGACGTTCTGGGCAGAAAAGCAGACGATAGAAAGGGAAAAGAAGAAAACCAGACGATAGAATCGGGAGAAAATCTGGACTTAATATAGATAGATTTTGGCAAACTTGCCTTCTGAAAAGTTGTAGATCTTTTTTTTTATCTTTCCAATGGTATAAATTTTTTAAATTTTAGAAATCGGAGTCAAAAGTTACGATTCTTATAAGTGGAGAAGTTCTGGGTAGAAAAGTAGACGATAGAATCGGGAGAAAATATGGACTATATGTAGATAGATTTTGGCGTAGTTGCCTTTGGAAAATTTGTAGTTCTTTCTTTTATCTTTCCAACGGTATAAAGTTTGAAAATTTTAGATATCGGAGTCAAAATTTATGATCCTTATAAGTGGAGACGTTCTGGGCAGAAAAGCAGATGATAGAAAGTGAAAGGAAGAAAAGCAGTCGATATAATCTGGAGAAAATATGGACTTGATTTAGATAGATTTTGGCAAATTTTCCTTATGGAAAGTTGTAAATCTTTCTCTTATCTTTCCAATGGTATAAAGTGTGGAAATGTTTGATGTCAGAGTCAAATGTTATGATCCTTATAAGTAGAGATGTTCTGGGTAGAAAAGCAGACGATAGAAAGTGAAAGGAAGAAAAGCAGACGACAGGATCGGGAGAAAATTTGGACTTAATATATATAGATTCTGGAAAAGTTTCTTTCTGAAAAATTTTAGATCTTTCTTTTATCTTTCCAATGGTATAAATGTTTTAAATTTTGGACATCGGAGTGAAAAGATATGATACTTATAAGTGGAGACGTTCTAGGCAAAAAAGCAGATGATAGAATCGGGAGAAAATATGGACTTTATCTAGATAGATTTGGCATAGTTGCCTTCTGAAAAGTTTTAGATCTTTCTTTTATCTTTCCAACGGTATAAAGTTTGAAAATTTTAGATATCGGAGTCAAAAGTTATAACCCTTATAAGTTGAGCCATTCTAGGCAGAAAAGCAGACGATAGAAAGTGAAATGAAGAAAAGCAGACGATAGAATCGGGAGAAAATATGGCCTTGATATAGATAGATTTTGTCAAAGTTTCCTTCTAGAAAGTTGTATATCTTCCTCTTATCTTTCCAACGGTATAATGTTTGTAAATTTTAGATATCGGAGTCAAAAGTTATGATCCTTATAATTAGCCTGAAAAGCAGACGATAGAAAGTGAAAGGAAGAAAGGCAGACGATAGAAAGTGAAAGGAAGAATGGCAGACGATAGGATCGGGAGAAAATCTGGACTTAATATATATAGATTTTGGCAAAGTTTCCTTCTGAAACGTTGTAGATCTTTCTTTTATCTTTCCAACGATATAAAGTTTGAAGATTTTCGATGTTGGATTCAAAAGTTATGATCCTTATAAGTGGAGACGTTCTGGGCAGAAAAGCAGACGATAGAAAGTGAAAGGAAGAAAAGCAGTCGATATAATCGGGAGAAAATATGAACTTGATCTATATAGATTTTGGCAAAGTTACCTTTTGTAAAATTGTGGATATTTCTTTTATCTTTCCAACGGTGTAAAGTTTAGAATTTTTGGATATTAGAGTCAAAAGTGATGATCCTTATAAATTGAGACGTTCTGGGCAGAAAAGCAGATGATAGAAAGTGAAAGGAAGAAAAGCAGACGACAGAATTGGCAGAAAATACGGACTTGATCTAGATATATTTTGGCAAAGTTTCCTTCTGAAAAGTTTTAGATCTTTCTTTTATCTTTCTAACGGTATAAAGTTGGCAAATTTTAGATATCAGATTCAAAAGTTATGATCCTTATAAGTAGAGACATTTTGGGCAGAAAAGCAGACGATAGAAAGTGAATGCAAGAAAAGCAGAAGATAGAATCGAGAGCCAATATGTCCTTGATCCTGATAGATGTTGACAAAGTTGCCTTCTAGAAAGTTGTAGGTCTTTTTTTTATCTTTTTACGGTATAAAGTTTGCAAATTTTGGATAACGAATTCAAAAGTTATGATCTTTATAAGTGGAGACATTCTGGGGAGAAAAGCAGACGATAGAAAGTGAAAGGAAGAAAAGCAGACAATAGAATCGGGAGAAAATATGGTCATGAACCAGATAGATTTTGTCTAATTTTACCTCTAAAAAGTTATAGATCTTTCTCTTATCTTTCCAACGGTATAAACTTTGGAAATTTTTGATATTAGAGTCAAAAGTTATGATCATTATAAGTGGAGACGTTCTGGGTAGAGAAGCAGACGATAGAAAGTTAAAGGAAGAAAAGCAGACGATAGAATGGGGAGAAAATATGGCCGTGATCTATATAGAATTTAGCAAAATTGCCTTCTATAAAGTTGTAAATCTTTCTCTTATCTTTCTAACGGTATAAAGTGTGAAATTTTTTTATATCGGAGTCAAAAGTTATGATACTTATACGTATAGACGTTCTGGGCAGAAAAGCAGACGATAGAAAGTGAAAGGAAGAAAAGCAGACGATAGAATCGGGAGAAAATATGGTCGTGATCCAGAAAGATTTTGGCAAAGTTGCCTGCGAGAAAGTTGTATAGCTTTCTCTTACCTTTCCAACGGTATAAAGTTTGTAAGTTTTGGATATAAGAATCAAAAGTTATGATGCTTATAAGTGGAGACATTCTGGGCATAAAAGCAGATGATAGAAAGTGAAAGGAAGAAAAGCAGACGATAGAATCGGGAGACAATATGGACTTGATTTAGATATATTTTGGCATAGTTGCCTTCTAAAAAGTTTTATATATTTCTCTTATCTTTCCAACGGTATAAAGTTTGTAAATTTTGGATATCGGAGTCAAAAGTTATGATCTTTATAACTAGAGACGTTCTGGGCAGAAAAGCAGACAATAGAAAGTGAAAGGAAGAAAAGTAGACGATAGAATCGGAAGAAAATACGTACTTAATATAAATAGATTTGGGAAAGTTTCCTTATGAAAAATTTTAGATCTTTCTTTTGTCTTTCCAACGGTATAAATGTTTTAAATTTTGGACATCTGAGTCAAAAGTTATGATCCTTATAAGTGGAGACGTTCTGGGCAAAAAAGTAGATGATAGAAAGTGAAAGGAAGAAAAGAAGACGATAGAATTTGGATAAAATATGGACTTAATATAGATAGATTTTAGCAAAGTTACCTTCTGAAAAGTTATAGATCTTTCTTTTATCTTTTCAATGGTATAAAGTTTGTAAATTTTGGATATTGAAGTCAAAAGTTATGATCCTTATAAGTGGAGATGTTCTGGGCAAAAAAGCAGATGATAGAAAGTGAAAGGAAGAAAAGCAGACGATAGAATCGGGAGAAAATATGGTCATGAACCAGATAGATTTTGTCTAATTTTACCTCTAAAAAGTTATAGATCTTTCTCTTATCTTTCCAACGGTATAAACTTTGGAAATTTTTGATATTAGAGTCAAAAGTTATGATCATTATAAGTGGAGACGTTCTGGGTAGAGAAGCAGACGATAGAAAGTTAAAGGAAGAAAAGCAGACGATAGAATGGGGAGAAAATATGGCCGTGATCTATATAGAATTTAGCAAAATTGCCTTCTATAAAGTTGTAAATCTTTCTCTTATCTTTCTAACGGTATAAAGTGTGAAATTTTTTTATATCGGAGTCAAAAGTTATGATACTTATACGTATAGACGTTCTGGGCAGAAAAGCAGACGATAGAAAGTGAAAGGAAGAAAAGCAGACGATAGAATCGGGAGAAAATATGGTCGTGATCCAGAAAGATTTTGGCAAAGTTGCCTGCGAGAAAGTTGTATAGCTTTCTCTTACCTTTCCAACGGTATAAAGTTTGTAAGTTTTGGATATAAGAATCAAAAGTTATGATGCTTATAAGTGGAGACATTCTGGGCATAAAAGCAGATGATAGAAAGTGAAAGGAAGAAAAGCAGACGATAGAATCGGGAGACAATATGGACTTGATTTAGATATATTTTGGCATAGTTGCCTTCTAAAAAGTTTTATATATTTCTCTTATCTTTCCAACGGTATAAAGTTTGTAAATTTTGGATATCGGAGTCAAAAGTTATGATCTTTATAACTAGAGACGTTCTGGGCAGAAAAGCAGACAATAGAAAGTGAAAGGAAGAAAAGTAGACGATAGAATCGGAAGAAAATACGTACTTAATATAAATAGATTTGGGAAAGTTTCCTTATGAAAAATTTTAGATCTTTCTTTTGTCTTTCCAACGGTATAAATGTTTTAAATTTTGGACATCTGAGTCAAAAGTTATGATCCTTATAAGTGGAGACGTTCTGGGCAAAAAAGTAGATGATAGAAAGTGAAAGGAAGAAAAGAAGACGATAGAATTTGGATAAAATATGGACTTAATATAGATAGATTTTAGCAAAGTTACCTTCTGAAAAGTTATAGATCTTTCTTTTATCTTTTCAATGGTATAAAGTTTGTAAATTTTGGATATTGAAGTCAAAAGTTATGATCCTTATAAGTGGAGACGTTCTGGGCAAAAAAGCAGATGATAGAAAGTGAAAGGAAGAAAAGCAGACGATAGAATCGGGAGAAAATATGGACTTTATCTAGATATATTTTGGCATAGTTGTCTTCTGAAAAGTTGTAGATCTTTCTTTAATCTTTCCAATGGTATAAAGTTTGAAAATTTTAGATATCGGAATCAAAAGTTATGATCCTTATAAGTGGAGACGTTCTGGGCAGAAAAGCAGATGATAGAAAGTGAAAGGAAGAAAAGCAGACGATAGAATCGAGAGAAAATATGGAATTGATTTAGATATATTTTGGCATAGTTACCTTCTAAAAAGTTGTATATATTTCTTTTATCTTTCCAACGGTATAAAGTTTGTAAATTTTGGATATCGGAGTCAAAAGTTATGATACTTATAAGTGGAGACGTTCTGGGCAGAAAAGCAGACAATAGAAAGTGAAAGGAAGAAAAGCAGACGATAGAATCGTAAGAAAATATGGACTTAATATAAATAGATTTTGGCAAAGTTGCCTTCTGAAAAATTGTAGATCTTTCTTTTTTCTTTCTAATGGTATAAAGTTTTTAAATTTTGGACATCTGAGTAAAAAGTTATGATCCTAATAAGTAGAGACATTCTGGGCAGAAAAGCAGACGATAGAAAGTGAAAGGAAGAAAAGCAGACGATAGAATAGGGAGAAAATATGGACTTAATATAGATAGATTTTGGCAAAGTTAACTTCTGGAAAGTTGTATATCTTTCTTTTATCTTTCCAATGGTATAAAGTTTTTAAATTTTAGACATCTGAGTAAAATGTTATGATCCTTATAAATGGAGACATTCTGGGCAGAAAAGCAGACGATAGAAAGTGAAAGGAAGAAAAGCAGACGATAGAATCGGGAGAACATATGGACTTTATCTAGATTGATTTTGGTATAGTTGCCTTCTGAAAAGTTGTAGATCTTTCTTTTATCTTTCCAAAGATATAAAGTTTGAAAATTTTAGATATCGAAGTCAATATTTGTGATCCTTATAAGTGGAGACATTCTGGGTAGAAAGCAGACGATAGAAAGTGAAAGGAAGAAAAGCAGACAATAGAATCGGTAGAAAATCTGGCCTTGATCTAGATATTTGTTGACAAAGTTGCCTTCTATAAATTGTAGATCTTTCTTTTATCTTTCCAATGGCATAAAGTTTGTAAATTTTAGATATCAGAGTCAAAAGTTATGATCCTTATAATTTGAGACGTTCTGGGCAGAAAAGCAGACGATAGAAAGTGAAAGGAAGAAAAGCAGATGATAGAATGGGGAGAAAATATGGCCGTTATCTACATATAATTTAGCAAAGTTGCCTTCTAAAAAGTTGTAAATCTTTCTCTTATCTTTCCAACAGTATAAATTTTGTAAATTTTGGATGTTGGAGTCAAAAGTTATGATTCTTATAAGTGGAAACATTCTTGGTAGAAAAGTAGACGATAGAAAGTGAAAGGAAGAATCGGAAGAAAATCTGGACTTACTATAAATAGATTTTGACAAAGTTGCCTTCTGGAAAGTTGTAGATCTTTCTTTTAGCTTTCAAACGGTATAAAGTTTATAAATTTTGGACATCGGAGTCAAAAGTTATGATCCTTATAAGTGGAGATATTCTGGGCCGAAAAGCAGACGATAGAAAGTGAAAGGAAGAAAAGTAGACGATAGAATCGGGAGACAATCTGGACTTAATATAGATAGATTTTGGCAAAGTTGCCTTCTTGAAAGTTGTAGATCTTTCTTCACAAGGATAAGCGAAGATGAGCAAAAAGGAAAACTGACTAAAGTTGGAGAGAAACTTCAAAAACATCTGTATAAACCAAAAAAAGCTTAAAGAAAATTTTCAAGTAACAGAGAAAACTCCAGAAATCACAGAGCCCTCCGAGATATGAAGCAATGCCATTGTTACTCTTTCGACAGCAACAACAGCAACGAAAATGAACAAAAAACTGAACAAGAAGGAGGAAAACTGACCACAGCTGGAAATGAAAGAAGTGAGAAAGCAGAGGAAGGCAAGGGCGGAGAGGAAAAACAAAGAGAGAGAAAGGACACAACATGAATGAACAGATATAAACGGAGACAAGGGCATGCATTGTGCGGTCGCGTACGTGGTCGCCTGACAAAATATTGCGTCAGAAGATTGCGTGCTTATTAAGTATATCGCGTGAAGACACAACATTCAATAAACACAACCAAAAACTAACCAAGAAGGAGGAAAACTGACCACAGCTGGAAACGAAAGAAGTGAGAAAGCAGAGGAAGGCAAGGGCGGAGAGGAAAAACAAAGAGAGAGAAAGGACATAACATGAATGAACAGATATAAGCGGTGACAAGGGCATGCATTGCGCGGTCGCGTGCGTGGTCGCTTGACAAAATATTGCGTCAGAAGATTGCGTGCTTATTAAGTATATCGCGTGAAAACACAATATTCAATAAACACAAACACGTGTACAAAACAGAAATTAAAAAACAGAAATAATATAAGCCGCTGGATTAAATGGACGATAGGGATCGATTCCGTAATCGTCCATTCCATTCGTTCTTAGTATAGATACTTAACGATCAGTTATCAGTTCGGTTGGACCTCCAAAATCTACCAGCAGACAACGAATTTGAAAAAGCCACCAATAAATTTCAGGGCATAGGTGAATTGGTAAGAGACTTTTTTAATTTAAGTGAGATCGCAAGTCTGAGTTGTCTTTATGTATGTAACTGTTTAAAATTTGGGATAAGAGCTTTGTCTCTAGCATTGCTCTTATGACTACCCAAGTACATAAACTCAAACGATCGGTGATCAGTCCGGTTGGACCTCCAAAACCTACCAGCAGACAACGAATTTAAAAAAGCCATTAATGAATTCTAGGATGTAGGTGAGATGGTAAGAGGCTTTTTTTATTTAAATAAGATCGCAGGTTTGAGTCGTTCTCATATATATAGCTGTTTAAAATTTGGAATAAGAGTTTTGCCTCTCACAAGAGACGTATTCGGTTCGAGCAGGGATTAGTCTGAGTGTGAATGGCTTAAAGGTACTTTCTCATAGTTGAGACCCTTTTAGGATATCTCGTGGACAACAAAAAAGGCCACCAATATATCCCAATGTGTAGGTGAGTTGGTAAGGAGCTCTTTTAGCTTAAGTGAGGTTGCGGGTTCAAACCCCTCTTATGTATGCAGCTGTTTAAAATTTAGAGCTAAAGTTGTACCTCTCACAAAGGATCTACCCAATTCAAGCAGGGATTAATCTGAATATAAATAACTTAAAAGTACCTTCTCATAATTAGAACCTTTTTAAAATATTTCGTAAACAACTAAAAATAAAAAAAAAAAGGCCATCAGTGTACCGAGTAATAGACCGTAAATACAAGGTAGATACGGAATGAAGTTCAAAAAGTAGATTCTATTTACATAAATAATTTATGAGGCATCCAAACTCGTATTTGGAACAAACGCTGATACTTGTGGTATTTTGAAGATCAATTCATATTAGTAGGTTTTTTTTTTTTTTTGGCCGCTGAAGTGATCTGAATTCTGAACTGACGTGCCTTTTAAATTAAGTGAGATTTGTACCTGCTCTCCAGGCCTGGTTTGCTTTACTGTCACTTTTATATTGATTACTGAGGAAAGCAGTAGAGAGCAACAAAACAGAAGTGGACCCAAAGTTCCGGTTGATCATGTTAACCTCGATTAATTTAACTAAACCAAAATCAATCAATCAATCAAATTATTCAGGTAACTGGTATGGTACCTGCAAGCAATTCTCACTAAAACAAAAAAAAAGAAAATGCCATCCCTTATTCTCTTCAATCGAGGAGACCCCTTTTTTCTCTCATCTTTCACTCAGATCTATCACCAAATTTTCTCTCCAATTACCATAAAGTAGGCTACTTTTGTCTCCCATCATCCACAATCGTTCCGGCATTTTCGTTTCTTTTGCTTGAAGATCTGTGTCTCTCTTCCTGATCTTACTCTTTTGGCAGCTGAGCTGTACCTGTAGAGACAAAAACACAGGTTGCTACAATCGTCTCTTTATAATATTGATGTGGGTTTGATTTGTTTGTCTTGTTCCGCTGTTTAGTTTTAGGACTACAATGATATGCTGTGAGGACGGTAGTGAATCGGTAAAGGATTGTTTTTGGTCCTGTTTATGAGATTGTGAATTTAGATCTGAGAATCCCCAAAAAGAAGCTGATTGGAACTCGTGTGTGATTCTGTATGATAAGGAAAGTTCCCTTTTTTTTTTTCTCTCTCTCTCGGAGTTTGGTTTTTTGCCCACAATGCACTTACGTAATGCTCCGGTGAATTAGTATACCGTTTCCAGTGTATTGTATTTCCAGCATGACATGCAGATCCATGGTCTTAATTTGATTTGTGGCAGATAATTGTTCTTACTAGTTGCAATTTATTTGGCATTGTCTTCTTATCCGCAATCTGGCATGGAATTTGTACTTAAGAGGTCTGTTCAACCAATAGTCCTACTCGTGCTTTTGTTTATAGGGCTGCCATTGTCTCCTTCCAGTTGATGTCTGGTTTACCCTCTTTTATTTTTTTGTAATCGCTTTGATTTGTTGTAGTTGTAGTAAATGTCCTCCGATGCCACGAATTTGACTTTTGGATGATATATGTTCCGAAGATATTTTATTAGACTTTTGCAACCATCTGATCCTATGATAGATATGCTACATTTCGATAAAATTCTTCACTGATTAAAAAAAAAATTAATTTAGCAAGGTGTTCTTCATAATTAGTAAGTTGTTTAAACTGTGGTTTAGGTGCTGGCCGGGCTTGAATTGCTGCAACTGACATGCTCAAGCAAATTCTAAGCAAAATCCCTCGGAAGTCCCCTAAATCTGATCCATTGGATTCTGCAGGAAATGAATCTGTCAGTAATCCTGCCAACTTGGGCAGTGGAATTCCATGCACAAGTAGTGGGAATTCTTTTTCTAGTCGATTGAATGTTGTTAAGAGGGTATCTTCTGCAGTTTTTCCCTCAGGCATCATGGCTGGAGTGGAGGCAGTGGAGCCCCATCTGTCCTTCAAAGATGTTTCAAATGTTCAGAAGCAGAGCCTTTTTGTCAGTAAATTAAACCTCTGCTGTGAGGTTTCTGATTTCACTGAATCGGATAAAAATGACAATCAGCATGATCTCAAACATCAATCCCTAATTGAGCTTATTGATTATGTTTCTTCTGGGTCTGCAAAGTTCACTGAACCAGCAATAGCTGCAATGTGTAAGATGTGTACAGTAAATTTGTTCAGAGTTTTCCCACCCAAGTGTCGTTCTAATAACACAGGTGGGGAAGCAGATGTCGAAGAGCCCATGTTTGATCCCTCTTGGCCGCATTTGCAAATTGTCTATGATTTACTTCTTCGGTTTATAGCTGCTGTAGATGTAAAGGCAGCAAAGAAGTATATAGATCATACATTTATTTCGAGATTACTTGACCTCTTTGACTCTGAAGATCCTAGAGAGAGAGATTGTTTGAAAACCATTCTGCATAGGACATATGGGAAGTTTATGGTACACCGACCATTTATTCGGAAATCAGTTAGCAATATCATTTACCGTTTTGTTTTTGAAACTGAACGTCATAATGGGATTGCTGAGTTGTTGGAGATTTTTGGGAGTATTATTAGTGGGTTTGCCTTACCATTGAAAGAAGAGCACAAGATGTTTTTGTGGAGGGCTTTGATTCCTCTACATAAGCCAAAATCTTTGGGTATTTATCAGCAGCAGTTGACATATTGTGTTGTACAGTTTGTAGAGAAGGATGCAAAGCTGGCTGGTAATGTGATTAAGGGACTACTAAAGTACTGGCCAGTGACAAATAGCCAGAAGGAGTTGATGTTCATAAGTGAGCTAGAAGAGATCTTGGAAATGACAAGTTCAGATGAGTTTGAAAAGATCATGTTGCCATTATTTCGGCGAATTGGATACTGCCTCAATAGCTGTCATTACCAGGTAAGCACCTCCTTGTTAGTGTTGAGCTTGCTGCTTGTAGGTTTACTCAAGTTAGTAGCTATTATGATCTTCACTTTGAAAGCCATGTGCATCTCATCTAGTTCGAGGTTTCTCCTACAACCTGTCTTCAAGAGATGTTCTTTTCTTGGTGAAATGACTTTGTATTTACTTCTACTTTTGAGTTACCTTAACATGATGTGATAGCTTAAATTAGTAAATTGGAACATTTACAAGTTAATTTCGTAATGCTCAAGTATGATTAAAGATATAATATTAAGCGATGGATGAGCTGGTTTAACAATAAAGACGACGCTTAATAGTTCCTCAACTAAGGTTTACATCTACAATGATAACATCAACTGATTTTGATTGTGAGCTCATGGACCCTTCTGTCATCCTGATAGTGGCATACTTCTATGTATTTATCTGGTCATCACGAAAAAATTAATTAAACATGAACAGAGGGAGAGAAGTTTTCTATCAAAAGTTTTTGTTGAAGAAAAATTTACAATTTTTAATTCCAAATTTTTACACGTCACTGGATTGTTTCTACATATCATGTGGTTGTTTTAAGAGGGAACCATGAAGGCCTGCAGAGAGCAATTGTGAACTTGTATGCACTCTTTTCAGGTGGCTGAACGAGCTCATCTGTTGTGGAACAATGAGCACATTTTCAATCTTATTACTCAAAACCGGCAGGTAGTCATGCCTCTTGTCTTTCCAGCTCTTGAAAGGAATACTCAAAATCACTGGAACCAAGCGGTGGTTAATCTGACACAGAATGTTAAGAAGATGTTCTGTGAAATGGATGAACAGCTAGCACTATCCTGCCAACGCAAGTTGGAAGAGGAAGATTCAATGTCAGTTGTGGAGGCTGAGAAGCGAAAATTAACTTGGGAACGCTTGGAAAACGCTGCTGGTTTTCGATCTGGTGCTGACAATTTAATATCTCCAGTAAATGCTGTCATCTGTTCGGTAGCCTGCTAATTGCTTTGACTAATACCAATTGGGAAAAAGAGATGCATATCAGCAGCATGTGATGCAAATTGTACGTTGATTGTTGAATATGAAAGAGTTTGGAATGATCGTAGGGTTTGTCTCCATTCTAAGATGTATTATTACACTACCTATTGTATTAGAGTGATGATACTGCTGGATTGAAAGTTTCCTTGGCATACAGGGTCATTCTGTTGAAAAGGTCTACAGGTTTCCTTGGCATACCTAAGCTTTCAATCACGTAGTTGTACAACGACTATCAATTGCCAACTGGTCCGTTTGTTTCCACCAATATTTAACAAGAGTGGTAGTTCTTTTTTCCCAGATTTACTATAGCCCACACCAACCTTAAACAATGAAGCTATTTATTTTACTTTGGTTGCCAAAATCTTTTGCCTACAACAACATTATTCAATAGATTCTTAGACATTTAATAGATTCTCTAGGAAAGTTAAGTAATACATACTCGTATTCCTAATTAGTAAAAAGAAACTCATTTGCCTATGTATTACACAAATACCACCGCATACTTTTTGAGCATTGAAAATTTTATGGGATGGTGGGATATAGGCCGGTCTTAGGTGTAATCGAATATGGGGACTTTAGGATGATTTAGGTAAACATGTGACCTGAAGTGGCAGGCATCATAATATACTACCCAAAATTCAGGTAGAACTATGCCCGACACAAATTGTTAGCAATCATGGAGGGAGGGCATCCCAAAGACCTGCGTGAAGAAATTTTCTTAGCCTTCTCTCTTTTGTTTGTGGGTCACTCTGAGGACACATCCTGGGAAAAAGTACAATAATGTGGAGGGTAACAGCTGCATGATAATAATGATTTCTATGTTACAGATGCCGTTGTCAACCGGATTTTCCCTTCACTACTTGTCTTTCTTTTTTTCTTCTTTGTTTTGGTAAATATTATCACTGGCCAGATTGATTAGAATCAAAATCTCAACTATAGGGCATTAGCATGTGTTTTACGTATTAGTTTATGCCCTATAGCTAATCATTTTGGTTGTAGTTTAGTAATAAAATAATTTAAAGATATTCTTTATCATATATATATTGAGATGTATATGATAAAGTCGATGAAATAGTTGTATATTGTAAATAAAATTATAATGAAATTATAAGTATAAGATTCATATTACATTTATATGTTATTCCTAAATTATTCCTAATTATTGTTTTATTAAGACTGGACATTAATAGAACATAAAAAAATTGGCAGTTGGTTTGTTAATTATCATGAAGAAAGTAGTCAATCTCATAAGCTCAAGTATAGAGATACTTAAGCAAATGTGTGGTACTTGTTAGAGAACAAGTTCACTGAACAAACCTGATATGAAAATCCTTTTGAAATATTATTTATATGTCTATGAAATTCTCATTGTGATGATTGTATAAGTGATTCTTTGATTTGAGGTCACCAAAGTTATTTTGTATAGGGATTGTAATATTGCGATATTATTTATGACCTATTTAATCGTGGGTCGGTCAATCGGTAGTGTAACATATCACTTCCATAGAGCATATACCCGACAAATCGAAGGATATTTAGGAGCATTCTCTACGAAAATGACACATTAAGATGATTAAATCAATTAATTTGACATTTTAATCCATCGCACATAACATAAAACATTCCAATAATTATGTTGTTGCATTTTTATTCACAAACAAATATAGTCTTAAATGCCATTACATTTCCAAAATTCACATATACAATATATAACAGTTGAAAGATACAATTCTTGATACAACATAATTAAGAAATTTACAGATACAACTGATCCTGATACTGACCTATATCCAAATGCAGAAGTTACTTCAATTAGACTAGCTAGATTTCTCCTGAACCTAAAAAACAATGTTGCAATTTTGATGAGTTTGTAAATTTAGTGAGTGAATCATCATCGATGTGCTCACTCAAAACAGACATAAATATCGTAAGTATATAACACAGTTCAATCAGTATCTCACGTCATTCATAATCAAATCTCATATATCACATCATTCAGAATTTAGTACCTGATCACAATATACATCATATTCCAACAAGTCCTTTATGAACATAAGCATTTCATAAAATTATTTCATAATAATTCAATAATTCATTTAAGCTTTCATATCATCCACATGTACATAAACAGAGCATATCATTATATCAACTTAATTCAGTCATTCTTTGCAATTATTCACAGGATACAGGTGAAGATATATATATGCAATGTATATAAGACTCGACTTTCATTTTTATTTTTGTTGTGACCAAGCGCTTATTTAACTGTTCCGTACCTGATGTAGAGACCGGGCCCATAAAAGCTAAGCCTGTGGCTCTTCTACACATTTTCTGAGCTTTAAGCTCCTTTTTCACGTTGGTCACTCCGGTCACAACTCTTTTATCTGATCATGCATATTCATGTGATGGAATGCATCATTTCATATATTATGCTATCAATAATTTTTATTCAGTATGCATAGTCATTTTGGATCAATGTCCAGTATTCAACATTCAATTGAGTACACATTTTTTCCACATTCACATACAATCAATAAGCACTTCCTATATAATCCCGAATATTTAACTCCTCAAACAATTGATAGTTCGAAATTTCACAATCATATTAGTAACATGTTAATATCCATAAAAAACAATTCAAACATAGTGAAAACATCTAGGTTAACTCACATAATTCAAATCGACAAACATATATAATTAAGATTACATATCTAGTTTAACTCACAATATGCTCTTGAATAGCTATTGTCTTGACGATCCGACAATGTCTGGATACTGTTGGTCAATTTATGCTTCTAAATCATATAATACACATATAATCCACATATTACTAAGTTGATCAATCATATTATTATTCAACTATGCACATGTATATGTGTCATGTTTGATGCATGCTCAATTGATTTTTCCTAGGTATATATCCTTAATCACAAATCTTAATCATTCACTCATTATAGCTTGTCCATAACTTGTTTGCAATTAGGTTATGCCTTATGTAAGTTTGGTTACCCTCAATTCACTAATCATACATTCATCAATCCTTTATTAATGCTTTATATTCACACAATTCTCCAATTCTCATTCATTTATACTAATTCACATTGTTCATATCCTTTAAACCACATTTGCATTCATAAGAACACCTTCACTCCTTTAATAACTTATAAATTCTAGCTTTGGGTACATTGTTATCAAATAATCCAATCCTTAATTTATAATATCATTTAAGAACCTAAACTCATCAAACACTTAGCCAATTGATTCAACATCAAACTCAGTTCATTCTAAGCTCCTAATCAAGTCTAATTACGCCAATGTATAGTGTTTTATACTTATATAATTTAACAAGAACACAAACCACAAAATTTCCTCTCTGCTAAGCATTTCCACGATCGTGGGAAAGGACCAATACAATTACCATGATCGTGGGATGGGTGAACTGAAAATTCACCTTCACTTTGCTTTAACTTTTCTTCCAAATTTTTACACCTGCATGATAATTCATCAATTATACCTCAATTACACCTCAAAGATACCTCAATTCTTCATCAATTCATCTTTAATTCCAATTCCAATTCAAATCATTCATTTGGTAGTTCACAAATTATTGTCTTTCAAGCATCAAAATCAAAATCAAAACATAACATAACCAATCCATTAAATAAATTCCCAGCACACATCCAACATCAATACTACACGTTGGGACCCGATCTCAGAACTGGATCTCAACCGGAAAGACGAAAAACGAAGACGAAAACGAAGTGCGAAAAGTGGATCGAAACCGAATCAAACAACGAAAATCGAAAACCAAAGCGAATGAAACGAAACGAACACAAAGCTAATCGAAAATTGAGGCAATCAAACGAATATGAATCAAACAGATACGAAGACGAAACGGAAACAGAAAGCGAAGCACAGAATACGGAAACGAAATCGGAAAGCGAATAAACAAACGGATCAAAGCAAACGAAA
>JANZLD010000008.1:53117751-53128228 GCA_026413575.1 Erythroxylum carthagenense | reverse complement strand
TCCGCTTCGCTACTTTTGGTTTGATTTGATTCAATTCGCTTGGTGATCCGATTTGCTTTCGGTTTCGACTTATGTTTTGGTTTGTATTTTCCCTTTTGGTCACTTTGTATTCCTTTTAGTTTGTGTTTCGCTTTGCATTATGTCTTCCACATTCCGTTTTCAGTTCTGCTTTTTCGGTTGGGATCCGGTTTCCGGATCGGGTCCCAACATTCATTTTCGTTCCATACCTCGGAATATGTCAATTAAGTGTATATACTATCTTACAATGTTTTCTAAATCATGATTCATATGTGTTTAAGAATATTATGCATATGAATCACCTTGTAAATTCTTAAATGAAATACATCATATGGTTCAATCTAACATTTTAATCTCTTAATAATTTTAGGAGGCAGGATATTACAACTCTCCCCCTTTTAAGAAATTTCGTCCTCAAAGTTCTTGCTTGACTAATCAAATAGATGGGGGTAATGTTGTCTCATATTTTCCTTAGTCTCTCAAGTAGCTTCTTCTCTCGAATGATTTCTCCAATAACTTTTACTTGAGGAATTATTCGATTCCTCAATTGCTTAGTTTGATATCTGATTATTTTATCTGGTTCCTACTTATAACTCAAATTACTTGCAAACTCAACTTCCTGAGCTGGTAACATATGCCTCAATATATTATCCACATAACAAAAATGCACATTTATAAGCTAAATATTGATATTCAATGCTCGTTCATATGAATTATCAATACAATTGCATATTAGTACAATCCATCACTACAACCAATACAAATGCTCATCAATACCAATTATTCATATTGTCATGTTGTATTTCTTCTTTATGACTGTTAAGTTTCCTTTCTTTGTTAAGCTTGCACATTTTCTGTGGGCATGGATATTCAAAGATATCAAACTATAGATACCCAAAGGTATCAAATTGTGGGTACTTTAATGTATCAAAATCACACTTGCGTAATCATACTATAAATATATAAGTAATGAATATGCATAAAATTAGTTATATACATGTAAATTTTCTTTGGAATGCATTATGCTTTAGATTTGACCTATACTTTCTAAGCATGTTGACATGAAATACACTATAGATCAAAGTTCTTTCTAGTGATAATGCCAATCTGTAAGCCAATAGATCTTCTTTCTCAGTAATCTCATTAGGGCCAGTATACCTAAGGTTCAACTTCCCCTATTATCGAACCTCAACACTCCTTTCTATAGGGTGACACTTTCAAAAATATTTTGTCTCCCACCAATTTCTGTTATAGAGCAATCAATTATAAGAAAAGTAATTTGAAGATTGCAAATCTAATGTAAATGTTTTCAATATGCAATTTCTATACAACTACTTTCCATTTCTCATACCTTGATTTTTGTAACATAAGCTACCTCAATTACATCTACTAATCATTAAATATTTCATAATATCAAGTACGACAAGTATCTCAATTCTGGTCTATAATTTTTTGTAGCAAGTAGATCTAGTTAATCGTCACATGTGAAGGTATCATTATACAATAACAACTTAACATTCTATCTTTGCAGGATAATACCATCCAATTCATGCACTTAAAGACCTCATCATTAAGCAGGACATATCCATTCATACAAAACCATCAATATCTATCAATAGCACCAAACAAGACAATATATTAATGTTTATAACTCATATTTCTAATTTGACAAAGTCAGAGATCATATTTGTTTTGTTGCCAGTAATACATTCGCACGATATACAATTCGAATATTTTTTAGCATTTTTCAATCATAGATTTTGAATTAACCAACAACTTAACCCACAAAAATCAACAACTAGTAATATTTATAATCCTCTATACAAGGTTTCCAAGTCCTTCAGTTAATAGCAATAACTTCAACTCAAATCTAGGGACTCAGTAATGTAATTTGAATAGTTTACAACAAACAAAAATATATATACAATCTCTATATTATATTCAGCCCCTCGTCCCTGAGTATCATAATTATCTGACTCTAATATTCACCTTTGAAGTTTTCAATGTTCACCAATTCCTAAAAATGGAACATTTGGTGTACATGATATAATTCAGTGAAAGTCTTTATAAAAGAAGATTTCTCTCCAAAGTTACTCGTATTGTTCATAAAATCTTTCTCAGTCAACTTTATTCATCATTTCTTTTCAACCATTCATAATATTTCAACAAAATCAGTTTCTCTCATATCTTACATAATTAGAATAGTCTATATACTAAAGCTCGGTGATACAATAAGTATGCACGGTTACTCTTATGCCTTGGTATGTACCATTAAGACCATTACATCTTATCTAGAAATTTATTTTCAAAAGGTCACCAATTAATATCTCAAGCTGATGATACCTCGATCTCAATTGATTATGGATAACATTTGGGTATCCTATGACTATACAAAAGTCACCTATCCTTAGTGGTTACCATTTCAATATATCCACATAAATCCACTCTTCCACTGCGCTACTCTGAGTCATCTCAGAGTTTTTCCTATAGGGACTAGGGCTTAAGAGCATTCAATAAGTCATAGATCACTCCCTGTACAATATCCAAGCATGTAATGCATAAGTGCTCGATAGCATCATTTGTCAAGGTAACTACATTATCAGATGTGCACTCACAATAACTAGTCAACTTAACCTTCAAGACTTCTACATATAATGCTATCATTTATTTCATCTCCTAGTTATCATTTATTTCATCTCACATAAGTAGCTTCTAAATCAATTCAGAAATATAAGATATGTAACCATCATCAAACTATGATATCAGATCCAATGATATAACCTTATACTAAATCTTAAGCTCTTAACACGATAGTTAAACAACCATTTCAGTTCCAAGTTAAATCTCTCAAAGTAATAGAAATTTTGGTTTTCTTTCAAATTTGTTTGTACACTGTAAATCTTATCATTTCCACCTACATCTCTAGTTTTCTTAGTCAAATCCACGAAAATGTATTCACATTCACATCAATTCAAATATGTACAATCACAACTTAAGACTGATGTTATATTCGATCATGTAACCATGAATACAAATTCATTGAATCTAGGTCTAACATCCCAAACCATGCAATATCTCCCATACCTATGTAATAAATATTCAATCACATAATCGATACAACACTTTTACTGCTCCCCTTTTCATCCAACCTATTTTCAATCTTTACTAAATTTGCTATGTCTCATGATATGTGTTTAATTGTTGATATATTTAATCATTTATACTTAGCAATTATTGACACGAAAATGTTTAAAATACTCATTTTAATTCATATATGATTTTAGGTACAATTTGGAAGGAAAGAAATTAAAGTGACTCGAAAGTACTACATATGGGTCAATTTCTGAATATTTATTTTTGCTTGTCTTTATAGAGGAAGAAGAGAAAAAACAGAAAAGACAAGAAATATAAAACAATTGCAAAAGAAGAATGTAACATGATTTTACATGCATTGGGCTTAAAACGTTGTAACACTGCAGCAGATGATGAGCAAAACGACAGCGCAGACGTCGTGCAGCGTTTTGCTTAAGAAACGCTGAAGCAAGCACCGTTTTACTCAAACACACAGAAGATACACGTAGAAGGAGCGTAAAAGGTTTAATTGAGGGGGGACGTTTATTCGTCCCATCAAACCACAGTAAACAAGCACAGTAGCGGCGCTGGAGGAATAAAGCGCAGTGGAGAGGGGAGTAGGCGGCTTGGAGAGCTGGTGCAGCTGCTATCTTCGGCGCGGTGGTTTTTTGAGAAGCAGTGAACAGTAGCGTTAATAAGAGACCCTCACGCTTAAATTGTCCCATCAGGTACAGTACACATTGAAGAGCAACAGTGAGAGGCTTGGTGGAGACTGAAGCTTGAGGCAGTGACAAAAATGAAAGGGTTTTTGGCTGAGGTTTAAAATGAGGGGGAAGTAATTTTTCAAAAAATATCTATAAAGAGCTAAATATTTCGACGTCAGTTCGAAGGTAACATCGAACCTAACTATCCGGGTTAAGTATTTTTTATTATTTTGTTGTTTCTTTATCTTATTATGAATTAATTGTATTATCCGATGTTAATTTATTTAGGTTGTATGTATGAATAATCAGATTTTCGTTATCAGTTATATGTGTATGAACTCATTTGGTATTGTGATTTGATGATTTTAATGCGTTCATTGAATAGTTAATTTCAAACTCATTGCTAGAATTTCGATATAATCCGTAATTATTATGTTGAAATTTATGTGTAGCGACTAATGATTCGTAATCAATAGGGATAATATGATTTAGGTTAAATGACGCATCGTATGTGGATATTGTCTTGATTAATCGGTTTTCCTAATTCGTAATGCTACTGTCTAATTAAATCTAGAGATCGTATCTTAGATTGTTTGGTGGTTAAGTTTAATTAACGATCGTATATTGATTAAACAAAACTTAAGAGAAAACTCGGGTTAATTGTTAACCCACGATTAATAATTGCTAGGAGAAGTTAAAGAATAACAAATTAAGGAAATATGCTTAATTAGGATGTAAGCCGAGATTGAATCAAAGAACCAGGTCCTTACCGAATTCCCCACTTTCATCATTTTTTGCATGTTTTCTTTGATTTGCTTTTATTAGTTAGTTTTATTTTCTTTTCTTTTTTAAAAATCCAAAACCTCTCTTTTTCCTAAACACCTGTTAATTTCATTTTTTAAACTTTACATACACTCTCCGTGAGATTTTCCTAGACTCACCACTACCATAATAGTAGGCTAGTTATTTTATTTTGACTAGCGTAACAACACACAGCTAAATTCAAAATAAAATAACTAGACTATTACTATAGCAGTAGTGAATCTAGGTCGATCCAACAGAGAGTGTGCATAAAGTTTAAGAAATGAAATTAACCGGTGTTTAGGAAAAAGGGAGGGGAGTTTGGATTTTTAAAGAAGAAAATAAAATAAAACTAACTAATGAAAACAAATCAAATAAAAGCATACAAAAAATGATAAAAGTGGAGAATTCGATAGGGACCTGGTTCTTTGGTTCAATCTCAGCTCTATACCCTAATTAAGCATATTTTCTTAATTTGTTGTTCTTTAACATCTCCTAGCAATCATTAATCGTGGGTTAACAATTAATCTAAGTTTTTCCTTAAGTTTTATTTAATCAATATACGATCGTTAATTAAACCTAACCACCGAACAACTTAGGATACGATCTCTAGATTTAATTAGGCAGTAGCATTACGAATTAGAAAAATCGATTAATTAAGGCAATATCAATATACGATGCGTTATTTAACCTAGGTATGTTATTCCTAATGATTATGAATCATTAGTCGCTACACATGAATTTCAACATAACAATTATGGATTATATCGAAATTCTAGCAATATGTTTGAAATTAATGATTCAATAAACGCATTAAAATCATCAAATCACAATACCCAATGTATTCAAATACAAATAACTGAATAATAACGAAAATCTGATTATCCATACACACAACTCAAATCAATTAACATCAAATAACACAATCAATTCCTAATGAGATAAAGAAACAATAAAATAATAAAAAATACTTAATCTGGGTCGTTGGCTTCGATATCTCCTTCAAACTGGCATCAGAATATTTAGCTCTTTATAGGTATTTTTTGAAAAATTGCTTCAGCTCTTATTTTAAACCCTAGCAAAAAAACCCTTTGATTTTTGTCACCGCCGCAAGCTTCAGTCTCCACCAAGCCTCTCACTGTTGCTCTTCAATGTGTACTGTACTTGATGGGACATCTTAAGTGGGAGGGTCTCTTGTTAACGCTACTGTTCACTGCTTCTCCGAAGAACCGCCGCAGCTCCTTATTCTCCAACCTGCCAAGCCGAAGATAGCAGCTGCGCCAGCTTTCCAAGCCGCGTACTCCCCTCTCCACTGCGTTTTATTCCTCCAGTGCTGCTACTGTGCTTGTTCACTGTGGCTTGATGGGACGAATAAACATTCCCCCTCAAACCTTTTGCGCTCCTTCTGCGTGTATGTTCTGCGTTTTTGAGTAAAACGCTGCTTGCTTCAGTGTTTCTTAAGCAAAACGCCTGCGTTAAATGCAGACGGCTGCATAACGCAGACGTTATCTGCGTTTCGTCTTCACTGCATGGCTTCTGCGCTGTCGTTTTGCTCATCATCTGCTGCAGTGTTACAACGTTTTAAGCCCAATGCATGCAAAATCATGTTACCTTCTTCTTCTGCAATTGTTTTATATTTCTTGTCTTTTCTTTTTTTCTCTTCTTCCTCTATACAGACAAGCAAAAATAAATATTTAAAAAATGATTCATATATGGTGCTTTCGACTCACTTTAATTTCTTTATTTTCAAATTGTATCTAAAATCATATATGAATTAAAGTGAGTATTTTAAACATTTTTGTGTCAATAATTGCTAAGTATAAATGATTAAATATATCAACAATTAAACACATATCATCCCGATATAATTTTTTTTCATTTTCTAAAACTCTAACAGGTCATCATTCTTCTCATTGTTCCTAACAGTTTAGACTCTTAACAAATATTCACAAGTGTGACTTATTTAAATGCAACTAAAACTAGGGATTAGTTGCCACTGCATGCTATAACATGTTCAAGATGCATGTACCTTGACATATATTGAGATAAAGTGCCCACATAAGATGCTAAACCCAGGCTCTGATACCAAAATGTAACATACCACTCCTACAGAGCATATGCCCTGATGTGAGCAGGGTCATGGATCACCACGATAGGGGTGTATCTGAGGGAGTCCAAGGAAGAGAGCTAGCTATGCCAGCTGGGCTTAAGACCAGAGCTAGGGCCAAGAGGCTTAAGGAGGCCTTATATGCACTTGTAGGGCAACTTATGGAGAGGATGGAGCTAGCCAAGCCTATCGGAGGAGAGTTAATTGGGTCACAGGTCTCAAATCCTTAGACTAGATTCACTTGGGACTTGAAGACCATTATGTTGGGCTATTCTTCGTCATTTGAAGCCTAAGAGGAGGTGCATTTATGATCAGACTTGGCACCTTAATGAGACCAGACCTTTAGGCGCATGCTTATGATCTATTTTTGACTTATTTATATTTTAGGCTTCCATATATTTTAAGTCTAAGTCTTTTAGCATTAAGCCTAAGTATAAATACTTATGTTTTAGGGTTTTAGAAGACAACTTTGATCATTTTATTTTCTTTTGTGATGTCAGTGATATCGAGAGGAGAAACTCCTTTTGTTCTTTTTAATATAGGAATTAAACATCACTTATCAACTGAATCAGATTGGGGTATGATTTTGATCCTAAACAACTTTTTTGGTTTATTCTTTACCCATTATCTAGGTTGCTTGAGACAAGTTCCTCGTGAAGTCTAGTAGGTAAATTTAAAACCTTACATACCAGATTTAATTTTGTTTAATTTGAATTTATCCTCTTCTTGTTTCTTTGAATTCGAACTTCTCAATCCCTCAATTCCATGGGTTTCCATCAAAGTTGACTCTTCCATTATCACATTAAGAAGTTTCGAACAATCCCTCTTCGCTCCTTTCATTTGTGCGCATTATTAGGTTTCAGAGCATTGGTGTGG
Source organism: Erythroxylum carthagenense (assembly GCA_026413575.1). Lineage (NCBI taxonomy): Eukaryota > Viridiplantae > Streptophyta > Magnoliopsida > Malpighiales > Erythroxylaceae > Erythroxylum > Erythroxylum carthagenense. Next base: position 53,120,650 of record JANZLD010000008.1, on the reverse strand, counting down.
AGGAGAATTCTTATTCAATTCTATTAGAATTCAAGAAATCACTGCCCATCACCATCCAAGGTGTGAATTAACATTTGGCCTAAGGTTTCAATCTTTCTTCTTGTTCTTATTCAGCTAGGGTTTTCAATTATTCTTCTTGGTTCTTTTGTTGAAAATTTTGGCCTATATTAAAAAAGTCTAAAAAAAGAATTTGTGTTGGAAAAGAAAGTCAAAAAAAATTATGAAAAAAGGTCTGAAAAAAAGAATAGAAACACCACAAATTTTTTTTCTTTCATCATACTTGTACTTATTAGTTCATTTTGAATAATTCGTGGTAAGCAGTTTCAAAATTTTTCTGAAAATTGCTATCTTGTTGCATATTATTGATTTTGAAGTATTGATTGATTGTGATTAGTTGGGTTTGTTTATTCTTGCTAGTTGGTTAAAAATTTTCACACCCTTTTGATTCTTTTGATCAGTTGAGAATTCATTTCGAGTGGTGATTTAAATTTCAGAAGGGATTGAGTGGTAAAAAACAAGAGTGTGTCAGCTTATTTGAGGGTTTCATTGCCATGACTTAAACACAAGGGGAGTGACTTCATTTGAGTGAAACACGTGAGGGAGTGTATGAGGTTGTTTATTACTAACCTTGTTTTGTCGGTATATCTTTTTATCTATAATGTTACAGGGAGGTAGTAATGAAGACAACTAAGGGCGAGATGCAAATATCGCTTCCACTTTGAGAACCATGCAGCAACAATTGGATAGGTTCAATTTAGCCTTAACTAAGGTTAGGGGATAGATGGATAAGTTCAGACAAGGGAGATGCAAGGAATCTCAGGGGAGGCATACAGGTATACGCTAGCAGCAACCACTACCTCATAAACCACCACCTCGGTATAAGTCAGAGGAGGATGACTTTAAGGAGGAGGAGGAGTTTGAGGTACACAAACCTAGGAGAGCTCAGAAAGTTGAGTCATTTAATAAGAGAGATGGAGACCTCAAATCCATCAAGATGTAGATCCCAGTCTTCAAGGGAAGGAATGATGTACATGCTTACCTAGAGTAGGAAAGGAAGGTGGACTTGGATTTTTAGTGCCACGATTTTTATAAAGATAAAAAGGTAAAGCTAGCCGCTGTTAAATTTACAGATTATGTACTAATATGGTGGGATCAGTTGGTGACATCTTGGAGGAGAAATGGAGAGACGCCATGTTAGACCCTGAACTTTTCTTAGAAGACTAAAACTAATAAATGAGAAATGTAGATATGTCCATGTTCTGCTTTGGTGTTTCTGGTGGATAAGAGATTTTGAAATGAGAAGAATTAAGGTGAAAGTTAGAAGTAGAATGAAAGAAAAAATGAAGTTGAATTTGTGTAGTAAGTTCATGAAGAATATGTACATATGTGTATGTTTTGTTGTTGGTGTTCATGATTAATCATGGGCTATATATTTTTCTTTGAATGATATTGATTTGAGAATGAGGAGTAAATGAAGTAGAAAAGGTGATCTTGGTATTAGTTGTGATAAGGAAAAGCTGTGAAACAAAATGGGTGGTTGATCTGGAAAATATTCATGGCGTATGCTTCAGTCTTTTAGCCATAACTTTTTCTCTAGTTATCCAAACGAGATGATTCTTAATTGGGATTAAAATAGAAACATAGAGCTACATTTCTTATGAAGACATCGAATTTAAATTCTGTCTTTAAAAATCTGCATGAAGTTGAGAATTGGGTGCAGTACATTGGTGGATGAAAGTAAAGTTCATATTTTGAATTCGAGGGAAATTTTGTATCGATCTAGATTAGATTAGAGAAATTTGTCTTCTGAAAAGTTGTAGATCTTTCTTTTAGCTTTCCAACGATATATAGTATGGAATTTTTGGACTTCTAGGCTGAAATTTAGAGTCCTTGTAAAGGAAGATGTATCTTCTATCTTTTCGCTTCTTCTACGTTTAAAATCTTCTATGTTTTGCTTCTTCTATGTTTTGTTTCTTCTGTGATGATGTCATCTTCTTCTGTGTTTCTTCTGTGATGACGTCATCTTCTTCTGTGTTTTGTTTCTTCTGTGATGACGTCATCTTCTTTTGTGATTCTTCTGTGATGACGTCATCTTCTTCTGTGTTTTACTTCTTCTGTAATGACATCATCTTCTTCTGTGTTTTGCTTCTTCTGCTTTTTGTTTCTTCTGTGATGATGTCATCTTCTTCTATGTTTCGCTTCTTCTGTGTTTTCGCTTGGCCTATTTTCTATTCTATTTTTGACCCTTCAAACGATAAAATCTGTGTTGGACCCTGAACTTTTCTTAAAATTTTGAAGTATAAATTGACATTAGATGAGGAATTTGTGATGAATTATTTATGTGGAAAGAAAAAAAGAAAATTCAAGAATGTAAAGTGTTATATGAGATTAAGATAGGTGAAATATGTTTTTGTTATTGATATTTATGTTTGATTATGGACTAAAATGGTGCTTTGAGTTTAAATGGAATTGATATTGAATGAATTGCTTTAAATGGAGTTGAAAAGCAAGAAATGATTAGTTAAAGTGTTAGATTTTGGAAAATTGAAAATCTGAAAATTGTGGATGAATAGTAGCAGAAAATGTCAATTTGGATATGAAACTTTGCAAACTTTTCTGACTTGATCTAGGCAGAATTTGATAAAATGATCTTCATGAAATTGTAGCTTCTGTTGAAAGCTTTCTATCTCTATGAAGTATGACATTTTTCGATATCGGGATTGAAAGTTATGATCTTTCGAAGTTAAGGTTATTTTGCTTCGTTTTTAAAAATGCTCATAAGTGTAGATTGTGTGTACTGTGTTTTGACGAAAATTTTGGATTGATGTGGTTTGAATTAGAGTAAGTGGTCTACATGAAAGTTATAGAGAAATTGCATAGCTTTACAATGATGTATAAT
>JANZLD010000008.1:52609121-52634311 GCA_026413575.1 Erythroxylum carthagenense | reverse complement strand
GGAAAATCATGAATGCATGTACCTATGAATAAATGCATATGCAGTAAACCTATTCCTCTATAATTAGAGGCCAGTAACATGCTCAGTCAATGAATGCAAGGAAACCTATTAGTCTATCCCAATTACCAATTTACCCTTGCTAGCAGTAACGGGATGTTACAGAAAAACTTTATCATTTGGATTCTTTGTTGAGAAAAGGCCCTCTTTTCCTCAAGTTCAATTATAGGTAACAATAACTTGGAGGAAGATAGGACTAGAGAGCACTCTGATTCATGATAACAATGTCTTTATCCTTAGGTTTAACTGTCAAGAAAATGATAATAAAATCCTAGAAATAAGGCCCTAGCATATATAAGAGAAATCATTATTACTCAGGTAATAGAGACTAGGGATTAACTTCCACAAGATACCTTTGGAGTATTAGTCAATTGAGGGCCTAAGCTATTTGACAAGCTTGATAGGTAGATCTATCTGTGTAAATAAGCAAACAACCAAGTTGAAGCATGGTGGTTATGCTAGAATATGTGTGGATGCTAGCTTGGATAAGGATTTACCAGATAAATTAAGAATAATAATACTTGATGAAGATAGATTGAGAATGGGATGAAGATGAAACATGTCTAAACTATCAATGGAGACCATCAATAATAGGTTAGTTTAAGAAAATCAAGAAACCAATGGGCAGAAAGTTCTAAACAAGTGGTTATGAAGAGCTATTGAAACAAAAGGAAATAGAAGAGAGTAATATAGGAGAGGAAAAGGAAATTAAGGGAGAAAGGGATTTAGAAAATTGTGAAGTAAAGAAAATGTCAATAATAACTTCTGGAGGGGGACCACATAGTTAAGATACTCAATTTGCACTTCCTAAGGCACCTCAAGAAGACAAAAGAAATGAAGGTCTAAAAGTTAGTGACTGCAATATGTAATTTGATATTGATTCTCTAAAGACAAACAGATCCTAACCATAATGTATTTCTAAAATCATTCCTAGGAGGAAAACATACAAAAAATATAAGAGGAAGGGATCCAACACCTTTATCCCCTTATAACGAATGGGTTAGAATGGAACTTAAAGGTTTAAACAACCTTAATAAATATCAATCTCTACCGGATTTCTTGCTCTTAAGAAAACCTAATTTTATCAGTCTTTTAGAGATTTGGAGATTAAAAATAAAGGACCACATTTTTCAAAAGGGCTTATTATTTATTAAAAAGAGATGAACTAACTTAAGCAACCATGTTGCTCATTATAATGGTAGAATCTTAGTCACTTTCAACCTTAGTATTATTTAGCTCCTTCATAACAACTAATTTAATCAATTCATCCATTACATCACCCTTTTGAAAGCAACATAAGAATTAACATCATGGTAATCTATGTAGCTAATATAGAATTTTAGAGGAAATAGTTGTGGAAAGACTTAATTGATCTACAAGATAATCATAAAGATCCTTGAATAATTATTGCTGACTTTAACTGTACATAGGTAGCTTATGAAGATAAAGGGAAGAGATAAATCTACATCATAATAATGAGGAGCTCCTGAGATGAATCTGTTAGTTGAAAATAGTAGACCTAAGATATGATGGCAAACTTTTCATCTGAAACAACAAGTGGAGTGGTGCCTAGTTTCTTGATAAAAAAGCTTGGTAGAGCATTAATTAACCCGTATTGGCTATCAAAATTTCCTAACAGTTATTATCACTTTGGCAACCTATGGATATTTGACTATAATCCTATAAGTTTATACTAGAGGCTAAATATAAGAAGGAATGAACCATTTAAGTTTAACAACTATCTAGTTAATTCTCCTAGTTTTGATGAAGCAATCCTTAGGGGCCTAAATACAAATATGAGTGGATATAAAGCATTCAAATATATACAAAAGCTCAAAGAAATTAAGAAGGGTTAATAACACTCAATAGAAGGAATCTGGGAGACACTTAAAAGGCAAAAAAGGAAGCTTATACATCTCTAAGCAATGCTTATACAACTATACTAGAGTTCACACATATTCCTATCCCAAAATATAAGCAAATCTATACTCAAGAACTTCCTATGGAGTCATCCAGATGGCACAAAAGAGTAACTAAAGAGAAATGAACTAAACTATGCTTTCCAAAAGAAGAAGGTGGATTGAACATCTCTTCGATTAAGACTATAAATCATGCATTGATACTTCAAAGATTTTGGTGGATATTAGTGGAATAAAAGTCACTATAGATTAAATGGTTACACTCACACTTCATAAAAGGCATATGCATATGGGAAATTAGTAATAATACCTCAAATTCACACTTCCTAAACTAACTACTGAAGTTGAGGGATATGGTACAAGCTGATGTTTTATGCATAATTGGAAATGGTAGGCTAGTATCATTATGGTATGATAATTGGTCAGGCCAAAGTCAAATCCTGCACGCTCTTTACACCTAAAGAATTTCATCAGTCTTGTCTCTTTATACCAAAATCAGTTTAATGAGTAACAAAAATTATTGGTAATTCGCCCATAGACTGAGACATTTACAACTTGCATACCCTCCTAATCTAAAGTTTTAGATACCTTCTACTAGAAAGAAGAACCTATCCACGAATTAACCGACAAAACCATCAAAAACCTATTAAGAAGAAGATGTTTGAAGGTTGACTGGAGAAAGGTTTTAACACTAAGAATCTCTTTTATTTGGTGGCTTGTAATTAAAAATAAGTTCAACACCACTAATAGAATGCCTTACCTACTAGTTGCAAAACTTGTCCAATGTGTTTGGTACATGAGGAATCAAGTGATCACCTCTTCTTTAGATGTCCATTGAACAACAACATGTAGGAATATGTCATAAGAAAATTTTTATGGCTTAATCTGGGGAATTCTCTCACAGATATTGTACAAAGTCTGTCAAACCAAAATGACTACTCAAAAATTGATAAGTTGATTTACTCTACATATATCTTGTAAAGAGAAAGAAATATCAGAAGATTTGCAAAAAAAAAAAATCTCATCAATGGAGTCCCTAAAATTAGAGATCATTAATGAAATTAGGTAGATGATGCTGTTGACAAATTTGAAACAGAATTGTAGTTCAAACTTACTATCTTCTCTGAACATCTAATGTAACTTTTCTTTTCATTTTATCTATACTTCTTACATTCGAATGCAAGGATTGTATAGGGTACACTCTTAAGCTCTATGTCGTATTTGTAATACTTTCTTTATTTATTAATTTATACTATTTTCTTTTTTTAAATAAAAGAGTTGCAAACAAGCCTAGAGATAAGTAGACATAAATCTTCTATATTAGGGTCAAATTTAATAGAGAAATTAGTAAACTGATTAATGAAATTCTAAGGGTTTTAATTAAAAAGAGATTTCAATTAATTAACTTAGGATTAGATGGTAATAGTGTTGAGAAAGGTATTAGTATAATTGAGAAATTTCCAAATTTTAATGAACTATAGATTAAATTGATTACTCAAATCATTATTTTATGAGAAGTACTAGGGGGACTTGAATTCCAAGTACTATAGTCTTCTTTGATTATTTCTTAGTTTAATCTTTGTTCTAATAAGTCAATTGTGTTGGTTGATTTTATTTTATTATTTTAATTTTAGATTTGATTCATCTTAAGCACCATAACTTATTTGACTAGATAATAGAAAGATGGTAAATACTAATAATTCTAGTCCTTGTAGGATCGATCCGTACATATTGGTGTTAGCTATAGTTACATCCTGCGTTTGCAGTTAAAACTAAATTACATCATCAAGTTTTTGGCACCAATGCAGTACGACTAGGATATTAGGAAAAATTGATTTATATAAGTCTAGCCATTATTTTTCTTTCATATTTTTTCCTTTTTATACTATATTTATTTATCTATCTTTAGAGCTCTCTTTCTTGATTTTGTGCTTGTGGCCTATTTTCAGGATCTAGGACTCATTGTTATAGCCTCTAAATTTAATGGAAGGATGGAGAGCATAGTATTCTTAGGGGGATTATAGTATGCCATCACTTATGGAAACTTTGGAAGCTTATAACAAGAGGCATGGTGATATGTATTCGGAAGCTCAATCCATATCCATGACATGTTATGACAGGTGACCACCATATCATGAATGTCAGGAAACTAAGCGGAAGCAAACCACTAACTATAGATCCAGTTTGAAGAAGGATTTGTTGAGAAGTCTAGCTAAAAGACTAATGAAGAAGCGTTGATTGGGAGGCAACCCAACAATTAGGCTTTTTTTATTAAGTATGTTATAGGATTTTTATTAGTAGTTTTGTTATTTCATAATCTTAATTTATTGTCGTAATTTTTTTACTTGAGATTGAATGGAGTTCCTGAGGCTATAAAGGCAACATTGCCCCTTGTATTAGAGTAAAGAAGATTTCACCAACACTGAATGGATGTTAACAACATTGGACAAGTTTAAAACCTTTTATTTTCATGGAGGTAACAATTTTCCTCACTTCCTACCATTATTTTTCATATTTTTAATTATTCTTGAATGTTTTATATATTGAGGATAATCTTTAACTTAGTGTGAGGGAGGGACTTAGTAGTTAAACTTGTCAATTTTGTTACAATTAGCTTAATAATAAGTAATTCAAGAATTTTAGATAATTCATTATGAGTTTGGTTGTGATTTTGATATAGTTTTTAGGCAAGTAGTTATAAGTTTTGATGATTAAGTTTTTTTAAAAAGTGTTTTGATGATTAAGTTGATTTCAATTTAGTTCATTAATGTTGATAATGGATACTTGATTTGCACTATGATGCTTTTTGTATAATTTGTATAATCATTAAATTAAATATGAATTCTTTTTGAGAATTTTCTTACCCCAAAAAATAAAAAGAAAATTTATTATTTGAATAAACGAGCACACATAATTTCATTCGCTAGCTTTGGACCAATAAAAAGGTAGAGTGGTGTTAACAGTAATTTGGGATAGTGATCAATGGTTTGATTGTGTGTAAGTTTTAATTAACCTGAGTTTTCCCTTAGGTTTTGTTTACTCAAGATATGATCGTTAATTAAACATAACCATTGAATAACCTAAGATATGATATCTAGATTTAATTAGGTAGTAGCATTACAAATTAGAAAAACCGATTAATCAAGACAACAACCACATATGATGCGTCATTTAGCCTAGGTCATGTTATCTCTAATGATTACGAATCATTAGTCGTTACACATGAATTTCAACATAACAATTATAGATTATATCAAAATTCTAGTAATGAGTTTGCAATTAAACGATTCAATGAATGGATTAAAATCATCTTTTCATAATACCCAATTCAATAAACATAAGATATCATAATCAATTCCTAATAAGAGAAACAAACGACAAAAATAACAAATGCACTTATTCTAGGTTGTCGGGGTCGATGTCACCTCTAAACTAGCATCGGGACGTCTAGCCCTTCATGGGTCTCTCAAGAAAATGCTACATCCCCATGAAAATTATCCCCAATCAAAACCCCTAGAAGGTCTGTTCTGCTGCCTGCAAGCTCTCTCTCGCATCACTCTTCTATTATATTTCCTAGCTACTGTTTACTGATTTGAAAAATAAACATTATAGTCCATCTCCATTATTCACATCTCCTTTTGTTTCTTTCGCCAACTCCCTATTCTCTTTCCCTATTCACTAATTTGATGAATAATGTTTGTGTTTCCATCTTTCTATTCACATAAAACCCTTCCGTCATATCTTGGCCAAATGTTTGCATTTCATGCATAACGTTTGCATGAAACGCAGACGTGTTATGCGTTTCTGCTGCTCCTACCTTATACGCTGCATCTTATTCTCCTTATTTGTCCACCTTTAATACACGTTGTTATGGTTGCATGAAATGCACATTGATTGTGCCTAACGTCTGCTTCTACGTTTTTGTTTCTTATCCAGTTGTTGTGTCTCTGCACTGCCGTTTTCTGCTTGTTGTTGCTGCCGTTTTGGGTCCTTGCTCCTCCTTGCTGTGATGCTATTTTAACATTTCTTTTTCACTAGCTGCATGTAGTTTCATGCTTCACCTTTTCCCGACTGCCACCTTCTACTCTTTATTTTCCATGAAATTCACGCTGCATGTGCCCATGCAAAAATATGCACTGTTGTGCAAGTTTTTTACTTCTTTATTTTTTTTCATCTTTATTGTCTTCTTCTTATCTTTTAATTTTCTTCTTCATGTTCCATGAAGACAAGTGAGTATTATTTTTCAAAAAATGGACCAAATATTGTACTTTCGACTCATTTTAACTTATTTGCTTCCGAATTATGCCTAAAATCACATATGAGTCAAAGTGAGTATCTTAAGTAATTTAATTTTATTAATCATTAAGAGTTATGAAATAATTAAACAATCAATTAAAAACTTATCAATAACCCTCGATAATCTGCAAGCGCATAGTTCGTTAGCGCAGTACCAAAGGTATCATTCCGATGAGGAGGGAACTAAAATAATTATAAAATCTAAGGTCAAAAACAATCCCAAAAATTCAAAATGCAATGAAACTAAAATGAGAATTGGATTCAATCACTCAAATCAAGAATCCACACGAAAATACTGATTACTAAGTAATTGCAATACATCAAAGAATCAACCGAAAGAAATTACTAATTGAGAGAAGGGAATTTTACCTATCCTTAATGCTAACCTAACTGATTATGAGTTATCAAATTTTTAGTTCTAGACTATCCTAGGATTGATTACTTTCTCTCGAGTTATAACCATTAACCTTAAATCATAAACTCTAATCAGATTATGGAGGTTGCAATCTCTCAATTCATAACTTATCCAAAAACCCTAATTAGTTCTGAAGCTCTCTAATAAGCCATTAGAAACCTATGCAAGATCTCTCTTCGCACAAATTACAGATTTGATTCAATTCTAGTTTCTATTAAATCACCTAACCCTCTTATTCTAATTTAATCATTTTTATTCGATTCACCCTCTCAATTTATTAACAAATTATGCAATTGGAGAATCAAACCATAACAAAATCAAATAAACACATAAACAATCAAATTTTCATAATTTAAGAATAAAATTTCAAAGGTGAGTTTAGAACACTCTCGACATTCTAGATCCTATCATCAACTATTCAACCAATTCTATACAATAATAAAACTTAAAATAAATAGGATATACAATCTAAATGGATGATGGGAGGTAACAATGTCAGGAAACTTCTTGATCTAGGAAGTACGTCGAGTGTTTCCTTAGTCAGCTTCTTCTCCTCTTATGTCTTCCTTCTTCTCTTGATGATTTCTCCCTAGGGTTTCTCAAGGTGGATGATGCAAAGCTCCTCCTCTACCTCTTTTTTTGTTCTTTAAATATCCTTTTGTGTTTTGGGTAACCCTAGGATCTTTCTAAGGTCCGAAAGGTCCAAAAATTCCCTAAAAACTTGACGTTTTTTAATGTCTGCGTGTTTGCCCGACGCAGGCCACTGTTGTGACCCTATAGGCCACGATCGTGAGCCACTTCCTAGGCTTCTATCACGATCATGGTATGTAGCCCATGATTGTGAGGTAAATCTGGTGTTTCTGTCACAATCGTGGCCTGATATGTCATGATTATGGCCAGTTGTTTTGGCCCGAATGTCTCCGAAATTTTTCCATTCTTCGATGTTGACCCTAAAACACTAGAAAACACATCAAAGTATCTCAAAAATATAATATTTAAGCTCAAAGACTTGTACTAACCCATAAAACACTTAAAACATAAATAATTAACAAATTAACACGATTCTAACATAAACACATACTGAATGATTAAATTAATAGCTAAACACATATCAAACTATGCCCTAAAATACGACACAATTTACACTTATCAGATAGTGACCTAGGTAAGTAACTGGGGATATTCATAACAAGGTGTTTACTCTCACGTCAAAAGCTAAGTGATTTTTCAAAAAAGGTTCTAAATGCTCCTATGTTGAGTTGTTAAACTTAGTGTTTTATTTTTAATAACAGGCATGAAAAAAGTTTAAAGATTTTAGCATTTTTCTTATATATATTTTCTTTATGTATTAAATGGAATGGTGTGAATTGAGTTGAAATTTAAAGAGTTATGGAGTGAATTGGATTGATTTATAATTTGATGCAAGTCACTAAATGATTAACAATTCAATGAATGTTGCAATTTAATGAATAATGGATAATCTTGATGGATAGCTTTGATTTGTTTGATGCTTTTCCTGTAATTGTTTCTTATTAAGTTTACAGTAATGAAATTGATCTGCTTGAAGATAAGTAAATACTTAAGTATCAAGGAGTTTTGTAAGTGCTTAATAGACCATATTTTTAGTCCCATGTTTAATGCATTTTGCTTGTTTACTTGAGTGTTTTTATTATTTTTTGGTAATTATTTCATTCCTGTTGAGTTTTTGGTTGGAATTCACTAATTCAAAGCAAAAGGAATCAATTGGGTTAAGTTTAAGGTGACTTAGAGCTATTTTGAATAAGTTATAAAGAAGCTAAAAATGAACGTGGTCTTTAGACATGCTCGTGTCCATACCAACAAGCCCATATTGACATGTCTCATGCAAAATAAGATGGCTACATGGTTCTTCCAGAGAGTTATATGATCTTTGGACATATTTGTGTTCCATGCCATATGTGCATTTTAACCCTATGTTACATTTCAAATTCAAGAGTTTTGTGATTTCTAACTAACATGGCCACCACACAAAACCATTTTAGTGATTATGTACCACCCAAAATCTTAATTTTTGAACTATAAAATAAAAATTAAAAGGAAAAGTAGAAGGGAGGCTCGAGAAACACAAATTGATGACTAGGCTAATAAAGAGGACAAAGAGCAAACAAGAAAATGCATTTGGAGTGAATTTTCATTAATCTAAAGTGGATTTCATGAATATTAAAAGATATTTCATCATGTTTCTTTCAGTTTTCTATTTTTATTTTATTTTTGATGATATGTCTACTATGATCAGGAACTAAACTTTTATTGGTACTTGGATTAGATGAATCTTGGGATAGACCTTGTAGTGATTTTATTTTAATTTAATTCATTCTTTAGTTTCATTGAAATTCAATTATGTGTTTTTAATTATTCTTAAATTAATATTGCTAGCATATTTATTCATGTATGATTTTAGCAATTAAGATTGGGAAATCCTTTGTATAAATAGATCTAGCATAATTGAAAGAAACTGCATACAAACCTAGAGATAGGTAGATATAAATTCTCCAAGTTATGGTCAAACCTAATAGTGAAATTGATAAATTGATTAATAAAATTTTAGGGGTTTTAATTACAAAGAGATTTCAATTAATTGATCTAGGATTAGATGTTAATAGTCTTGAGAAACATAATAGTATAATTAAGGAATTTCCACGGTCCAATGAACTATAGATTAAATTGATTTGTGAAATCATTATTTCATGAGAAATCTTAGGGGAATCTGGATTTTAGGTATTATAGTATTCTTTTATTTTTTTAGTTTAATTTTAATCTTTATCTAGCAGGTCAACTATATTTATTTATTTATTTATTGTATTGTTTCAATTTTGAATTTGATTAATCTTAAGCACCATAATTTGTTAGACTAGATAACAAAAAGACCATAAGTACAGTAATTTTAGTCCTCGTAGGATCGAACCATATTCATTAGTCTAATTATAACTATACCATGCACTAGCGGTTAAAACTAAATCAAATCATCAGTAATAAATTAAGAACTTCATCTGTCTAAAGATATCAAATCAACTAGTAGCATTCCTTGAAACTCCTTTAACAAATACAAAAATTAAGCAAGTTATGTTCAACATAGGGTTGAAAAAGAAGATTATTTGATCTGGCTTAAACATACATTAAAATCCTTTGTAAGTAAATCTTGTTACGACTTGCTAACTTGACCTCATGCCTCTGTTCCTTGCTTCAAACTAGTTTGGCAAAACAACAATATTTTTAAAAATGACTTTCATACTCTACTTGCCATCAAAGCAGCGATTAATAACCAAAGATAGGTTAAGGTACATTTTTATAGACTCTTTTATGCTCCCTTTGCAAGATGGAAAATAAAATGACGGACTATTTATTCTTTAATTGTCAATACTCATTGTTGGTATGGAAGAGAATTTTCGAGCTTTGCAACATATATTATGATATAAATCATCATAGTTACATTGTTGATTGATGCTTAAAACTTAAAGAGTTAAGCAAAGAGGATCAAGAATTTCACATCAGACAAGTGTGAATGCATTCGGTCATTTATAATAGTGTGCAAACCTCCCCTCTTAAATTAGCTTTTGGGGTAAATTAGGCCTTTCAACATGGTATTAGAGACCGTTTGTCTTGATGGTTTGGGGCAGTGTTCGATTCTTTCCCTTTGTCCAATATGTCCAGCTCTGCTTTGAGCTGAGGAGGGTGTGTCAAGAATTGCACATTGAACAAGTGTGGGTACATTCAGTCATTTATAATAGTGTGCAAATCTCCCTTCTCAAGCTAGCTTTGGGGGTGAGTTAGGCCTTTTAACAAAGAGGACCTTTCACTCTTCAAAATAACTTTTGCATGCTTAGTTTAAGAAATTTAGATGAAAGGAATTTTCATATTTATAGGAACATTTTAGCTTGACAATCACATCCTGATAAAATAGATAGAAGAATTTTTATGTGCGAGGGGAGCGGTGAATGTTAGCCTTATCCTAGCATGGAATTGAAACTTAGCTTAATTTTGGTCTTTTAGCTATTTTGTAGGATGGTTTTAGCTGCATTGACTCGTAATCTCAGTCGCTATGCAACCTAATGCTGTGTCTTGCAATACTCTGTTTAGTATATACCTTTTTAAACTTTAACATGCCATTTGGAAACTAATGAATTGAATTCAATTTATTAATTTGAATTATGAATTAAAAAGCCAACTCTTTTTAAAATATAAAAAATTCTTTTCCAAATATATACATCATAAATATAAAAATTACTACAAAATACACACACATTGATTACATACTATTTTTAGTTAAGGATAAAAAATGTTATATAAAGTAGTTGAATTCATTTTTATTGTGTATTCTAAATAATGTAATTGAATTCAATTCTAATATTTATAGATTTATTCCAAACAGTGTAAATCAAATTTAATTCAATCCCACAAATGTAATTGAATGCAATTCGTCAATGAATCCAATTCGAAAGTTTCATGTAATTTTTATTCATTTTTTCAAAACATACGATCATTTTATTAAAATTAAAATTAGAATTATTAGATGAAAACCTGGATTTCATGTAGCGTTACATTAAAGAATTTCTTAAACTAGATGTGTATAGTAAATCAGAAAAAAATATTGTGCAGGCAACAAAAGAAAAATTCAAGCATTGAATTTCTTTACATCACAAGCGTTAGGATCCAAAGAACGAAGCATTGAAAAAGATAAAGGCAGCAGTTTGGGTTAGTATTCGGTTTAAAATCTTTGTTCTTCTTAAACGAAGTTTCTTGGGACAACAAATTCACAACGTTCACGAGGCCATCTAGAAGCAAATGGCTTGCACGGAGAGTAATTATGGATGGAAAGGCAAAGAAGCTTAAGGAAAAAGGAAAAGAAAAGGAAAGAAAATGGAGAGGGGGAAGGGGAGAATTTTGGTTTTTAACGAAAAGTCATGGACGTCATACCTGAAAAGCACATATTGGAACGTCTAAACTAAGCAGCCACTCCACTCCCCTCACCGCCTCTCTCCCACCGTCTTGACTTTAACGTTGCCAAGCAATTAACCGTTACTCAACCCCCTGTTTTTGTTTAACTTTTATTGTTTCCATTTTCCAACTCTAACCACCATAAAGTTCCCAATTACATGCCATTGTCCAACTCTAACCACCATAAAGTTATTCTTCGTGGCAATCACCCACAGCCAACACCAACACGTTGCAGCCAGAAGATAGCGAGTTGAGTTGTAGATCGTAGGCGAGGAAGGTTGGGCTGGAAAATGTAAAAACTTGCAAAATTTGTCTTTCCCGCTGCCATTAATGAGCCGGCCAAAGCTAATCCGCTGACTAGGGAGATATAAAAGGCAACATGGAGTCATTAATGAAGACTTCAACTACCCTTGAAAGTACTGCAATGTAGATGTCCCTCCCGCACTCTCAACCAAGTCCACACACGAAGATAATGTACCACATTCAATAATTATCATAATTCTATTCCTCTCCATCACCAGAGCCTCTATCTCTGCGTCTGGTTTCTTGTTGTGAGATCTCAAGTATGTGGAACTCGGCGGAGAATGTGGTCGCCAGAACATCGTCGTTTCGGGAGGAGGGAGAGGACGAGGAGGCGCTCCGGTGGGCGGCGTTGGAGCGCTTGCCAACCTACGCCAGAGTGCGGAGAGGCATTTTCAAGAACATGGTTGGTGACTGTAGAGAGATCGATTTAAGTCAGCTGGAGTCGCAGGAACAGACGCTTGTGCTGGACCGGCTGGTGAACTCGGCGGACCACGACCCTGAACGATTCTTCGATCGAATGAGGAAGCGACTTGACGCGTAATTTTATGATCTCTTGTATTATATATTATGTATAGCCTTGCACTTTTTACAAGCTTCTAACTCATCTCATGACCGGGAGTACCTTTTTATGGAGTTTGAAAGGGTCCATATTGGTATAGGAGACTCGTTAGATTACTATGATTATAAGTTACAACTGTTTCGCTACGTAGTATTACATCAAGCATGACACAGTTGGCAAGACTGGAAATACTGTACCATGATTGGCTATGCCCGGATGAATGTTGTCGGTATAGGAGACTTTTAGGATCCGATTCTTTGGATTTCCACTTTATGGCATGTGAAGCAACAAAAAATTGCCCTCTTGAACAACATAGATAATGTTTTATTTATTCATTAGAAAGAGTACATTGGTCTTATGTTTCTCATTCAAGTCTTGAAACTTTTGTTGGTTTTAGAGTGGCTTTGGAATTGCCGAAGATAGAGGTTCGAGTTCAAAACCTGACGGTTGAATCCTATGTCCACGTCGGAAGTAGGGCACTTCCAACCATTCCCAACTTCATTTTCAACATGACTGAGGTAAATAAACTGTGTGTTGATATGCATGTTTTTTCAAGTCGATATTGCATTTACGTTTCCGTCGTAGTCTAACGTCATGCGTTCTTCACTTCTGAAAGGCGTTTTTAAGGAAGTTGCTAATTTATAAAGGAAACAGAAGCAAGTTAACTATTTTGGATGACATCAGTACAATTGTCAGACCTTCGAGGTAATATTTCGAGTCTGGGCTAATAACAAACGGTGAATTTTGCTTGTCGCTTTTTGGTCTCAAGTTCTAAGTGTCATCCTGTGCTTAATAGATTGACACTGCTATTGGGTCCTCCAAGCTCTGGGAAGACAACCTTACTCTTGGCCCTTGCTGGACGTCTTGAACATAATTTGCAGGTGATTGAAATGTCTTATCATTCGGCTAGCTGTTTGGAGAAAGTGTTATCATAGAATCGTCAAGGAGAGCCATCAGTCGAAATAGCACAACAGAATTATTCAAGTTAAAACTATGCACTATACGCTATTATGTCTCAGCGTTTTGTTTCTGAAAGCTATTGCTTTCTTAGTAGGGATGATGATGATATTAGGATACAGGTCAAGTATTACATACTCCTGATTGATGCTAGCCCATGTGATGCTTCAACCTTTGTGCTTTTCAACTGTCTTTCTCTAGGAATCTCATTATCGTTGAAACTGTCAGAAAGATGCATATTCTTGTTAAATGATTTATGTGATAGCTCCGGATTCAGTTCTTGCTTATTTTTAAAATTTTGTTTTGAAGATTTCTGGGAAAATTACATACAATGGACACAGTCTAAACGAGTTTGTTGCTCAAAGAACTTCAGCTTATGTAAGTCAACAGGATTGGCATGTGGCAGAAATGACAGTAAGAGAAACTTTAGAGTTTGCGGGACAATGCCAAGGTGTTGGATCCAAATATGGTAAGATTTAGCAGATCATGTGTACATAACTATATTTCTTTTCTCTGCATTTTCCCAATTCTAAATGAAATCTAAAACATGCCCTGCTTCTTGTTACGACTTGATACCTAACTGTGGCTTTGGGGCATGCTTATCTTTACACTGATTTACAAAGGCTCATTTCAGATATGCTTTTGGAACTTGCAAGAAGAGAAAAGATTTCAGGGATAAAGCCTGATGAAGATCTTGACATATTCATGAAGGTACCTGGGTTTCACACTTGCATTCAGTTACCATTTTCTTGGATAATAAACAATTATTTGCAAGGATATGAGCATGTTTACAATGTTTTTGTTCAGTCATTGGCATTGGGTGGAAAGAAAACAAGCCTGGTGGTGGAGTACATCTTGAAGGTATTCTCCTACAGCCAGCAATTCTAATCCACACAAAAGAACTTTGAAATTGCTTATGTTATCATGCCGTAACACCAATATCAAGCACAACCTGGTCAGGAATTGCAGGATTAAATCACTGCTACAATGCCTTTGCAAAGTGAAATTTGATATTATTTTTGTCTTAGAATGAGGAACTTCCTTTTTTCTGCTTTAGATCATGTATCCACATTTTATAATTACTAAAATGTATATGACAAAGATTTTAGGGTTGGACATATGTGCTGACACATTAGTGGGCGATGAAATGCTTAAAGGAATCTCAGGGGGTCAGAAGAAACGGCTCACAACAGGTTCGCACCAGAAGCACCTTTTGTCCTCACTTTTCCTTAGCTGTTTCTGAATGAGATATGTGCATCTGTTTACAGGTGAATTACTAGTCGGTCCAGCTAGAGTGCTTTTCATGGATGAAATCTCAAATGGGCTTGATAGCTCAACGACTTTTCAAATTATCAAGTATCTTAAGCATTCAACTCGTGCACTTGATGGGACCACTGTAATTTCCTTATTGCAACCTGCACCTGAGACTTATGAACTGTTTGATGATGTCATACTTCTCTGCGAGGGACAAATTGTGTACCAGGGGCCTCATGATGATGTTCTTGACTTCTTTTCTTCTTTGGGATTTACTTGCCCTGAAAGAAAAAATGTTGCAGATTTCCTGCAAGAAGTACGTACTGAAGTATTATGGTGTGAATTTCTGGTTTATGATTAGTTATTTTTGCTTTAACACTTGGTGTACAGGTAGTATCAAAGAAGGATCAAGAGCAGTACTGGTCTGATCCTTATCGCCCTTATCACTACATACCTCCAAGAAAGTTTGCTGATGCTTTTCGTTCATATCGAACTGGTAAAAGTTTACACGATGAACTAGAAGTTCATTTTGATAGACGTTATAATCATCCAGCGGCATTGTCAACTTCTAGCTATGGCGTGAAGGGAAAGGAACTTTTGAAAACAAGCTTTGCATGGCAGAAGCTACTAATGAAACGGAATTCATTTATCTATGTTTTCAAATTTATTCAGGTATACTATTTACTCTGTTAGATTGCCAAGTCATAAATAAGTTTGTCAGTACTGGAATATTATGATGATGTGGTACAGCCACTTATCATGTTAGTTGGAGTCTAACTCTATTCCGTTGGTTATTCTTTTGATTTTGTTGATCTGTACTATAATGCAGACGACCAAACATATTTCATCTAGTGATAATGTTGTAAAATGGTCCAAACCTGACATATAGATGTATTATGAACTGTTTTGCAGCTTCTTTTTGTTGCCTTGATCACAATGAGCGTGTTTTTCCGGACCACATTGCATCATGATACAATTTATGATGGAGGCTTATATGTCGGTGCAATATACTTTTCCATGGTCATTATTCTTTTTAATGGGTTTACAGAGGTGTCCATGCTGGTAGCTAAACTTCCCGTCCTTTACAAGCATCGTGATTTACACTTTTATCCCAGCTGGGTGTATACAATTCCTTCTTGGATCCTCAGCATTCCAACTTCACTCATGGAGTCTGGTCTTTGGGTGGCAGTTACTTATTATGTAATTGGATACGATCCAAACATCACCAGGTAGATAGAACATCCATTGTGGATAAATGAATTCTTTTAGACTTTTTGGAGTGGATTTCATCTTATTGATTTTTATTTACAGATTTTTTCGGCAATTCTTGCTGTATTTCTCTCTGCACCAGATGTCCATAGCTCTTTTCCGTGTAATTGGGTCCTTGGGTCGCAATATGATAGTTTCCAATACATTTGGATCTTTTGCTATGCTGGTTGTCATGGCTCTTGGAGGGTATATCATCTCAAGAGGTACCATAAGCATTGATGTTTTGTCAGTTGATGCTACTTGCCTTTGTCTCTTATATTGGTTTGTTGTGACAGATCACATTCCAAGCTGGTGGATATGGGGCTTTTGGGTTTCTCCTTTGATGTATGCTCAAAATGCTGCTTCAGTAAATGAATTTCTTGGGCATTCTTGGTCTAAGGTTGTAATCATACTGTTATTTCTCATATTTTGCTTGACTAGCAAATGATTGTTTTTGATATTACATGGAAATCATGTACTTTAATCATTATTTATTGCACCAAACTCGGATAACCAAAATGATAATGATGTTATTTAGGCACATGAAAAAAAATGAATCTAGAAACAAATCATTCCTGGCAATCAAATGATATCGCAGAAGAGCTCAAATGTCTTCTGAAGCAAGTTGCGCTCTTGCCTCGGGACATTACTTGGCCATATAAAAGCAACACCATTTGAACTCCTGATATTGGATGAAGCTAAACAATCCTAGACAAATGTCAGACCCTTAGGCTTATTGCTTTTGCTGATATGTATGTCATGCTGGGGTCTGGCTTGGATTCTGCATCAAGTACTTCTAGATTTTGCTAGTCTAGCTAAAACTTAATTTTGCTTTCCTATTTGTTTCTTGTGCAGAAAATAGGGAACACTACTAATCTTTCATTAGGAGAGGCAGTTCTGAGAGCACGTAGCCTGTTTCCAGAGAGCTACTGGTATTGGATCGGTGTTGGTGCCTTAGTTGGATATACAGTTGTACTCAATGTGATGTTCACTTTCTTTCTTGCTCACCTGAAACGTAAGCTGCTCAACATATTTTTGTACTTGTTTACTCAACCAAAATTTTTAGAAACAAATCTATAGAAGATCTAATCTAATTAATAATGCATTTTTGCTACACATTTTAGCTTGGGGAAGGAAACAGGCAGTTATATCGAAGGAAGAGCTGCTAGAGAGAGAAAAGAGAAGGAAAGGTGACAATGTTATTGAACTGAGACATTACTTATATACTTCAGGCTCGTCAAACGGTTAGTAAGCTGATATTTTTCCTGGATTTTTATATTCTTCTGATTTCAACATTATAACTCAGATTTTATATTTGAGCTGCATTCATGGTAACTTATCTGAGCAGGAAAGTATTTCAAACAGAGAGGGATGGTTCTTCCATTTCAACCACTTTCCATGTCCTTCAGCAATATCAACTACTTTGTAGATGTTCCTGTGGTGTGTACATAGCTTCGTCCCATAGGCAAATGTCTTCTTTCAAATATTCACCCAGAGAATATAAGTTTCTAATCACATTACCTCTTCAGGAATTGAAGCAGCAAGGGATACTAGAAGACAGACTTCAGTTGTTGGTTAATGTTACTGGAGCATTTAGACCGGGCGTACTTACAGCATTAGTTGGAGTTAGCGGTGCTGGAAAAACCACACTCATGGATGTCCTAGCCGGTAGGAAAACCGGAGGGGTGGTAGAAGGGAGCATACATATCTCTGGTTATCCCAAAAAGCAAGAAACTTTTGCTAGAATTGCTGGTTATTGTGAGCAAAATGACATTCATTCTCCTTGCTTGACTGTCCTTGAATCACTTCTTTTCTCTGCTTGGCTCCGGTTACCATCAGAAGTGGACATTGGTACACAACAGGCAAGTGCATTCATCTATTTACCCTGCTCAAGCTCAGCAGATAAACACATGCATGATTTTTTTTTGGCGTAACATTGAAAAGCTTGGACATGAACATGAACCTTGACTGTTGATTGTCAGGCATTTGTCAACGAGGTGATGGAACTTGTTGAGCTTACTTCATTAAGTGGGGCATTGGTCGGTCTGCCTGGTATCGATGGTCTGTCCACAGAGCAAAGGAAAAGGCTAACAATCGCTGTTGAATTGATTGCCAACCCGTCCATAGTGTTCATGGATGAGCCTACATCAGGTTTGGATGCAAGATCTGCAGCCATTGTCATGAGGACAGTGAGAAATATTGTGAACACTGGACGCACCATCGTTTGTACAATTCATCAGCCCAGCATAGACATTTTTGAGTCTTTTGATGAGGTAATTGTTTGTTATTATCTGGACTTCTCTTTCCTGAAATATGGTTTCTCTGAAATCAGAGTTCTATTTAAACAATATCATTCTCATTGCAAGTGACAGCAACCGGATCGAAACTTCTGAATTCTTTTAATTATGAATTTCTGCCATGTGAAAGTTAAGACAGCTGGGATGTACTGGTTGATTATTTTTATTTATCCTCCTGTCTCATTTACCATGACAGCTTTTGTTTATGAAACGTGGAGGGGAACTTATATATGCTGGTCCGCTGGGCCCTGAGTCACGTGAATTAATAAAATATTTTGAGGTCAGTTTGGTTCAATTAACTCACTTACCCAATATCTTGATAATTTTTTGCGGTAGCTATTCAATTAAATGCTATGCAATTTTCTTTTGCAGGCTATTGATGGAGTGGCAAAAATAAAGCCAGGGTATAACCCTGCTGCGTGGATGCTTGAAATCACTTCTTCAACTGAAGAACAACGTCTACGAGTAGACTTTGCTGAAATTTATCGAAAATCAAATCTATTTCAGTATGCCAATCTTTGTTGATGCTGATTCTACATTTTTGATCGGCATTAGAGTCTGCTTTATCTAATACTACTGTCCTCTCATGTTTCAGACGCAACAAAGAATTGGTTGAAATTCTGAGCAGGCCAAATAATAGTACAAAAGAGTTGAGCTTCCCAACAAAGTATTCTCAATCATACTTTGGCCAGTTCTTGACTTGTCTTTGGAAGAATAATTTGTCTTATTGGCGATACCCACAATACACGGCTGTGCGTTTCTTCTACACAGTTGTGATATCAATAATGCTTGGGACAATATGCTGGAGATTCGGTTCAAAGAGGTCTTCCCTTTGATCCTTCTGAAAAGTCATTATCATATTAGCTCTTTCAACAATATTGGATGTTTGTGACATCGGGGCAGCAAAACTTTGGATAAAAATATTGATGATTTTCTCATCTTTTTGGGTCTCTGTTGATAGGGTCTTTTCTCTTAGCCTAAGTTAGATTTTTGTCATTAGAATATCCTCCGTCTGAATTTGCTTCTTCCAGGGACAATGTGCAAGAATTGTTCAATGCCATGGGATCCATGTATGCCGCAGTCTTGTTCATCGGGATCACTAATGGTAGTGCTGTTCAACCTGTTGTTTCTGTTGAAAGGTTTGTCTCGTATAGAGAGAGAGCTGCAGGGATGTATGCAGCCCTGCCATTTGCATTTGCTCAGGTTTACCACTGACCTTGTTCCCGTACCTGTCTTTAATGAAAGTCCATTCTGGGGATTCAAAATTCTGCTCTCTTTTATCT
Source organism: Erythroxylum carthagenense (assembly GCA_026413575.1). Lineage (NCBI taxonomy): Eukaryota > Viridiplantae > Streptophyta > Magnoliopsida > Malpighiales > Erythroxylaceae > Erythroxylum > Erythroxylum carthagenense. The sequence continues at coordinate 52,614,749 of JANZLD010000008.1, read as the reverse complement.
GCAGGTCGTTATTGAGTTCCCTTATGTGTTTGCACAGACGATTATTTACTGCTCAATTTTCTATTCCATGGCAGCATTTGAATGGACTGCCTTGAAATTCATCTGGTACATATTTTTTATGTATTTTACCATGCTGTATTTTACCTTTTACGGAATGATGACGACGGCCGTGACACCAAACCATAATGTGGCTTCCATCATTGCTGCTCCATTTTACATGCTCTGGAACCTATTCAGTGGCTTTATGATACCTCACAAGGTACTTATCCCTCCCTAAGAATTCACAGTACACTTTTGTTTGACACTCTTGTAGAATTGTCCCATAATAAAAATTCATACAACTCTTGTTCTTTTCCATTTACTTTCAATGTCAATCAAATAGCATCTCTGGCTCTCTAGCAAAGCTGCCTAAAAGTGAATTTTACAGTTTTTCTCCTCCTCCCACCATCATAACGTAGTCTTACAAACTTTGAACAGAGAATCCCCATCTGGTGGAGATGGTATTACTGGGCAAACCCCATAGCTTGGACTCTATATGGCCTTTTGACATCACAATATGGGGATGATGTTAAACTGATGAGGTTGCCAGATGGGGATCACTTCGCCCCTGTAAGTCAGGTACTGAAAGAAGTGTTTGGGTATAGGCATGATTTCTTGGGCGTAGCAGGTGTTATGGTGGTTGGTTTCTGTGTGCTCTTTGCAGTGGTTTTTGCTTTTGCAATAAAATCCTTCAATTTTCAGAGGAGATGACTGAGTAGAACAAATTTATCGAAGATTCATGATATAACTCTATGTTTTCCTCGCATATATAATCGTTTGCAGCAAATCTCAAACGTCAGTGATGTACATGAAATTTTACAGGAATGTATAACTTGTAGCTTATATATTAATGTTTTTTTTTTTTTTCTCTCTTGCAACACGTACCATCTGAATTGTACGGTTTCCTGGACAAAGCAAAGCTTGTAATTGAAATGACCCCATCCAAATCAATGGTGGAGGTTCCAAAAGAGAAACCAAAGCTTGGTAGATATGGACATTGACTATGAATTATTCAATAATAGGCAATTAGTTCCCCCTTCTCCTGCACCACTCTTTCTTCTCTCTTCTCTTCCCTTCATAGGCAATTTGATTTCTTCATAGTGACATTATCTCTATATTTATTATTATAATGCAAGTATTTTTAAAGTTATAAAAATTATATTTATTTCCTCGACATCGATATCCTAATATTAACAAAACATTGCTATCAATAAATGATAAAAATGATTTTAGCATAAATATAAATCTTAAATTTATTTCTCCTCTTTTATTTGCATTATAGGATGATCCATTTTTACTTTTCTGGTAAAAAACTGAGATTTCCTGTCAAAAGAGGATCATTTAAAGACTTTGATACATTTAGGTTATATTTTGAAAATATTTTTTGTGACAAAAAGCTTCATAAAGTGTTGTTTAAACACTTGTTTGGACTTTAAAATAATAAAATAAGTTGCACATATTTTAATGAAGGTTTAGTCGATTAATCATTTGATAGTTAACCAATTAAAAGTCTTTACAATTCATTTCTTGGAAATTAAAGAAATATTATATTTCTAAAAGTTAAGGTAATGTTTTATAAGTGTTCCAAAGGCATAGAGACAGAAAAATTTAAGATAACAACTTACACCTAACAAAGAATTACATGACTCTGAAGATTATGAGCTAGCTAAACCAATGTGCACACACCATTATCAACAAACCAACAAAAAGGAAGTAAGATAATAGACCACTGGAAGAACAATCGAATTCCGTAGCTCCCTATGTTTTTAGATGGTCTTGTATTCTTTAAGAGGAAGCTAATCCAGGATTGTAGAAGGAGCAAAGTTGGTTGGTCATCGGTTTCTTTTTGATCCAGGTGCTTGATCCTTAGCCCTTTCTTTGCTTTATAAAAGCCTCAAGTTTCTTTCTATCTAAATACAATACGTATCACTGCCAAACGTTATATTATATACTATTTTGTCACCCTTGGTCATTCTCCTTCCTTTGCTAAGCTTTTCAAAGGTTTGTATATGAGATAAACTTGTTCATACAAATTTGCAACAAGATTGAATGTTGTTCTATAAGTAAGCAACAAAGTCACAAGAGAAGAATATGTGAAGTAAAGTTTCTTGATGAGATTTGCAAAGGCAACACTATTGGGGAGAGTTAAGAAAACTCGTCTTTTCTAGAGTTGTCAGTCTTTGATTGAAAACTAGCCACATAGGGCAAAAGATCTCTTTGCAAAAGGAATTAGTGAATTGACCAGAGTATTGTTTAATTAACGATATGGATCCTCACCTCTAGGCTGGGTCTATATTCAAGAATGGAGTTCATAAACATGAAGGAGCTATCGGACTAGTGAATCCCATTAGTGATCATATTTACCTTGGAGCTTTTAGAGAAGAGGTGTTTTAGTCTTAATAGAAACTTCATCCTATATAGGAAGCTTAACTTACTTCAATTTTTAAAGCATAAAGAAGCATTCTTGCCTTTGCCAATTATGTATGTAATGTCTTAATATAGCAACTCCCTTAAAGAGGAGCTGTGACATAAACCAAGAGGAAGTAGATTTAATGCAAACCTCCCAAAAACTTTTGCCTTTTACGAAGCAGATATGTATCCATTTAACCTATATAACCTCCTTATTAGTTAAAATTCTCCATATTATTTGTTTTTCCTAAGTTGGTTAATGAAACTAGGAAAATGTTGAGGCGTTCTTCATTATTTGGAGAACAAAGTTTTGACCATTTAACTTTGCAAATAAATTTTTGTTTAAATTACCTGAACATAGACACCTTTTCGACATCTTCTTAAAGGTTTTAATCAAACCTTTAAAAAGAAAAAGTGGGAAGATCAGTAGATATGCAGGGAGTTGTGGATAGAGTTAATGAGTTACAATTTGCCTATAAAATAAAGAGACTTGTTTTACTAGTTGCAAATTATTTTCTAAATTTTCTATAATAATGGTGACTATTCCTTGAAAGATATTATTTTACTAGGGATTGGTAGTAAAAGGAGGCTTCCATCAAATGAGTTGGAGGTTTATGATTAAGGATAACCATCTGACATGGTGTTTAGCTCCTACAGATACTATGAAATGATTATCCGCTATTAATAGGTAAATTAAATAGGACTTTGAAGGTATGTAAAGCAGATATATGAGTGCATATTGATTTGTCCTCATCTTTTGAAAGGAGAAGCAAGTCATCAACAAATGTAAGGTTAAAAACTCAGCTTCTTCTTGGTGCATTTGGTTACTCAAGAAAATAAATCTAAACATGTTTTTATTTGTTTTGAATTAAACTTAATCGATTTTTGTTATAAGAATTGAATGAAAGAGAAGAAAGATAGAAAAGAACTTAAGTTTAGCTCCTCTAAAGCTATCGTACTAAAGAGAGAAACTAAATCACACACACATATGCTTGTGGGAAAACTCTAAACTTGACTTTTATTGCCCAAAATTTGCTTTATGCATTACAATGCTCCCTATTTATAGAGATCTTGATCTTTCTTGTTTTTGAATAAGAAAAGGAAACTAAAATCCTACTAAAATCATCTAACAAATCTGCATAATTTGACTAGGAAACAAAGAAAAAAAAATCTGCCTAATTTGACTAGGAAATAAAGAAAACAAATTTACCTAATTTGACTAGGAAACAAAGAATAATACTTGAGTGGCAAGTAAATAACTTTTCAACCCTTTTCATTAACCAATATTCCATTAGGTGTAATGGAAATATATTGATCAATCTAGGTGATAAACACATTAGGAGAGCCAAAAGCCTTTAGATATGCAAAATATAGTTAAATTGTATTGAATCAAAGACATTATGGAAGTCCACTTTAATAGCACAATTCTTATAGGAGCTTTTCCTACTATAACCCTTAAATAATTCTTGTGCCAACAATATATTATTATCAATCAACCTACCTTTGATAAAAGCCCGCTGGAACTAATTAATAAGAGGCTTTAGGATGAGCTTCAATATGAAAGCAAGTAGTCTGACGGTCGCCGGCATGAAGCTGGAATCACTAGTAATCACCGATCAACCATATCATTCCCAGGCCTTGTACACACCGCCCATCACACTATGGGAGATGGCCATGCCCGAAGTCGTTACCTTAACTGTAAAGAAAGGGATGCCAAAGGCAATTTTCACCACTTGTCCAGGGTTGAGCCCAGGGATTTGACGACGGACTTAAAAAGCCAGAAGAAAACATGTACCTTTTGATATATATGGTTCAAAAAAAATAATCATTAATACTACTTATTCAACAAATTGGATTGATTGATACGGATTGATTTTCTATTACGATAACCACTAGACGATGGGGCCACGCTTTCCCGACTGTCAACATACTATGCTCATAGTATGAACAGTCTTATGAAGAATGTTGCAACAAGAGATATGCTTCAAGTATTTAAGGGAGCTAAGATTATGATTTTTGGGAATAAGAAAAATGTAGGTTTTATTAATTTCTATTAACATTTTCCTTTTTTTAAAAAATATTGAACATCAATTACTACTTCTTTAATGAAATGCCAATATCTTTGAAAGAATAGAACATTTTGTTAGTAGTGTGCCCTAGGCCAATGGATATTTGTGATTCATGTATTAACATTATGACTTGTTAATAACATTTTATGAGGTATTCCTTTTATTTGTACATGTATGTCATTTATGTAATGTGATTTACGTTTCATGAATAGTATTAGGCTTATGTCATCAAGTATGTGACTTGATAGTAAAATCATAAGCATTATAACACTATTCTAAACTATCCCTGGTCGATCCTTATTGGTGGAACAATAATGAATCAAGGCTAGTATGTGTTCTAATTGATGATCATGTTTTACTGATCATAGATATGAGTTATCAAATCAGAAACATAGATATACGTTAGAAAACATATATTGGACTGATCCACATAGAGAATACTACATGGTTTCATGTCATTAGTGATTCTTAATATGGTTTGACTTTAGTCCTTTGACCTAAAATCATCATGGTTCCCTATATGAGGAATTCGGTGTTTTGATATTAGACGAAGTTATTCTTAACCGAATAACAAGTAGTCTTATGTTGGACATCAAATGAATCATGCGGAGGGAAGTGAATGACGTAGATGGGATTTGTACTTCTCTTAAATGAGAGAGATATCATTTGGGCCTCTTGACAAGTGTGACTGAAGAAATGTATAGCCGTGCTCAAATGGATTGATAAGGAGTCATCAATGTCATTTGTTATAATCAGTCAACTTGGGGATCAAGAAACTATAATTGATCAAAGGTTGACATGTACCATGCCTTGTAATTAATCTTGACATCGTGTTACAAAGGGACTTAGCTTATAACCATGGTAACAGGTTAAATCGGATTACCGATCCTCATTTGATTTGGGTAGTCATAATGTCTTGCTATAGGCCACTTATGAATTATGGGCCTTGAAGCGTGATCAAGCCCATTGCCAACATCAAATGAGCCTACGGGGTCACACACAAAGAGTGATGTGATTTGGGCTTATTCTCTTGAGCCTAATTTATTAGGCATTGAATAAATATATATGGATATATTTATTAGGCTAGATTGAATTAAGTTGTCGGGCTTTT
>JANZLD010000008.1:52577143-52587770 GCA_026413575.1 Erythroxylum carthagenense | reverse complement strand
GAGAGCCCTCAGGTTATGCACTACTGCCCGCTCACTTTAGGGATAGGAGAGCCCTCTGGGTATGCACTATTTCCTTTTTGACCTTAGGCCCATTCATTGATTATCAAGCTTGAAGCTCTGATCACTAAGCTCCAGTCACAACTGTTTAGTTATCCCTTATAATCATGCCTAGCGTGCACTAACACTGCATAGTCACTAGTACATATATATATATATATCACTTCACTCGCTTGTCACAATCGAAACACTTACTCATGATTCTTTACATTGATTCACAATCTCACAATCAGAACACTTACGCATAATCCCATACACTGATTCACAATCTCATACACTCACATTTGCACAGACAATAATTTATATCTCACTCAGCACATATAGTCACAATCTCAGCACATTCATTTCACATATATATGACACTCTCATGGTCAACACTTTACACATTCACAGCACATTTTATCACATAAAGATCGAGGAACCAACTAGGTTACTCACCTGTAACTTCCGAGCTACTGCCTGAAAGTCCCAGCAATATCCGTGGATTGTCGATCCAACGGCGCCTCTATAACAATATAAACGAATTCTCATCACTAGATGCTCAATCAATTGAATTCACTAATGCACATGTCTCAATTTTGAAATTGTATGATGCAAGATCATGATTTTCCAGCGCTCTATCCAATTCCACTATCTCTCGCTTCACAACCAGAATTTACTATTCACTAGGTCCATAATAACCCTCAATTTCATAATTCTCCAATTTAAACTCAAATTAGTCAACGCATAACCCTTAGGTTACACTAGGAACTAAAATTGATTCACTTTCGATAATCGTTATTTCTATAATTAGAATTTGAACTCTCAATCTTTACCACACTTGTAGACCTCTTTCTCTAGTTCATAACAAATCAATAATCATCTCAGTTGGAGGTCTACACTTAAAGTTATGCTCAAAAGACTAAACTATCTCACTTCAGAAAATTGCCCTTCGTCGCGACGTAAGTCTCTTCGTCGCGACGTACGGGATGCTCGTCGTGGCGCCTACGCACGACTCGTCGCGGCGTACGTCATCGCCACTCGACGCAACGTCTAAATCGTCGCTCGTCGCGACATACGCTCGTCGCGGCGTAAAACTTATTTCTACGTTGCGACGTGCGAACTGGTTCGTCTTCTCCGATTCACTTTCTGCCATTAATACACTCTCAAATCACCAATAAACACATTCAACTACTCTACCTCTGACATTAAGCACCATAAATGCCATAAATAATCATAAATATAACATTAAACACAATAAAACTTACCAAATCACTGAATCGATCGATGCCCTAGAAATCTTCCGAAAATCTCTAACTTCTTCTCCTACCTTCACAACTACAGTTTCCACTCTCAAATCTCAGCCATCTTCTTCTCCCTCAAGAATCAGCTAGGTCTTGGGCACAAGGAAGCAACGAAAATCTCAAAAGGGGGAGGGGTGAAATCATCGACGGGAGGAAGAAGAGAAAAGAGGAAGAAATGTTTTTCTCCCAAATTCAAAACCATATATATATATACAAAGGGTTTAATCTCACTTAAAACTTCTAAAACTAAGTCCTCAAGATCATTAGATTTTCAATCTCTAATTTCAATGGCTTATCACAAAAATTCTTAAACTTACAGATCTAAATTTTCAAGCCATTTACCACTCACTTTCGGAACCGGCATCAAACTCATCGGTCTCTAGGCCATTTTCACGGTCCGAACTCATAACTCTAAAAATTCCGAAAAAATTCCTATAATTCCTCAAAAATATAAAACACTCGATCTCATACTCAATTTTCAATTTCCAATTCCCTAAATTCAATTCTCACTCTCACTCAACTATACAATCCAATTATTCTCAAATTCTCAGTCAAATCACATTTCAACTAATTTACCATTCACTTCAATTTATTCCTCAATTCTCAATAACTCACATCTCACATAATCATCTCAGAATTCACAATTAAACTCATAATCACAATATAAATGCTGGAATAATCATGAATGCATGTCACTATGTATGCATGTGCAATTAATCTCATTTATCACTGATCCAGAGTCAACTATACGTGCAATTCAATTGTGAATGCACTCACTGCTCAATCCATCCAAATTACCGATATGTCCGTCACATCGGTAACGGGATGTTACAATTAATGATATATTCAAGGTTCTAACCCCTAAAGTTTGATAAGACCTGAACAAGGGAGGCAATTGATTTCCTCAATGAGGTGGAGATGCAAAGCAAGAGGCTGCACTATTTTGATATCTAGCTGGTGGGTTTAGTGGAGTTGTCTTTATAGGGAGTAGCCAAGTATTGGTATCAAGACCACATCTTTGCATATTTGAGTGTAGTTACCTGATTGCAGTTTAGGGAGATGTTTACGGATTGTTTCCTCTCTTTCGCAGCTCAAGAGGCATTTAGATCAAAGTTCTTAAATCTATGCCAGGGAGATAGGAAGGTGGATGAGTATATTGTTAACTTTATTCAATTGAGCTGATATGATCCATATATTGTTTCAAATAAGCTAGGGAAGAACAACTAATATGTACTTGAGTTGGGTCCTTTTTTTGTCAACATAACTATGAGTTATCGAAAGAATTTCTCTACTTTGGTGGGTATAGCCAAGCATTTGGAAAGGATCCTCTTGAGGTAGGGTGCTTTATCTATTAAAGAGCAGAGTGGAGAACATTCAACAAGACTTTGTAATTTTTAGCAACGGTTGAAAGGACCCATCCCAAAGTTGCACTTCTGGAACTCGAATGTAGACTTCCTAGTGAACCCACAGTAACCCTTCAATCGATATCTAACTCAACCGAAGAGTTTGTTCAACTGTTAAAAACCTTTTATACTTTAAAAGTTAAAAGGGCATAAAATAGTGGAAATTTTTTCTTTTTTTTTATAAAAACCCAACAACTTAATAACTACTTTTCTAAGATTCCCAAATTTCAAAAACTTGCATAACACATTTCAAAACACTTATAATATTTCATGTACCATCTCAACTTCTGGAATGGGACCTCAGGTCCATAACACAAACAACCATAAACATATAATTCTCAACACTTTAAAAAAACATTGACAATCAAAGTACTTATAGTACTTTAAGTAAAAGACATTTACAATCCAACAAATATTACAATATCACACTTTTAAACTCTTTCCAAAATAATTTAAACTATACATCTAAGTGACTAAGCCAATTTTATGAAAAACACATACATAGCAAAAATGACACAAACATAGCAACACTCGATGATACAATTAATTCTGCGATGGGATTCTAACTACTGTTGCATCTGTACGCATTCTTGGGATGGTTTATTTAAAAACATAAGAATAGGGGTGAGCTAAACGAGTTCAGTGAGTGTTAATTATTTAACTGAAAATTAAACTTTTCATGACAACATAACTGAAATATTCTTATACAATAAGAAAGCTCATAGTAAAATCATCGTCATAAAAATTCATTTATGCATCATAAAATCTGGTAATAAGTAATATTTCGTAGAGCACAATTTCAATTTATCTGAAATACTATTTTGAAATGCCCTTTTGAAAATAAACTCATAATATAAGACTTTCCATTTTCCTTTTTCCTTAAACAATAAACAGTGGTAGTAATAAGTTTTCTGAAAGCTTTTAGGCATAAAGTCATGGAGTTAATTCTGTATCACTTACCTACGAATAGTTAACCACTAATTACAGAGCTGTTTCTACATCACTTACCCACATTAGGTTAACCGTTATACATTGAAAGTTACTAAGCTGATTCTGCATTGCTTAGTCATAACTGATTAATCACTAGTTATGAAGCCAGTTTTATATCGCTTACCTGCACTAAGTTAATCGCTATACAATGATAGTTATAGAGCTGGTTTTACATCACTTACCCATACTAAGTTAACTGCTATACACCAGTATAATAACATGGATAAAACTTAACAATGTACCATAGGCTAAAAACTCATTTCCTTTTTATCAACTAATAGCATAATTTCAATGTAACTTTACATCATATGAAATTCAACTTTCAAACTTAAATTCATATACTATTAAAACATAACTTATACTAGCAATATTTACTTATAATGTATCATTAACATAAAACTTATAATCATACAATTTAAAATCACTTGTCATCAATTCTTTTACAAATAATTCATTCATATAAAACATTTTAAATTCACTCACAATTTCTAGTTTCCTTTTCACCACTTTGAAATCCTCCAATTGGCTCTGTTTTTCGATCCGAAAACCTAATACAAATACATTCAACTCTTTAACACATTTTTTAACCAAATACACCATGAACCATTTCAACTTCATTACTTTCCATATACACTTCATATTTTTTTCCAAATAATAACATAACACTTCATTTAATAATGCCAATGCCACAAATACACTTAATGACCATCCTTAATCACATTCATGGTCATTACATCATAACCATACTTTTATACCAAAAATGCCCTTGAGGCTAAACTTAATATCTTTTATTTTAAACTTTTCCAATTCAATTCCATTTGATTTCCAACACTTAAAACCAATTTAAATTAGCTTCCATAACATTTTAATACACACACTTAAGCCACAAAATTTCATTATTAAATTTTTATATAATCATGCACCTTGGCTGAATTTCAATAAACCAATTGCAAATCAATTATTTTTCATTTCTTTACTTCATTAACATCAAAATCCTAATATGAACATCATACAACATCAAAATAAAATTTTAGATCATATCATATTAAAAACCCTAGCCATGGCTAAAATTTCCTCTAATCATTTCCATGGTTTTCTTCCATTCTTTCATCATTAAACTAGGTTCCTAATACCATTCGTTAATCTTAAATCATCAAATGACAAAATAAAACACTTTAGGCAATGGATCTTACATTTGACCAAATTTGACCAAGGTTCCACGCAATAGTTTTAGGGATTTTCTTCCTCTAATCACTTCTAATGGAATAAAACTTTCATATCACATCATAAGGGTGTAATTCACACCATCAAAACCAAACCTCAACTATAACACAACAAATCAAATTTTTTGACAAAACTAGCAAGCTCACCAACCCATTTTTCTTCTTCCTCTTCACGTGGATGGGTATGATATCTTGTTAGATGTTTGATTGGAGATAGAAGAGCATGAAAAACTATTTGGATCACTTTTCCATGGCATAGCCGAAGCTCCCTCTTCTCCTTTTTCTTTTTTTTTCTCTCTCTTCCTTCCTTTTCTCCAACAATGGCCAACCACACCTTCTTTAAGGACATAACGATTTGCTTATTTTCACTTTTGGCCCACCATTTTTATTAATACATTCTCATATTTACACCTTTAAGCAAAACTTTTCATATTTACACTTTAACCCACACCACTTGTCACCTTTTAATTGGTTACTTTCCAAACCCATTAATGCTTGCTTTTCTCAATGTAATGCACATATAGAATTTGGATGCATTTGGTTTGACAAAAAGATCATTTTACCCCTTCAATGAATTTAATTCACCAACTAATCGAATTATATTTCGAAAATATTCCACAATCATCTTATTGTCAAATTCACCATGAAATACTCTAATTAGGGTTAATTCTTATTGATTGGGTGCTTTAAAATTTTGTAAATGGGTTTAAAATCATTAATACCTATTATTTTCCAAAAAGAAAAGTTTAGTCCTGAACTTTCGGATTATCTAAATTCTATCCAAACAACCTTCGTTTTGATTCATTTCAATTCCTCCAGACTCCAATTCTAATTTCAGAGCTTTTTATCATATTTTGAAATTATTCGGTAATTTTTTTGGTCACCAAAATCATTCAGATTTTATTCAAAAGTATCACCTAAATCTTTAAAGCACATTTTAAACTTTTAAATCTCATTTGGAATCATGTCGTAACTTTTTGGAGTTGTCATAATTTTTTGAAAATTTTCTAGTTGAGTCTAGAACCATCTCCAGCCTATCCGTGACGTTCATTATAACCTCATTAATACATTTAAATGCTTAAATTACTCTAGTACATAATAAATAGAGCATACTCTATAAAATGTATGTACAACACATTACACATCACTATAATTGAAATAACACATTATAACATCGACAGTAATAATAAAACTTTTCGTCAGGGTATAGTTAGAGTGAGAACTCTTAGTAGAGAGTTGCTGAAGCATTTGAAAAGGCGAGATCTGGCCGTAGCCATTTAGTAGGATTCATGTTTACTCCTGTGGTAGGTAGTAGCAATAGTATACAGAACTTTAAACATAGTATTTCAGACTCGACATCCTCCATTTACCAATAATATGGTAGGGCACACTAAGGCCCATGCTACATACCAATAGGAAGTTGTTATAGATGTGGCTAGTATGGACATTTGATCAGGGATTGTCCAATAATGAGATAGCAGCAGACCTTTTCTAGTGTAGCATAGTCTCTATTTCAACAGCCACAAGGGGGACCACAGTTTGGTACCAATGATGATTGAGGTTTTAGAGGGAGGCATATAGGAGGTAGAACCGAAGGCCGCAGTTAGGGACAGTCCCTTACTCTCTGAAAGCATGTTGTGTTAAGCCTAGTGTGTTCACCCTCACTTCCAAGATGGAAAGGCTTTGAATGTGGTAGTTTCTGGTATTCTTTTCATCTTTGGATTAGAAGCCAGAGTTTTGATAGATCTAAGAGTGACCCATTCTTTTATATAACCCACCTTTGCAATAAGACTAAAAATATTACTAGATAGGATGTAAGAATCCTTATACATGTCCATACCTCTTAGTGATGTCATAGAGGTGGATTTAATGTACTACTCAGGTCATGTGGATATTGATGGCAGGATATTGACAACAAATCTTATGGTGCTATCGATTATAGATTTTAATGTAATATTAGAGATGGTCTAATTTTTTAGTCATTACACCACTTTGGATTATAAAGAGAAGAAAGTCATGTTTCATATCTTAGATCAGGTAGAGTTTACTTTTGAGGGAGATCCCATCTAATATAATTTTGACATTAGTGGCCAGTAAGATGCTCAGACGTAGGTGTTAAAGGTTCTTGTCCTTAATCAAAGATACCTCAGTAGAAATTAATAGCCTCCAAAGTGATCTAATAGTTCAGAAGTTTCTAGATGTATTTCTTGAAGAGTTACCAAGGCTACCTTTAGAGAGAGATATCGAGTTTTATATTGATCTAGTACCTGGTACAACTTCAATTTTTATACCTCTATATAGAATGACACATGCAGAGTTAAAGGAGTTAAAAAACAATTATAGGATTTATTAGATAAGGGTTTTATAAGGCCTAGCACATCACTATGGGGTGTGCCGATATTGTTTGTAAAGAAAAAGGATGGTTCTCTCTGGATATATATTTACTACATATAGTTGAATAATGTGACCATCCGCAACAAGTATCCATTACGTTAAATTGACATTCTACTTGATCAACTTTAGGTTGCTAAGAAATTTCCTAAGATCAACCTAAGGTCTAGCTATCATTAGTTAATGATCAAAGGAGATGATATACCTAAAACTACATTAAGGATTCGATATAGCCATAATGAATTCCTAGTAATGTCATTTGGCCTTACCAATGCTCCTACAAATTTTATAGACCTAATGAATATAGTGCTCAAATTGTTCTTACATAGGTTCTTAATTGTCTTTATTAGCAACCTTTTGGTGTATTCATGAACATATAAGGATGATGAAAGCTATAACGAATTGCAATTGACCAAAAACAATGATAGAAATGTGATGTTTTTTTGGATTAGCAAGTTATTATCGAAGATTTGTAACAGGCCCCTCCCCTAAAATGACAAGGTGGCCTACCCAGCACCCTACGGTAGCCCTCCAATCAATATCTGATCTAACTAGAAAGTTCCTGTGGAGCTAATTCTATTGCCTTTTTTTATCAAAAAACTTCATCTCAACATTCATAAATGTAAACAATGGAGTTCTTTCAATTTTAATGTGAATCATTTTATTACAAATTTCAGTAGCATAATGGCTGCATTTTGACATTCCGAAAATTTTCAAAGTTCCTATAAAAGTTCAAAATGCTTATATATTCGCATCAAAATCTCCATTACAAATTTTGGACTTCAAGTCAATTCATGAACAATCTCAACAATGAAATTGATTAATTTTAAAAAGTTAAATATGCATTTCATTTAAAAACCTTTATATATATATATACATTCTTTACACAAATGTACATTCCAAATCATGTTCAAAGATATGTAATAGTTCCCAAAAATATTTACAAGGAAAAAATGCCTACACAGTAGCACGTGACAAAGCTGACTACTCGCGAGGTAGAATCCGTAATACTAAAGCCCATGAGCATGCACCCAAGAGGTTTTATTTTAAAAGCATAAATTAAAGTGTGAGCTAAACAAACTCAGTAAGTATTAACTTTTCTATGCAAATCGTATTTAACAATTTAAACCTCCCTAAAACAAATTCATTTCATTTCTTATGATACAATACCAATATAAAACATATATGTTTTCTGAAATCAAAATTCTCATGTTACTTTGAAAATAAATTGTGGTGGCATCATTATTGTCATGAACTTTCTTACAAGACATAGCCCACCACTAACTTCTTTTCCATATGGTACCCTCAGACATAAATTAACGAAGCTAGTTTTGCATCGTTTACCCACGGCCAGTTAACCACTAGTTACGGAGCTGGCTCTACATCACTTACCTGTACTTAGTTAACCACTATACACCGGTAGTTACAGAGCTGGTTCTGCATCGCTTACACACAATTGGTTAACTACTAGTTATGAAGCTGGCTCTATATCACTTACCTATACTAGGTTAGTCGCTATACATCAGTAGTTACAGAGTTGGTTCTACATTACTTACTCACAACTAGTTAACCATTAGTTATAGAGTTGGTTTTATATCGCTTATCCGCATTTAATTAATCGCTATACATCGGTATAATAACATGTATAAAACCTAATGGTGTACCATAGGCTAAAAAAATCATCTTCCCTTTTTTTCAACCAATAACATAATTTCAATGTAACTTCAAATCGTATAAATTCAACTTTCAAACTTTAATTCATATATTGCTAAAACATAAACTTATTGTTGGCCCCCAAAATTTTCTTGTTAAATAAAGCATGATTTAAATAAATTATGAGGTTTGATGGATAAAGTTTTGGAGCTACTTGTTATGTAAATGTTAGTAGAATTTATTATATGGTTTGGTTGTATTAAAAGTGGTAAGAATGCATAAGGGCATTTTGGGCATGACACTTAAGGTTATAAGACTTAATGCTTTAATGAAAGGGTAAAATGGACATTGCACATAGTAAGGGTATAAAAAGAAGAAGAAATGGTTGTTTTGTTTGGAATTGAAGAAAGGAGTCGTGGAAGAAGAGGAGAAGAAGAGAAAGCTAGGGTTTTTGGAGATTTGAAGAATTTGACGAATCTTGGAGCTAAACAAGTAAGTATAGGCATCATCCCTTCTTGATTTGTTTAATGAATCATGTTTTGTGATGGTTAGAAGTGGAAAATGGGGTGAATGGTTGTAGGATGTTATGGTTGAACGGTGTTCTAGGGTTAATGATTTTGTTGTGTTTGTGAATGATTTTGGGTTGAAATGAGTTTAGAAACGAGATAGGAATGATGATTTAGAATTAAGATGAGTTATTTGTGAAATATGGGAAGTATGAAGATGAAAATGTCAAAAAATCAGTGTTTGGAAATTTTCTAGTCTCGCACGTCACGGCGCACGCAGGCGTCCACATCAAGAGGCGCCCACGACGCGGTGCACGCATGTGCCCACGACGCGGCATATACGAGTGCCCTCGTCGCGGCGAGCTTCTAATTTCCTGCACAGACATGTTTTGGTATTTTAGCCATAACTGTTGATATAAATGTGCAAATGAGGTGATTTTTGATTGGTTCTAAAATAGAGGCAAAGTTCTACAAGTTTTATGAAGAAATGAAGTTTTAATTCAGTTTTTAAAGATCTCGAATTGTGGATGGAAGTTAGGTATAGATTCTTGTTTCAACATAAGGATAGTCTCAATATGGTTGGAGTATAACTTTCGGATTTCTGAAACAAATTGAATGATTTTGGAGTCTTTAGAAACTTAAGACAATGGGGAACATTTTTATAGAAGAGAATATTACCAGATTTTGTCATTTACTTGATCATAGTGATCATGGAAAATTGACCCGAATGTTTGGACTTTTAGAATAGTTTGAGTTTTTAGAATTTATCTTAGTGAATATGCAATATTTGGGTCCTCAAATTTGTATTCCTATTTAATAGGAATTTTGTATCTGATAAAGGGAATCGATAAAGGCAAGAGGATCAAGAGAAGAGGCATCTTTTAAGCATGTATCCAAGCAAGGAATTCAGGTGGGTTTCATGTTTATAATTTAGAGATGAGCCAATAAAGTTTTCTCCCAAATCAAGAATAATTTCAATTACTTCATAAATGTTGTTTTTGTTTCTTTTGAATGATTTGCAAAATTGCTACATGTTTCGGTATCTGAACTTTGTTGATGAATTTCAAAATAAAGATGTGAATGCATTGAAACATTTTATGTTATGCCTTGGAAAATTCATG
>JANZLD010000008.1:52545596-52558249 GCA_026413575.1 Erythroxylum carthagenense | reverse complement strand
TCGCAAACTCACCCAACATTGCAATATATTTTTCAGGACAGCGTCAGTAGGACTCTAGCTCCCGTGATAGATTTTCTGTAGTGCGAGTTCGTGATCAAGTGCAGCGATGGATCACAGGTCGGTCAGCTGGGGCGACTCTTTTGGGATGACCTAGTGTAGACGTTTTTATCAGTTTCTCTTTTTGGATTGTTGTATTTAGCTTGTAGGGGACTGAAAGACTTGTCTATATTTTGGATTGACAGTATGATATGAAAGATTATTAGGGTTTAAAATTTTCGTGAATTGCATGCTGCGGTTTAATTTATTGATGCCATGCGAGTGGATAGTGATCGTTAGTGATCGTACCACTTCCTTGCTGTGGGATAGGTGTCGGAACGACCCACGGGCGTCCCGGTGTGTACCCTACGGTAAGGGGGCGCTACATTGAATCATTCAAAAAATACAAAAAATTAAAATTTATTATGAAATATTAACAAAGACATAAATACTAGTAAACTAAATGTGCATTATAATCTAAAAAGGAAATAATTATGACTAATAGAAAGAGGAGGAGCCAACAATCTTATTTGCCAAAGAAAACTGATGTTCTTAATCTTAGGAAACCTATTCTGTCACCTTAAAATTTTCCTACAGAAATAAATTCAGTTATAAAAAACTAAGAACATCCATTTAAAATAACAAACTTTTAGAGGGAAGTCACGCGACGCCGTCTTCTATCTGGGGTTGCTACGACCAGGCCTTTTCTTCTTGTGACGGGTTTCTTTTGTGGGATTGGATTTTCTAATTGCTTGGTTCCTATTACATGCGCCCTCCTTGGAAGCTGGATGCATTCGGAACCGTTCACTGTGGGCGCTAGCTTTGGTTTCTTTGATGATCTCTCCAAGGGCTGCTACGACGACGTTTCGCTAGCCTGGGGTTTTGGTTTGGATCTTCTGCCTTGGTTCCCCTTAGCCTCACGACTCCTATCCTCTGGTGGGCGTGTTGATTAAGTGTTGGGCTCTGTTAGTAAGTTGTACTTTTGTAGGGCTGGGCCCTATGTAAGGACCTTTTTTGTTCTGTTGTTACGTGGAGGGCCTGTCCTCCCCGGTTGACTAGGGTATGCCCTTGTGCTTATGTAAATACTTTATTCTTTTGATAATCAATTTTACCGTTTATCAAAAAAAAACTTTTAGAGGGAAGAAAAATTGTAACTCTAACCTTTTAGATAGACAAATGAAATGATACATTTTCAAACAGGGTGGCTTTTCTAAATTAGAGACTAAATTATATGGATTAAGTTATTGTTTGAAAGGTTTGTTAGATTAAATTAAATTGATTAAAAATTAAAAGCAAGTATTTGAATGCCTTTCTAGTTAATGAATAATGCAATTGAGTAGATGATGGATAACCTTGATTTCTCTAATATTTTTGTTTCATTTCCTTAAAATTGTTACCTATTTAAGTTAAGAGTGAAATCCTTCCATATAATTGATAATTTTCCATTTTAAGTCTTATGTAACTACTCTAGGCATTTTCTTTAGATTTCAACGAATTAACCAACTCTCACCAACATTCCTAGGAGGCATTTCATCGAACAATTCATAGGCAACTCGCAATTCATCTCTAATTAATAACAAAATCATAAAATTTTTCCATTATTTACTAACAAAAACACATTCAAACAACAAATAAACCGACATCAGGTAAAAATGCATAATATGCATAATCGATGAAAACCCACCCACACATAATCCATGAAAACCTACACATGTTCAACACTAACAACAAATTTTTTGGAGACATTTGGAAACCCAAGAGCAAACTTACCTAAAAACGACACATGATGGATCGAAACAAGCAAAAATTGACGTTGAATGCTTGGGAGGAAGAGGAAGCAACAGCTATGAAGTAGGGAAAAAGAGAGAAAATGAAAGAGGGAACCAAATGACGTCATTTTGAATAGCCTTATAAGCCACCTAAAACCGACTTCTTCCTAAATCAAATAACGTCATTTTAATTTTTTGAGAAACCGACATTCACCGACAAAATAGTATTTTAAATGCATAATTTTCCAAATGACATCGTTTTGAATAGTCATAAGCCACCCAAAACCCCCTTCTTCCTAAACCAAATGACATTATTTTAATTTTTGGAGAAACAAACATTTACCGATGGAATAGTAATTTAGATGCACAATTTTCCCATCACCCATTGCTGCTTATTTTATGACAAAATTTACTATACTATTGGGAAAATCTCAAGAATAATTTCTCTCCATGTTTATAGATGAAAATTTTGGCAGTTGTAGAAAATTATTTTTTCGACAAATTTACCGACATAAAATAAAATTGTCATTAATTTACTATGGAATTTTTTTCCTTTGGTAAATTTCCATCGGTAATGTGTTATTTTCTTGTTGTGATATAAATACATTTTTTTATTGGTAGAAAATGCATGAAAGGTTTAAGGAATCATTCCAGGGTTTTCAGGAGGAGATAGAGGTGTAGAACTTTCATCCTTTGGAGACCCATAGAGGGCTAGGCTTTCTCGACCTGGTTCGCAGGTGATATCGACTCTAAAGAACTTGGTTAAGCATTTCTCTCATTGTTTATTGTTCTTTCTCTTAGAAATTGATTATGTTGTCCTATATTTATGATTGAACCCAAGTTTGCTATATTATTTAGTGGCATTTTCATGATTTTGGTTATACTTTTCAGCTCCTTTTGTTGGATATTGTGCCTAATTTGACCTAAGAGTGCTTATTTTGAATTAATGTAATTTGAGAGTCAAATTGTCATAATTAATTAACAATTGCACTCCCTTAAATTATAGGACAATTGACATTACAAATTATTACTTTTCATTTCATGTCACTCAAGAAGAGTAGAGCCAAAAGTGAAACAAAGAAATGGAAGTTACGAGATGATCTTTCGGGTAAAGTTCATCGCGGAAAAGACAGTGTTTCGCTTCGGTAAAACCATTAAAGATCATTGTAGCAAAGTCAGTGTTTTACCGCGGTGAGCCTTCAAAGACCCAAACCATTTTCGGGAGCTTTACCTGCTATGCAAACCTGACCCAACAACCCATTTTGAGAAGAAACCTATTTTTGGATAAGTTGGAGAGTGCCAACATATATATTAATTGATATTCCATCAGATGGGAAGAGGAGGGGGGACACTCGACACACATAACACCTTTCACTCTCTCAACTTCGGACATTGATCATTCCCTCTCCTCTATCTTTCTTTGTTAACTTCTCCACCCACAGTTGCTACCATTGATGCTTCCAATGGGTTTCCGGTTTTGAGTTCTCTTGAAGCAATGCTTGGCTAGGCACCTTTTCCTTTTGAAGATGTAGAAATGGCTAGAGTTCAATAGGCTTCAAAGGGGAGTAGTTTTATCATGTTCAGCTACATTATTATGAACCCCTAGGTTTAGGATTTGTAGTGTGTGCTTGAATATTCTTGATTAGAGTTTAATCAAGTATTGAACATTTAATGTGTTATTGGGATTTGTTGACGTAGAACTTGGCACTTGAATATATGAAGTCTTATATATGTCTATTTGTGATTTGGTTAATTTTCTCTTATTTGCCTAGTTGTTTTTGATATTGAGATAATGCTAGATCCTAAAATGAACTATTGCATTGACTTACCCATTGCACACATTAAGATGCATTCAACAAGGTTTTAAGAAATGGAGTTCATTGGTTAAAACCTTGGACTTAAAAAGTTCTTTAAGGTTTACCATTTGAAACTTAGTGATTCACTCCTATAAAAATTCGTTTTGAACTATGATAGCCAAAGCTTGTTTTCAAGAGGATACTTTCACCATTTGATCTTTGTTTTCATTTTATCGCCTTTCTATTCCCGAAATTCAAAAAAATACTTTTTATTACATTTTATTTTAATTCACTTATTTTTGTCATATTTTCCAAAGATTACAACCCCCACTTCCTTGCTAATTTAGTTTGCATATTATGACATATAGGCTAGCTTAGTTCCATTGATCAGGTTCTGATTAAGTGAGATGACCCGAGGTTGCATTTTATATTGCAATCCTTATAATTAAATTTTTGATTTGACCTACAAGGGTAAAAACAGAAGGTTTCGAATCAAAATGGTGTCGTTGCTGAGGAACCAAGCAATTGGTTCTCTAAGTTAGCTTTTGTCATTTTTACTGCTAAGTGAGGTTAGGAACCTTTGTTTAGACTGCATTCTGGATAGTTTAGCTTCATACTTGTTGATAATATAATTTCTCATTTTGCATACTACTTTCCTTCATTTTTGATAGTTAGCATTTTACAGATTACACCCTCTATAAAAGTTTGCTAAGGCAAACTCTTACTTTCACCAAGCATTTTAGGTGAATCTAGCATAGTGGAGGCTGACACTAACATGGCAATGGATGAAGTTGAATCACCACAACATGGCCATCTGTCGATGGTTTACCAAGAGAATCAGCAACCTCCATAACTCCCAGGTTGTTTCTTTCCTTTACTTGTTTACTTACGTTTGCCCTGTGACTACTTATGACATATTTTGGAGCATTAGTTTGCTTGGGGAGAAACTACCCCATTAGAAAGGTATTTAAGTTTTTAGTTCAATTAATTGTTTTTCAATTCAATAAAACTCCCTTCTAGTTCATGGATTCTACCAGCCTCTTGCATATAATGTAACTTTTGCTGATTCTCATTGTGCTTTGATTGCCCCTTGTGCTTTATCTTCTAGTTGCTCTTTGTTTATATTCTCTATGCGATTGTGTTTTGCTTGTTGAACATTGAGGACAATAATATGTTCAAGTGTGGGGGAATTCAATACGGAATTTCTATCTTTTTTAATTCAGCAAAACGCTTCTCACGCATCAATTTTGTCCACTTAAGTGCTTTTAAATAAGTCATGTGTGTGTTTAAAGTTGTTAACTTGGGAATTGAGGTGAATTGCAATTTTTCAAAGTGTCTGCAATTTTTCACTGCGACGACTCTACAAATTATGGTTCGCCATGGCGACCTATTGGTTATGCCATGGCAACGCTATCCTTAAACTTTTTTTAATTCCCTCATTTCAACAATTCTTCCAAATTAGATTCTTTTCACTCCTATGTCTTAAGGATTTTATAAAATTCAAAGTTGTCCTTATGTTTTTAAAAACACCATCTATGTTTTTAAATAATAGTTGGTTTTAACTAATCTTATTTTCAATGTTTTCAACACGAAGTAAATGAGGGTATGCTGAAAAGTAGCACTTTACATTTTTAAATCTCAAGATTGTTCAATTGAGATGCTAAACTGTAACATCCCATCCACGAGGGGAAGGGTAAATTGGTAAATTGGGACAGGCTAGTGGTTTGCATTGCATATTTTGATGTGAACATTCTTTTGGACTCTAATTTTATAGGAATGAGTCTTTTGACTCATGCGCATATAGGTAAATGCATTCATGACATTTCCTAGCATTTATTTGTGAATATGGTATGATTTGTGAATTTTGAGATCATTATATTTGATTGTGAATTGGTTGAGAATTATGGAGTAGTTGGGTCTGAATAGTTGAATTGGAAATATTTTAGAGTGACCGTCAATTGATAGTGACCCTTAAAAATTTTTCTGGAATAATTAGGAGAAAATATTCGGACCGGAAATTTTCCGAGTGACGGACTGATCGATTTTATAGGACTGAAATGACTGTCTTATGGCAATGGGAAAATTTGATTTATGAGTTGAGGAATAAAAATGATGAGCTATTGGAAATTAGAGACAGCTTAGACTGGAAATGATCTTGTATAGAGGAAGAGAGAAACCCCTTTAAAATGCCTTCAGTTTAAAATCCTCTTTTAAAACCTTTGAAATCCACTTTGTAGAAAAACCTATTTCCTATACTTAGGGCTTTTTCTTCTCCCTCTTCCTCGGTGATTTTCGATCTCCACCTTCGAGATTATTGCGTGTTCTTTCTTTGTGGTTAAAGATCAATTAAAGCCCTTGAGAGAATGTTGATTTTCGAGAGCTCAGAAGCTCACCGTTGGTGTTAGAGAAAAGAGGAAAGGGTTGGAGGATTTTCGGTAGTTTGGAGATTTAAAGCTTGATTTTGGTAAGTAAATGGTTTAATGTTGTTTATTTGTTAGCTTGATGTATAGATGGGTTTAATTGTGAAATATTGGGGTAATTATGGTTGAGTTATGACTGGTTTTAGAGTGAGAATGGCGAAAAAAATTGGTCGGAGAAGACGACCTGCGACCCTCACGTTGCGGCGTGCGCGAGAGCCTCGCCGCAGCGAATTAAATGTTTAATTTGTCGTGGCCAACAGGAAGGAAGACGCTGCGGCGAGCTCCTTTCGACGTTGCGGCGAGCTTAAGTTTTTACGCCGAGACGAGCACTTCTCCATTGCGTCGCGGCGAGTCCCAAGGAAGCTGTTCACTGCGGCGAGCGCCTTTCCATGCCGCGACGAGCGACACCAGGATGTCGCGGCGAGGGATATTTTCTGATTTGATTTAGTTTGGTTTTTGGGCCATAACTAATGGTGTAGACCTCCAATTGAAGTGATATTTGATTCATTATGATCTAGAAAAAGAGGTCTACAATTGATATTTAGAATGAAAGTTCGAATTCCAATTAGAAAGATTTTAATTACTAAAAGAAGATTGAGGATATGTTTTTATTGCAACCTAATAATTGTATTATGATAATTGGAGTATAACTTGGGGTCTTCAATGGGTGAAATTGAACCAAATGAATAGTAATTTTGGTTTTGAGGTCTTTCTTGAGAATATTCTAGTAGGTATGAATTGGTATATTAAGCTGAAATTTTAGAAAGGAAACAATGTGAAATTTCCATAATATGATACTGAAATCAAATGGGTTATTATTGATCAACTGAGTGAAAAATCGATGTCGAGACAAAAGAAAGTGAAAAGTGGAAATAGTGCCGGGTAGGTTATGAACATTCATCGTACATTCTGTTAATTGCATCATGTGCATCATTAAATCATTCTGATTGTGCATTTAGTAATGAGTGACTATTTGATTGTTATAGAAGTACTGTTGGATCGTCGTTCCACAGACAGTACTGGGACTTCCAGGCAATAGCTCGAAAGTGCAGGTGAGTAACCTAGTTGGTTCCTCAACCTTTATGTGTTTAATATTGCATACTTATGCCATGTGGAGTTAATGGAAGGTTATATGTGTTTGCTTATGATTGATTTCGGACCGCGGGTGTCCGAAGTATTGAAAATTTGATATCGAAGTGCTATTTGTGTGAAATTGTGAAATGAATCATTGTTAATGTGAATTGAGACATGGGCATTCATGCATAAAGGCATGTATATTGTGTGAAGTGATTGATACTGATTGATTCCGAATTGAAACATATGCATTTCATGCATAAAGTCATGATTAGATAAAGACAGTTGTGACCGGAGCAGCCAACGTATTTCAGAGCTTTAAGCTCAATGCATAGGGCTTCATGCCCAACATATTTCAGAGCCTAAGGCTCACCGTATCAGGGCATATCACGCCCAACGTATTCAGAGCCGCAGGCTCAATGCAATGTGCCCGTCACTGGGACAGTTCAGGCGCACGGTCACAACAACGTAATAAAATGAAAATGTCACATGCACATTGCATATGCAGATGATTAAATGTGAATTGTGTGAAAGGCGAAGTGCCTTATATTTGTGAAATGACATGCATGTGAGATTTCGTAAATGATATTGTGTGATTATCTGTGAATTGTTTGTATATGCATGAGTTGGGTGGACCATCGATGATGGTTTCTCATTGAGTTCACAAACTCACCCAACATTGCAATTATTTTTCAGGAATTGAAGAGTACCCCGTTAGACACACGGGAGTATGCCTATTGCATGTAGTCAGAGTTCGAGGTTGGGATCAGTTCACGTCTTCATTAGTATTACTCTGATTCATATGCAAATTTGTATTCCGTAGAACAGTGTTGTTATTTCAGAGGGTCTCAACTGATGAATGTTGTGTCTATATTGTGATTACTGAAAGTGTTCAGGATTAGTATTGGGCCTGACTTGGCCATGGATTTCTGTACGTGAAATAGTTAATGACTGTTGAGTGTTTTATGACTGTAATTGATATATGATTAAACAGATTTCAAACTAAAGTGGACCCGAATTGTTGACTGAATTTCGCGCTTACGATGATTAAAAAATGTTTAAAAATGGCATACCGAGATTTTGAACTGTTTGACTGCTCCAGCATACCACCCTCGTGAGACACGGGTTCGGATATCACCCTCGATATCGAGTTCGGGTCTTGCGGGAGTGGGATGCTACATAAACCTTATTGGAATGATATTTGGGCCTGAATTCTTTCTTTTTTGTGTGTATCTGCTTAATTTCCTATCTCTCTAAAACTTGTTTTAATTCTTGATCAAAGCTTGATGAGCTAAAATTTTGTTAATATGATAGACGCATTCCTTTTCAAACCCTTCATCCAAGCACAAACCCCTAAACACTTGCCATTGCTAGCCCCTTGAACCATATTTTTGAGTGCATGCACATGTCTTCATAGTGATGTAAATATTTTATTTCCACTTCCTTACTTTAAGTTGATCTTTGTAGATAGTAGAATTCATTAAAAAAACAGAAAGCTTTCTCACGGGAGATTGGTTACTAAGAAAAGCCAAGAAAGAAAAAAAAGAAAGAAAAAATAATAATAATCAAAAGGCTTTCTTAAAAGGAAAAGAAAGAAAAGTTCAGAAAGCTTTCTAAAAAAAGAGAAGCCTCTTATGAGAAAAGTTATAAAAAATGTGTTAGATTATGTTTGCTGTGTTGGTTTTTGTTTCATTAGGAAAATAATTGTGGTGCATGTACTTATTTTTCTTCCTTCTCTTCAATCCACTCATTTAGCCTCCCGTACATTACAATCTTGAAAAGCCCTCTTGATTTTCAAAATTATAGTTCTTGTAGTGGAGAGGTAGAACTATCACAAGCTTATGGTTGAGAATGGACTAAGCAGATTTTAGAGTGCAATTATCCCAAGACAAGTGAGTGGAGAGATAAACAGTTTGAGAGAAATCTATTTTGTTCAATCTACTGGATTAAATTCTTGAAGTGTTTATTTTCTTAGCGCTCTTTCATTTTGCTTTGGTTGATTTCTAAGAAAGTGATTTTACCAACTTCCTACTCTAGTTTTCAAATATAGACGGTATTCTCTTTTGCACTTATATCTCTTTGACTTTTATAAGCTTTGTCTAGGAGTATAAAGGTCTAAGTGTGGGGGAATTTGATTGAACCCAAGTTTGCTATATTATTTAGTGGCATTTTCATGGTTTTTGTTATACCTTTCAGCTCCTTTTGTTAGATATTGCGCTTAATTTGACCTAAGAGTGCTTGTTTTGAATTAATGTAAATTGAGGGTCAAATTGTCATAATTAATTAACAATTACACTCCCTTAAATTATAGGACAATTGATATTACAAATTATTATTTTTCAATGCAGGTCACTCAAGATTATTACATAAATTGGTGACATTTTCATGACTTTTACTACACTTTTTGACTGCTATTTCTAGATTTTATGCTTAAATTGACTCTTGCGTGTGTAGCTTTATTTAATGTAGTTTGAGAGTCAAAATTGTCACAAATCAGTATTAATTGCACTAATTAATTTTCTAAGAACAATTGATACTGGAAACTACCATTGTTCATTGTAGGAGACTCAAGGAGAAGGGACTCAAGAAGAAGATGTAGAGTCAAGGAAGGCTGAAGTGAAGCCAACAAGTGAACAATCGCAACAGGAAGTTCACTGCAGCAAAATATGAAGAATTCCAGGAAGAACTTTCGGGAAAAGTTCTCCGCAGAAAAAATTAATTATTTCACCACAAAGAAGAAATCAGTAATGAAGCAAAAATCTTTCGAGAAAAGTTTGCCCACAGTGAACTTATCTATCACCGCGGCGAGCCTTCAAATACCCAAACCATTTTCAGAAATTTACCCATTGTGCAACCTAATCCAAATCATCTTTCGTTTAAAAACGTACCATATTAGGTTAAGAGCTGACATATACAGAGGACATATTCAGAACACTTGGCTCTCTCTCAACTTTCGACATCCATCATCACCTCTCCTCCATTTTCATCATCAATTCCTTCATCAACAGTTGTTGCCATGGATGCTTCTAGTGGGTTTCTGATTGTGAGTTCTCTTAAAGTAATGCTTGGCTAAGCACCTTTTCCTTTTGAAGATGTAGCAATTGCTAGAGTTCAACGGGTTTCAAAAGGGAGTAGTTTAATCATGTTTAGCAACATTGTTATGAACTCCTAAGTTTAGGATTTGTAATTTGTAGTCAAATTTTCTTGATTAAAGTTTAATCAAGTGTTGAATGTTTAATGTGTTATTGGATGTAGAACTTGGAGCTTGAATATTTGAATTCTCATATATGTCTATTTGTGATTTTGTTAATTCTCTTTTATCTGCCTAGTTATGTTTGATATTGAGATGATGCTAGATACCAAAATGACCATTTGTATTGACTTACCCATTGTACACACTAAGATGCATTCAACAAGGTTTTAAGAAATGGAGTTTATTGATTAAAACCTTGGAGTTAAAGATTTCTTTAAAGTTTATCATTTGAAACTTAGTGATTTTCACTCCCACCAAGATTTATTTCGAACTATAATAGCCAAAGCTCATTTTTCAAGAGGATTCTATCACATTTGATTATTGTTTTTAATTTTCAAATTCTTATTCCCAAAAATCCAAAAATACTTTTTACACATTTCTCTTACAATTCGTTCAATTTGTTAGTTTTCTAAAAGAATCAAAACCCCCCTCCTAACTACTTTAGTTTGCATTTCATAACATTTAGACTAGCTTAGGTCCATTTCATTAGATTCTAATTAAGTGAGACGACCCGAGGTTGCATTCTATATTTTAATCCTTAGAATTAAATTTTTAATTTGACCTGCAAGGGTAAGTACAAAAAGGCTTCGAATCAAAATGGTGTCGTTGCCGGGGAACCAAGCAATTGGTTTTCTTTAGGTTAGCCGTTGTCATTTTTACTTTTAATTAAGATTAGGAACCTTGTCTTCTACATTTCATTTTACAAAGTTT
Source organism: Erythroxylum carthagenense (assembly GCA_026413575.1). NCBI lineage: Eukaryota > Viridiplantae > Streptophyta > Magnoliopsida > Malpighiales > Erythroxylaceae > Erythroxylum > Erythroxylum carthagenense. The sequence goes on along the minus strand of JANZLD010000008.1, from coordinate 52,547,190 downwards.
AGTGTCATATTTGTCAATAGTATAGGATTTTTATTTTTTTTTGCATAGCATTAAAATTTTGAAAACACAAACAAAAGAATACATCCACAATTGGACTTTTCATACTTAGCATTCCTTTTGCACTCATATAGTTTTTGAGTCTTTTATTTGGTTACTGTTTGATCCATAATTCATATTTTCATACATACTTTCACACACCATACACTTGCATCCATCACATCTCATCTTTTATTTGACTTTGTGTGCTTACAAGTAAATTTTGTTACTTTTTTATTTTCCTATGAATTGTTCCTGTGCATGCCCTAGAAAGCGAAACTCCTGCCTTTCTATCCTGAAATTGAGAGACATTTGAGAAAGATTAGAAAGGAGAGAATAGAAAAAGAGGGAAGTAAGGAAGTTGTCTAAAAAGAGTCTAGTGGGCAAAGTAGTGAGAGTGATCATTTAGAAGGAGTGAATATGGCCGAGAACCCAGCCTTTCTACAAAACCCTAATTTTCATGTTAACCAACCTAGGAATGGTGATAATAGAGGTAATGGGGAGCATGAGAGAGTAGGTGAGAATAATGGGAATCAAAGAAGAAGGACTATTAGGGAAGCAATAACTTCTGACGTGAACATGATCCATTTACTGCTGCTTGTCCTAATTTTGATGTTAATTTTGAAGTTAAAGGATTACTTATGAACTCTCTTCCTAAATCTCATGGCTTGATAGGAGAGGATCCCTACATGCATTTGCAATCTTTGTCCATGATCTGTCAAAGTATAAAACCAATGGGAGTTTCACTTGATCAAGTATTATGGAAGGTTTTTCACCTATCTTTGGAAGGAAAACCAAGAGAGTGGTACATAAGTCTTCCAAGGCATATGGCGAATGCCTACCATAGTTGGGCCAATCTGAGGAACGCTTTCTTGGAGAAGTACTTTCCAGCCTCCCGAATGTAACATCCCGTCCCCAAATGAAAGGTGAGGACCCGAAATATTGTACAAGTGTGCTCAAGGAGAGACAAAGGAAATGCATTGGTTTTGCTCATGCATCTTATTAGCATACATGCATTTATATAATGATTACTGGCTCATAAAGTGGTACATGCATTTATTGACAATTGCCGGGTATGAAAGATAGGAAATGGGAATTTATAAAATTTATGGGTAGAAGGTGTTGAAAGAGTGAAAGTAGTATCTTTGTGGTGCTAAATAGACATTGTATGAGATTATGTATGGCTTTGCAAAAAGGAATGTGTATGTGCATAAGTCTTCACTGTTGAGTTATTGCTTGGGAAGAGCATGTTGGAGTTTTAAATTTTGAGTTTGCGATGAATTAGATGAAGAGTATGTGGTATTAGGTGAAGGATTGAAGTTGACATGTTGATAAGCCATCCTAAGTGTAGGAATGGTGTTCAGGAACTTTAATGGCAAAACTGTACTGATCTAGATAGAATTAGTCAAAGTGGTGTTAATGAAAGCTGTAGCTTATGTTTCCAACTTTTTAACGCCATAAAGTACGCATGTTTTTTTTTATATCGGGGCTAGGAGTTATGATCGATTGAAATTTGGAAGTTGTTTAGGAGGTGTTGAGTAAGACAGAAAGTTTGATT
>JANZLD010000008.1:52506658-52522023 GCA_026413575.1 Erythroxylum carthagenense | reverse complement strand
TACTGGGCCCCCCAAAATTTAAAAAATTTAATATTCGGATCCTCTTATATTAAATTTCTGGCTCCGTCACTGGTCTTATATGATTCTATACATACCATCTTCTGGGTATCTGCTTGCAGTCATGTAACGGAAGATTACGAGCAAGAAATGCTATATCAGAAGATCATTGGGCTAATGACCGAGTCCTTGGGCTTGACACAACAAGATGTGAAGTGGTTCAAGCCCAAAAGTGAAGGTAATGAACCACCGCCACATATCTTGCAATTGGATTTCCTATCCAGTGTCCAGACCCAGGTCATGTAATGGGCTTAGCTCCTCACACAGATCCTCAATTGCTCACTTTGCTTCTCCAAAGCTGCAGCACCAATGGCCTCCAAGTTCATAAAGAAGACTGTGGGTGGGGTCCTGTACATCCACACAAACGCAGTTGTAGTCAGCGCTGGGGACATGATGCATATTATCTCCGGTGGAAGTTTTAATAATCCACCGCATCAGGCAGTAGTCAAGAGGAAACACCACCGGATATCCATTGCATACTTCTATACCCCACCCAAGGACATTAAGGTATCACCACCAACAAAGTTGATTGACTCTAATCATCCTCTACTGTACCGGCCAGTTACATGGAAAGAATACCTCGATGAAAAGGCAGCAGAATTGACCAAAATGCCTTGGAGCATGTAACCCCTGTTGTTGTTGTCTCCGTGTTGAAGTGAATTAATTTCTTGGCTGTTGCATAATTTAGCCTCCATAGAACGAGTTACACAGTACCAATTGCACAACTTCATCATCTACTTCATTGAAGTTAGGCGTTTCATGGTTGTAGGACGATTTACTTTAATTTGAATCCATAAAACATCAACTGCAGGAGCAGGACATCGCTCGAAAGCCTCCTATCCTTCACTTGCCAAACAGGGGTTGCGAAGGGCTATGTAACACGAATAATGCGCGTACATCTCACAACATATTACCAAACATTTAACGTTTGGTAGTTACAATTTTGGAACTTTCAGGGGTCTTCCTGTGCTCTTATTTTACATTTTCTACCATGTTTTTCCCTGCTAAACAAGTTAGGTTTGCACAAAACTTCAAGTTTTGCGGTTAACCCTCAACCGGGGATGCGGTTAGTTACAGTGGGCGGAAATGAAATGAACAAAACCTAAGAAAACCTGTACTCCTACTAGATAGACATAGGCTGTAGCAGTTGGTCAATATGAACATCAAACAATCGTGCAAGACCTCTAAACCAATTCGTATTCAGTAAGGCGACGGTCATCAATCACTCACTTCCAGAGCTTAACGCACTTGTCATGACTAGCAGAAGCTACCACACCAGTAACGCTTGATGCTGCTAAGGATGACACTAGTTTTTCATGAGCAGTCAGTGTCATTGTTTTGTTTTCAGCCATGCTCCATAGTTCCAGAGTCTGAAAACAGCATTTCACAGTGTGTCAAGTCCAATGAGTATGACAAACACTAAACCAATTCCATGTACATAACAACTCCCACTTTCTCTGTCACACAGAAAGGAAATAAAGATTATCCCTAAATTATTCTCACAAGCCAAGTTGCAAGCTGCTGAGAATTTCAGTTCATTGAGAAAATATATGGACTGGATATTTGACCTTAATGTTATGTTGCAAAATCAGTTGCAAAGCTATATGGTGTAAAGCAAAGTAGTGATAACTTGCCTCGTAACAGCCAACAACCAATAAAAAAGGATAAGTTGGATGGAAGACACAAGTGTTAAACTTGTTTCCAGAACAGTTTAACTCATGAACGCAATCCCCTTTGCTGCCAGAGCCAATCTTCCACAATCTGACCGAGTCATCACTCACAGATGCTAAATACTCACCAGAAGGTTCCCAGCATACAGAATGGACAGGGTTTTTATGGCCCTATAATTAGCAACATGGAAAACCCAAATACTGGGTCAGCCACTTCATGTGAACGATATGGAAGTAGTATACAACTACAAGATACAAATCTTATGGAGAACTTGCATGTATACTCAAAGGATAATAAACATGATAGAAATCCTCTAATTTTCACAAATACATCTCAATCTCATATGCAAACTCATTTGGAATATTGACATAGGTTTTTTAATGCTCTAAGGGTTTTACCTGAAATTCAGAACATGTTAGGAAATAAGAAGTGGATTATAGCGGCTTTTTGAGCAGTGATCAGGACAGGTTAGATCCAGAAGAAAGATGCTTTGGGAGAAGGAAGTGGATTTAGATTAATTATGCAGACCAAATGAAGGATCACGGGCAGCAACAAATAAAGAAGTTTTGTAAAATTACTATTTTGTGCCGATAGTACCCTCTCATGTAAAGAAATACAAAAGCCATAAAAAAAACGAGGAATACAAGACCTATTAGGCCAATTTGAACTGTGAGATCTTCCCTCCCTTCTTAAACTCCATCTCACCCTCACTAGCAATTAAAAATGTCCATAAGTGACTTACTAATGTGAGATTCAATCCCAAGACTTTAACCTCAAAAGGCACTGACAGTAGGGTGGACTCTTAGACCAAACACCTAGTTCATAGTAATTTCTATTTGCAAAAGGAACACCTGGCAAAAATTTCAACTCAAGTATTAGCAAGAGCCAAAATTGAAACCTAAAAACTATAAGCTCCAATCACAATTGCAATGCACACAAACTACAATAATGTGAGACCTTTACAATCACTGAAGCATGCATAACAATCTGTCATTTGATTGCTTTTCACCAATTTAAAGTTGGTTTTAACATGCAAATCCAATAAAAGTCTTCCGAGTTTGAAAAAAACTAAAAGGGAACAATAACTAGAAGTTACAAACCTGCAATTTAATCCTGCTACTTGAGGTTTCAACATCAAAAATAGTTACCAAATTTTCAGATGTAGCTGCCAGGATCCGTCCAAATCGAGGTTGAAATCTCATCAGGGTAGCCCCAGACTGTAATATTAAAAAAGTCAAGAAAAAACCTAACTGTGATAAACCAAGGGTTCAAATTTATATATTATTCCTCCCAGATAGGAGTACACTACATTCTATACCTTGAACACCCCTGCGCAGCTGCCATTTTTTATATTCCAGTAGCGCATCTCACTATTGTTATCACAGGAACAGATGAGATCCTCTTTAGTAGGGTGGAAGTCTACAGACGTAACAGTTGTGGCATGTCCCATAAACGTACGGATTGAAAAGCCAGGCTGCAAATTAGAATGAAGTTTTATAACTACAAAAGAAGGGGCATCAGAAGAACTGGCTCATGGTTCCACAACAGTTGTACAATTTATGTACCATTTGAAGATAAACAGTTATCATATTCCGGTATCCTTCAATCATACAGTAGATTAATTTCAAAATTCTACTGTTTGCAGGCAAAAACAAATGTTTGTTAAAATCTACCATAAGTAGACCAATATTACTAACATTATCAGATTCCCAAACCCTAACAGTTTTATCAGCTGAAGATGTAGCAAGCCTTGACATGTTTGTGCTGAAACGAACATCAGTAATCCATTGAGAATGTTCCTCAAGGGTAGACTTCACTGTAAAAGACTCTGCACACCACAATGTAACCTGTAGTACATGACCATGACAATGACAATTTTAAAAAAAAGAATTGTTTGAAGAAGGATTTAACATCTCCTGCACCAGTTTTTTTTAAATGCATTTATGACATTCCAGCAGACTCGCATATATATAATAGTTACCTTCTTATCATGCCCACCAGTAGCAAGTAATTTTCCATCTGAAGAGAAGTCACAGCATTCAACTTTACTTGCACTTGCAGGAATATTCCGGATCTCCGAAAATGTAATACCTGTCTTGGAAATAATGTCAAGCTCTAATGGCCAAATACAGAATATATAAAAAAGATTGAAACTTTTTGTAGAAGGGGCATGAACCAAAAACTATATTTTAAAGAGAGAAATACTGTTACTACTTATTAAAGATGAGCGAAATGAAAATTGATTTATGAGTGACCACTATTAATGTTCATACTCTGGCAATATTAGTTGCACAAACCATACCAGATAGTAATCAAGGATATTGCCAATATATGCAAACAAACAAAATCTATTAATAGTTTGCATCCATTGGTAAATTTTCTTCATCTATTGACTACTTGACATTGTAAAGTCATAAATGTCAACTAATTGTATCTTATTGGTAAAAACACTCAATTATCATCTGTAAAAATTAGTTAACTGTGTCCATCTCTAATAAATAGTTTTGCCTGTATCCCTTCTTGACAATTTAGCTAAAGAAAAAATCATCTCTCCATCCCAATTTCCTAGGTGTGGCTGATTGCTTTATTCCATACCAATGCTTAGTGGATGGAACAGATCAGTCAATCCAACTGGCACGGTCATTGATATGAATCAGTTACACAGTGAAAACTGGTAAGTAGAACAAGTTTTAGGTAATTTTTTAACTCCAAACAATTTGTTCTGATTTCATCAAAACTGGGTTAATTAGTTAAACCTTCACCTTCTAAGTGTTCTTACAGTACTGTGGTCAGACTAATAAGGAAGTTATACCTTTGGTGACATCTCCAGATTGACCAACTCGATCTCTAGGATCTGCCGCATCATGTGAAAAGAAGGATTCTACATTCTCGTCTAGAATCTTATCATCCACAAACCGATCAATATCAGCCTGCATTTAATAGTCTCAATCATCCAACTTTTACATGTAAATGACAACCACAATTCGTTCATAATGAGATATCAGAGAAACTATCACAAAATTGTAAAATTACACAAGTATGTGAGTGTTCTGCCAGTATTAGTATAGAAGTAAATTAGAAGCCAACAATCAATTTCCCTCCACATCTCCTTGAGGACAAATCAATTTACATCCTCTTTGACAACTTTTTGAGTTTAAATGCAACAAATTCCAGAGGTCATTAAAAATATATTATCATTGACAAACATATACTAGTATGAAGAAAACAACTGGCTTTGGAAATTATAGATTTCAGAATTGCAACTTATTTTGCCTTTTCAAACTCAAAAAAACATCAGGTTTCATAGTTGAAGTTATCTCAACAATGAAACATTAAACGTTTAAAGCCCATTGTAAGCACAAGGTATTCAAAAAACACTATATTTGCTTGTCCCATCTTACATCAATTAACAAAGCAACACATTTAAAGGTTAAAATATTAGTAGCAAGCTTAAAAAATGGAAATTTAGAAGGTCAAAAATGCTGTAGAAGATAAATTAGTTTGCTAACCAACTCATTTGCAGCTGATCCAAGGGAACCCAAGCCATCAGATCCAAACATAAGCAAAGGTTTCGAGGATCCACCACTGTGTGACAAAGGCATAGACATAGCATCTCCTGGTGTGTGTGTAGAAGGTGTTGATGGAGAACTTGGAGATGGTCCAGCAGTGTTACCAGTCCCCGAGCTATTGGCAGGGCCTGAAGATGATCCCGGTTGCTTTCTCTTGCGTCCAATCTGACTTTTTGAAGCCTTTAAGGAACAGAACATAATGAAAAGAGAACCAAAGAAAAATAATTTCAATAATGTAAATAGTACAGAACATTCATGGCTGAAGCATCCACAGATTTGAAATTAAATCCATCAAGTATGCAGATAGGAATTCCAATTTCCGGAAAAGGAACTTTTCTAAACAAAAAAGAAAAGAAAATAAACAACGATTATCTAAGAACAAAGTCAAAGGAAAACTTTTTAAGGTCCATAAATGTTCTCAGCATACAAGAGGATGGTAGTTTTCTTCAAACATTTTACTTGAGCACCAAATATTTTGATGAACGGATGATCATAGAAATCTGACCTACATGACATTCCAACCGTCAGGCCATTTATTTTTCCTTTTGAAAGCTGACATCAGAAAATCAACAGTTTAAATATAGCATACCTGTTCATTTCCTTGGAAGGTGCTTGACATGCTGCCATCAATAGTCATTCCACCAGAACCAATAATTTTTTCTTGCTGTGCGAGGTGTTGATTTGAGCTCTGAGATTGTTGACTTGAAAGAGGATGCTGTGGGTACTGTTGCTGCTGTTGACTGTTCTGCATATGTTGTTGCTGCAACTGGAAACCTCAACCATTTAAGCAAATCCATGATGAAAATTTGCTGAAGAAAGCAAACAGAAGAAAAAAATCCTCAGTCTAACATCAGAGAGATAAGTACCTTAGCCAGCACATCTGTTTCAGCACGGGACATTACAGGAGAACCAACATGCATTGGTGATCCAATGTTGCTGAGCGCATCAGCAGAATTAAATGAGCCATCCTTCCCAACAGCCATGGTCTGGCTATTCACAAGCATTTTTAGCTTTCTACGCTCCAAATCATTAACAGATGGAGATGGCAAGTTTTGCTGTGCTTGAAGCATCAATTGCTGCTGAAGTTGAAATTTGTTAAGAGACTGTGGAGACTGCATCAACCTTTGATGTTGAAGGAGCCCAAGCTGCTCCAGCCCCTAAAAAAGGAACCAAGGTCAGAACTGTAATGCAGGAAAAATAAAAAGGATGAAATAAAATAAGTTTAGCGCAATATATTTTAAATAAATTTGCCAAAATTTCCCTATGCATCACTCAAGGAGGTTAAGTGACGCAATCAGTTGTCGTTTCGGAAACTTACAGTCAAAGGCCATCCTTTCAAAGTCAATTTGTCTCCCCCTTGTGTTGATCCTATACAAATACCAAAACCAGTTAGTTGCAAACTCAAATGATAAGTACTTCACACAGTTTGGTAATCAAATTAACAATTCACCCCTTGATAACCAAATCTAGAAAGACAAAGGAAAACAGAAAAGATTAATGAATTGAACATCCTAAGGTATAAGAATGCAATAAATTTGGATTCCTTTCTTTTCTCTATGACACAGCATTTCAAATCCAAAACAGAAAAAGTGAAAAAAATAAAGCGGAATGAAGAGAAATCGACAAGACAGTTAAAGAGTTATGAAAAAGGTATGGAGGAAAAGGGTCTCAATTCCACCGCTAAACCTGAAAATACAAGTCAACCAAATATTTACAGTAATGTAAAAGCAAAACCTAAGCATAAGCCCACAGATAAAAAAAATCTCACTCCCTAAATTGGCATCAATAAAAATGCCATTTGAACCACTGCATTAATCTACAATAAATTTTCAACATCTTATGGTTATTTTCCATTTCATGATAGTTGTCTCCAGAAATATGATTAATATCAGCGTCCAGATGAAATTTTAACAAAGAATTTTTCATTGACAAATAAAATTTATCCTACCAAACTAGCATGTGAGGAATGCCATCAGCTAGCAATCACAAATCAGATTGAACTTTCGTAAGCAACAGGTAATACCAAATTTTTACAAATAAATCTAACAGAAATGCCCAAATGGGAAAGTAAATTTTTGTTCCAGAAAAGTTTCTAGACAGAAAGTACCATGAATTCCCATTAAAGATCCTTCAGAACCAGCATTCCTCGAATTAATAATTGCAGCCATCTCAGTCTTCATCTCCTGTTTCACAAGATTATATTAGAAAAATGGAGCATGTTAAATTTTAAACTCACAAACAACTTTACCTGGGTAGACACAGGCAGCTGTTGACTACGGTTTTGAATACTTGAGCATCCAGGTGCACCATGTAGTGTATGTCTGGGAAAAAGAAGAAAAAAAATGTGCATAAAGGTTTCACTAATTTGATTGTTAAAAAAATGTAATATCCCATAAGCATAGCAATAAAAACCACGGTGAAGAAGAGTACCCAGGAGGTTGACCACCCAATGCTGTTTTCAACAACGATGCATTATTAGGATCTAGAAGCTGACCCACATTGTCACTTAGCCGTTGCTGCAAATAGAAATGTTAGAATGGAAACCATATTGATACAAGAATGAAGTCTATTGTTCACCAAAAAAATGAAAAAATCTTCCAATCTTCCTTGCTTCATAAAAACTTAGCACCTTCATTGCCACATCATCAGAGGAATTCCTCTGAAGTGGAAGCTTTAATCTATCCTCGTAAATTTGTGTTGCCATAGCACTTGCAGTTGCAGTGTTATGTCTTGATGCATCATTAGTGGCAAGTCCAATGGAACCACCATTCAGATGTTGGTTCCCATCTCTTCTTTGGTGTTGCTGCTGCTGCTGCTGCTGTTGAGCATGCCTCTGTAGCAAAAGCTGCGGCATCTGCATCTGCTGATGTTGCTGAGGTTTTGGATGTGGATGATGTTGTTGCTGTTGTAATTCCCGAGCCTTAGCCAATTGACTCTACCATTTACCATAATATTTAGCAAGATTACAAGTTATACTTGACATAACGAATATATGACATACAATTGAATATATGCCCTAATAAAAATGACTAGTTCATTTCTATTAAAGATACCTACACTCAAGCAGAAGTAGAGAAGTGAATTGAAAAACTTGGTAACCTCCAAACTGGAACAAAAAGAAACCTAGGACAACCATATGCATCTTTTCTTTCTACAAATAACACTAGATATTGCCAAGCTAATGACGTCAAACAGAAGTTGTTCCAGCCAATTTAGACAAAGAATTGATGGCTGCAAATCAAACTTAGACAAGTTGAATTGATTGAAAAATCTATAAACCAACCTCAATATAAGATGCAGCAGCTTCTGAGTGCTTCTCATTTGTCCTAGCAATGAATATGTCCCAGAAAACAGACCACCACTCAAAGAGAAAACCACCTGGTGCATCAATAGCTATACCAAAAAAGAATCAAGTGATTATTATAATAACGTTAAGGAAATGGAAGAGCATAAGGTAAGGAATTTCTTTTGGCTATTTCTTCTGTTTTATCTTTTTATAACTTGAGCATCTATTCAGTTTGACAGTTGTCTTACCCACAGGATCTGTGGAGACATTCCCTTCAGCTTGAAATGCCTTCGCAGAGGCATGCAGTTTCCGCTTGATGAGGTAATCATATATGTAAACATCCAACCTTGAATGAAGCAGGCAATCCATCAGAACTCCAAAAATGTTAAACATCTCAATAAAGCAGATAGAAGTGGGACAATTGCAAGCAGCAAGAACCCAAAGCAGGCAGTTGTGAAGTTCTACTGAAAAAGAACTGAAGATTGGTCTTGTAAATTGTCAGCACTCAATCCTTCTTTAGACAAATAATGTCAACACAAATGTGGAACTTACGAAGTAAAATCTCACGTCAACCCGCAACAGGCAAAGAGAGGAACAAACTTTCCTTCTGTAGGTTTCAGAACCAAAGCAGTGGAGCTTAACAATTAATTTCAAGCAGGCAAAAGAATTAAAGTTTAATATACCTCTCCAATTTACTACAAAAAGTATTATTACCATATTTATTTTCTACTTCCTCATCAAAGTGCAGGATAACCCCATGGGCTTGCAGGTTTCTTCTACCAATTGGGACCCACATAACAATCAAAACAACAGAAAAATGGGTTACAGTTCGTGTGCGCAAAATGGAAGATGAACAACCCACAACGTGTTTGATATTTTCTTGATTTACAACCGATTGCCAGGATAAATAAGCAAAACAAGTTATTCCACGATGGCAAGTAAATTATTTCATTTCATTAAAGTGAAGAAATGATTTCACCTTAACAGATGAAACAAATATGCATACTTGGAAGGACACACAAACGGAATCGTATAAAAGGAAACCCAACTAGCGTAAAATGCCAGCCAATAGTCATTACAAAATACCAGCACCAAAATATCAAAACCCTAGACACAGAACCGATTCAAAACCACCCAAAACGTCTAAAATAGAGAAAATGAGGAAAACCCACAAACGCTACGACTTGCAATACTGTAACGAAGTGTCATAAATGAGTAAAACTTACATTTTATCAGCTTCCCAGTTAGTATGAGACATGATTATCGTAATACTTAGAATTCCAATAGGAAACTAAAGAATTGGAGAAGCTTGAAAGGTAGAAATCTTTGGACAAATACGAGTTCCTGAGAGAAAACCCTCTAAAGAAAGTCGCAGAATAAACCACCTGCAATTATAACAGAAGAAAATGGTAATGTCTAGTTCGCTCTATGTGGGCGCGTATGCCTTTTTGTTTGTGAGATTACAGGTTTATCGTATCTGTATTTCTTTCATATTCTCTACATGTGTGCAAGGACATCTCTGGCGGCCGCTTTTGCACACACATCCTTCGATGACGACAATAATAATAATAATAATAATAATAAGAGTTTCATTTCATCTCCCTAATTTATCAATTTAAATAAGATTTTATTTATTCTTTTTCTTGCATAAATGAATTTCAGTTGTGCTAGTACGTATTAGTATCCTTTACGAACTACTAGTGAGATATATTTTTATTTTTATAAAGATTTGACTATTCTGAAATATGCATTATACGGTTATAGTTTTCGTTTAGGATTAAAACTTACAAAATAAATACTTGATATCAAATGAAACAATAATGTATCAAAAATTCAAAATAATCATCTCACTCAATCACAATATAAATTTTTAGATTGCTTAATGTATTTCGTGAAACTAATAAAATTTAATTATTTCATCAATTAAACTTATTTTGACGATGGTTAAATAATTCTTTAAATTGAGATCTCCAAGATTATTCACATTTCAGTTGATGGTTAGAGACAAATTGAAAGTTAAACGGTAGGAATTCTAAAGATTCTCTATGTATTATAAGAGTTGTCATAATTTAATATTATTTATGACCTATTCTACTTAAGGATAACTTAATTGGAAGTCATCCTATGTAAAATAAATTATATCAAAGTAATTGAGCAATTATAAGATTTACTACTCTAAAGTTATTAGATATAATATTTTAATATTCTCAATTCTTATTAAATTAAAAAATTATTGACTAAGGTTGAATGACTCTTTAAAATAATTTTTAAATGTCATTAAAATTAATTGCTATTGTTGGATAATTAAATATGGTTGAATTAAAAAAAAGACATTTAAATACTTAGTCACACCATAAAGTGTATAGGAGAAGGTGATTGATAAGAGAGCTAGAAAGGATGCATTTATCTTAGAGAACCAATTTGGGTTTATGTTAGGATAGAGAACCAATTTGGATAGATTAATGTTAAGTATTTAGAGTGTAACTTTTCAGGTCATAAGATGGCTTCTAATGTGGAGGTAAAGATTGGTTTAGAAATTATACTACAAAAGAGTGTTTTAAGTATCTATAATCTATTATCCAAAGCAATGGAGAAATCGATAAATATATAGTTTACTGTATCAAATCAAGTTAGTTTAATTGGAGAAGTGTTTTAAGAGTTTTATGTGACAAGAACAGACGACTCAAGTTTAAAGGAAATTTTATTATTTAACGATTAGACCAGCTATGCAATACGAGGAGTGTTGACCTGTCAAACATCTAAGTTAATGGTGGCAGAGATGAGGATGCTTCGTTAGATGAGCAACATTATTGGAAGGGATAAGGTTAGGAAAGTAATAATAAGAAATAAATTAAAGGTGGTTAATAATAAAAAGATTTAAGAGAGAGAAGGCTTAGACGGTTAGGATATATTAAGAGGAGACACTCTGACGTTCCAGTGAGAAGATGTGAGAAAATTGTACTTAAGAATTGTAAGTAAAAAAAGAAAGACTCAAGAAGAATTGAAAAGAGATGATCAAGAATGATATAACTATGTTGAAATTTACTGAAGACATGGTCCTTAATAAATTTTTTTTGGCATACTTAAGTAAAAGATCTCATATAAAGAGATCTTTTTCTTTCTTATAGGTTTTTTAATCATTTTCCTTCGAGGAGTATGTTTTGTATTTAACATAAATATTTTCTTATTTAGCCTAAATATTTTCTTGTAATGATTAGTTCAATTATTTATTTACTTGTTTCCTTATTTGTTTGTGTATTTATTTGCTTATTTATTTTTATTCTTATTCTTAACATTGTTCTATATTTATTATATTATTGATTTTATTAAATATTTTTATATATTTATTTATATGAATTTATTTATTTATTTGTTTGTTTGTTTATCTATTTTTTATTATCATTATCTCTTATGTATATTTTATTATTATTTTATTTCTATTATATATATGTATATATTTATATATATGTGGATCTATCGGAAACAATTATTTTACCACTTAGAAATAAGGCTATATACTTCTGGACCTTGTTAGACCCTGCGATCAGCAAGACATTTACTGAGTTATTGGTGTTGGTGTAGTCTTCAATATAATATATTTAGAATTATAATTTACATTCATTGTCAACATATTTAGATACCTATTGAGTCACAAATGAAGAACAATTAAAAAGAAAAAAATAATTTAATTAAATTTAACTTGATTGTAAAGTTTGAGAAACTTTAAGATTAAATATTAGATATCATTGGAATCTAATTGGTATTTACATAAAAATATTTGATTAAAATTAAAATTTTTAATTGAAATTAGATGTATATTTTAATTAAGTTTAGGGCTTTTTGACTCGAGTTCTGCTTGAAACAAATTATAAAAGCTTAGGTTCAACCTGAGGGTCGTGGCTCGAGCTTGAGCCTGATCATGATTAAGTGACCTGGACCCATTAATTTTACTTTTAAAAATGATATCATTTTATTTAAAATAACATCATTTATACTTGATGTATTTAAGATTCGGACAGATTGTGTCCGAGATTAGCATTCTAAGCTTACTCCTTAGTACAATGCTTTTCGAGTTGTCTTTTAACTTATTTGTGAGAATATTTTAAAGGATAAATAATTGTGTGACCAAAGTAGCTTTCATAAAATTTTTAGAATTTGATAGGACGTATATTAAAAAATTACACTTTATAATAAAGTATTATGATGCCTTCTTCGCTAAGTTTGGAAATTAAAGTAATTTTTAAGAAATTATAACAAAAACATATTTTTTTTCTTCCATGGGATATGACGAGGTTACGTCTTTAATCCCAAGAGTTGTATCATATAAAATCTTTAGTTTCGTAATGTGTTAAATTCACACAGGTTAGCTTCTACCAATTATTGAAACTAGGACGCAAAAAAGCTGCAAGTAGACAAATTCTAATGCCACATGAATGGGATGGAGATACTTCAGAAAAACATCAACGTTCAGAAACAAGCCTTAATCTAAACTTGCTCCGTCTATTGAACTAGTTCTCTGCTCAGCAATTTGCCAAGTTCAGGATGACAATTATTTCCCAGAATCATACTCTCAAGATAGTCTACTAATGCGTTACAATCGCTTAACAATCTAAAATTTCCATGATTCTTATCTTACAAAAAGTAAATCCATCTTAACAAATTGTTCTGAAAAATCATATTGACCAACTTCTTTTTTCAAAAAATTGGAAACTTCATCAATAAAACTTGAAGGCCGATAAGTTTCCCGGAGAGATTAAGAGGTAGTTTTTCTTATTCCTTGAAGTCATCTTTGTCATCAACAGGAATCGGTGCGTTCCTCCAAAATACAGCAAGAGCACTCCCACCAAGCTGTGAGGGGGAATGTAGCAGAATTAATAAGGTCAAGATTAATTCCCAATTAAATAACCGATGAAAGAAAAAAACTACCGGGAATTCTTGACAACTGTAGAAGTCTTACCGCCATACAAACAACACTAACAGCTGAAGGCACAGCCACAAGGGGGTTTGTGAAATGCTTCTGAGCAAGTAAAAATCCAAGTGCAGAGCTCTGCAGGCAAATAAAAATATCATACTAACACTTAGGAGGAAAACACTTGGGCCAGCGCAAAAACTTGTCGCACTTAACTACCTGCATCCCACATTCTATGGATATGGTACGAGAAGTTGATTCACCAAATGATAATTTTGACAACCAATAACCTAGAGCAAATGCTGCAGCATGTAACAGAGCTACTGGCATTATCAACTGTGCACCTTGGGCTTTCAAAACATCTGACACTTGTCCAATCTACCAAAAGTTGTATGAAACTCAGTTTCAACCATGAAACAAATAACAGCCCAGATATACAATACACAAGTCAGAACAGCCAAGTCATTATTACAGTGAATACATGAAATGTTATTCCTCAAACTTACTGGACTTGCACAGAGCAGAGTTGTGAGAATGACTCCAATCAATGGTGTCACCGTGATTATCTTTGAAGTGAATTTGGGAAAGAATTCATTCGCTAGAACTGCATTTTAAACAAATTATCACATTATGGTAGAACGTCGGCATACAAGAACATGGAAGGCCAATGGTGAAATGCAAAGTCTTCAACCAATTGATGCAAGAACTTTTAAGTTACCTCCGACAACAGTTGGTACTAAAACAACCTGAAAAGTGCTGATAGCAAGACCCTGCAATGGGATCATATCAAAATTATTTGTAATTTTGTAGTTGAACTTTTTCTCATACTCTGCTAACAGCCAACGGTTTTTCTGACATGGAGATTACACACTTCACAAGTTATTGACTTTGGAACTTACTGCAGCATCAACAGGAACCAGCTGACCGGCAAGAAGCTTAGTAAGAAGTGGTGTCATAATAATGGCTCCAATAGTTGAACACCTTCGGAAATTCAATAAAATAAGTTACAAAACAAGTTGAAAATATTCAATTGAAGGGGAACAACTAACTGATACAATTCCTGACTCGTATATTTGCATGAGGAGCGAGTCTTGAGCAATGATAAGGTTCCAAAAAAGAGATGCGTGGAACAACTTAGAGAAAAAATGTGGGACTTTAAAGGATCCCATATGATTAAGGGGAAAGAGTGAAGAACAAGAAAAGATGAAAATCTAACTTGAGTTTGACAATCTATAATAAAATAAAGCGTTTCTGCTAAGATAGCCTTTCATTATAGCTGTACACAGTTCAGTTATAATAGTAGACAAAGTAATCGGTAAGAGCATAAAATGGTTTACTGCTAAAATTGCTACAAGAAGTTATTTTCCCAAAGAAAATATGCTTCCACGTACGTTGTCATAAGAACTGAAAGTGCTACATTTCCTTTTGATATGTAGGTTGCGACATTAGATGCCTGTCCTCCAGGGCAACATGAGACCAAGATAAGACCAGTTGCAAGAGGGGCCGATAGTTTCAAAGTCTAGAAATGAAAAGAATAGCAAAATCAGCAACCTCAGTTGGAAATTAAAATTTCAGTAAGTTGGCAACTATTTTTCTTTTCTCAGATCATCAGTCTAAAACAAAATACAAGTTGGAGCATGCTCTTCAATGAGCATCCCAGAAGTAAAGATGCGGTCCAATATTGACAATTAATGACATGGTAACTTTGTCTACACTTAAAATCTGAAGCGTAGGTAAAACTGATTCTCACTCTGCCTTCAAAGATAGTATACCTGTTAGATTTCTAAATGCAATGCCTGAGAGAATGAAAATACACATTCCAAATGTTAAGACTTTCACAAGTACGATTATGAAAGAATACAAAAAACTTGGA
>JANZLD010000008.1:52255991-52266866 GCA_026413575.1 Erythroxylum carthagenense | reverse complement strand
CATCTAGTAATGGGAAATTATTTAACTGTTATAGAGGCACCGTTGGATTGTCATTCCACGGATATTGCTGGGACTTCCAGACAGTAGTTCAGAAGTTACAGGTGAGTAACCTAGTTGGTTCCTCAATTTCTAATTGTTAAATGCTCTGTGTGAACTGTTTACGAATGTGAATTGTATGATTACGGGAATGACTAGGATCGAAATGCATGCTTTTGATAAATTGGGTTTGACTGCTACATGATTATGAGAAATTGTGATAATGGGCTTTCATAGCCATATGACTGTGATTTATTGAGCATTTGCATTTCATGCATAAATGCATGAACAGATAATGAACGTTGTGATCGCCACTAATACTGAAAGGAGCCTTAAGCTTGAACACTGTCACTGAATCGGGCCTCGAGCTCGAGGGGAGTTAGTGCATCCTGCATGAGGGCTCTCCTACTCCCTAGATGCGTCCACTGAACACTGATTACTGATTTAGCGCTCGGTCACAACACTGAAATAAACTGGGAAAGAGTCACATATGCATTGCATATAAATGAGTTAACTGATTTGTGATAATTACTGAGTTCTATGATGGCATGAGAAATTGCAAACTGTTATATGATATTTGAATGTTACTGTGTTATGCTGTACGCAATCTGTGTAATGTATGGATTGAGTGAACCATCGACGATGGTATCTCATTGAGTTCGCAAACTCACCCAAAATTGCATCTAATTTTTCAGGACTGATAGATTAGACCTCTAGTCTCAGAGATAGTCTTTTCCTGCCGTGTGAGCGTGTTGGCAAGAAAAGTGATGGCACACAGGTCGGTCTCGCTGGGATGGTTTTTAAGGATGACTTAGTATAGACTTTTGTATCAGTTTCCTTTTTGGAGTTTTGGTATTTAGACCGTAGGGAACTGATAGACTTATCTATATTTCTGTTTGATGTTTTGAAATGAGAAAAATATTATGGTTTTAAACTTTAGTGATTTTGATATTGCGGTTTCATTATATTAATGCCATGTGGATTATAAAATCGATCGTACGCGATGCACCCTTATTGTGGGATGCGCGTCGGACGACCCGGTGAGTACCCTACGGTAAGGGGGTGCTACATACCTGCCTCCAAGTTTCTGGGTAATGTGAGCAGCTACAGATGGCGTGGAGGAGGAGACTGGAGATGGGGTAGAAGGGTGGGAGGGTAGTGCTGGAAAATCAATAATGTTTTGGGAGGTAATATTTGGCATTTTGAGGATGAAGGTGGCAAAAAAGGAAAGAGATGGTGTAGTAGGAGGGCAATGCAGAAAAGTTTAGTTATAAAACGGAAAGAGAAGTTGATAGGAAGTTTAGAAAGGAGAGGAAAGGATAGCTATACCCCTAGAGGCAACCAGGGTTGAAAGAAACAAAGAGCTACAGAGAGGGAAGGTGTTGTGGGAGGGGATGAAGGGGGTGAGTGAAAAGAGGAAAAGTGGGGAAGGGGACAAAGATTTGAGAAAGCAAGAAACAAAGGATGTAAATTTAGTCGAGAAGAAAGAAAGGGAGATTCATACTTGCACTGCTCTTAGAGAAAAGAAGGAGAGTCTCTCATTAACCCATTTGTATGATACGAAATGTAAAACTCTGCTATTTTAAGATTAATCTTATTAAGTGCTTGTATGAATCTTAGAAGGATGCTTGCTTCAAACATTAAATTGGGTGTAGTTACAAATTTGATAAATCAAACTTTCAGTTGAACATCTAAATTTAGTAGCATTTGCTTTAACGTCACCATTAGTTTTAGATAATTTTCTCATTGACAACTAATTGTCTACTTATTAGTTTGACTTTCTTTATATGAAATTTTTTTAAAATTTTCAAAACAGATATTCATTGTGAAATAAAAATGTCATTATCATTTTGATAAATATTTAACATAAATAATCAATTTATTAAAATATATTATTGCTTTTAAGTATGCCATCTCAAATTATTAAAATAAATTTAAATTCCTCAAGTTACATAAAAAACTATTCTTTTTAGTTTACTACTAGTCCTGACCTTGGAAAAGGGCAAGAAGAGCACCTGCCAAGGGCTTACCCTTATAAAGCAACATCCCAAGACTTTTCTATGCACACTCATTCTTGATGAATGCATAATATCAAATATTTTTGCTCATAAAGATGCTAATTAATGGCTGTGTTAGAGAAGTAAAAGAGGTTGTCGTTTCTTCAACTTCCAAATTTAACGTTAGCTTTTTTATGTTGATTATTTATAAATTTCTTTCAGGCATTTCACTGTATTTCTTACCCCATAACTTCTTTATTTCCATCAACATATAAATCTAAGATACTTCAATTCAAGAATTGGAAGCAAAAGATTTTCATAGTTTTGACTTTTGAGTGATAATTTAAAGGTAAAATTTTTTAATTTTCTATATGTTTTTTAGCTTACTAATACTTGAATATATTATAATTAATTTATCTTATTAAAAAACATTTGTTCGCACATTCAACGTCTGACAATGTTTATGTGGACATGATATTCCTACTCTCAGGTTGTTTATTTTAACTCTTCATATTTTCTAATAAATATGTATTAATATTTTCTCCTTTTTATTTGGTAATATATTCATGTTGTTATTAAATTGATTTTAATTATAAATTAAATTAAATAATGAATTACAGTTTATATACATTATAAGTGTCTTATATGATATTTTCTTTGGATAAATTATCATCTTTATTAACGATGACAATAATCTAAAAGAGTATAAATGATTTTAGGTAAATAAATTAAAAGTGTTTCTAACACATACACCCAAAACTCCGCTTACATTTAGAAAGAAACTATCAATTAACAACAATTATTGATCTAATTAAAGAAGAATTCAACATAATGAGAGTGACAGAGTAATAAATTGGCTGAAACATTCATGTCTGAGAGAAACACCCAACGAAAGAAGAAAAATAACAATTAAGAAAAGGGTTTACAAAATAATTCGGTTTGGATAAAAATTTATGATTGCCCTATTTTTATTTGTAATAAATTTAATGATGTGTAATATTTATTTTACATAAATGCTTACTTGACAAAAAGTTCTATTTATATAATAAATTATGAAAATAATATTAATTATAATATTAATGTCAAACTAATTTTATAATAAATTAAAATTTTGAATATTTTATTAATACTTTTATTGATTCAAACTAGTATTTTTCGTTATTTTAAATATAATTTACTCTATTTTCTTGAAAGTATGTTAAATTCTTGTATTTTTAGGAATTAGTGTTTCTCTATCATAAAAGTTTGCTTTTTGTTTTTTCATTTTAAATATAGGATATTAAATTTTGCTCTTATTTTTTCTTTTGTCACAGATATAATACCATTGATATATTTTTATGATATATTGTCGTGTTATTGGTGTTCTGTTCTACCTGTATATTTTTTCCAATTATGTACATATATTTTATTATTTTTTTAGTTCAATTGTGTTAGAATTAGTTTATATTATGTCGACTAAAAAGTATTTGTCTGGAAGTGAAAAAAAAGGAAAGAAAAAAGAAAATAAGTGGATCATAAATTGTCACTAAATAGGATCAACGATGACTTTAGGACTTTTAGCTAAAGTCTTGTTGCTAAAAGTCCCCTCTGTTGTAGTGTATCTTGTTACTTGGCGCTAATTACGCCTCTCATTGCTTAACCAATTCCTTTTTATATCCTATCCCGATATGCCTGGTTGTTTTTGTACACTTCATTTAGCTAATCAAAGCTAAAATATACGAGCTGAATAAGCACTGGATTTTGGCACCCTTTATTATGCTTTCTTGCTTTTGTTAGTCAAAAATTTATTTTATGTTGGCAAAGAAGCCCTGACGCTTAGTCATAACTGCAGAGATTCACGGAAAATATGATGGCTGAGAACTTGTACCACCCTAAACCTTGGAACATAGAAGAATTGGCTGCTAGGTCATACCATGAAAATGGGTCTACCCTTTTCAACTTTTAATATCAGTGTGTTCATTGATGCCCGTCTTGATCCATTAAAATGTACAAAATGGCCATTCTAGACGAATGATTAGGTGCCACTGCGAAAGCTAAGGAAGCAATCAACAAGCTTCCTTTTTTTTGGGGGGTAGGTGCAAGCAACAAGCATTGCAAGGAAAAGTAAAAGAATAATAATGCACTTTTGTATAGCATTTATAATATAATTATGTGGTCCCTCGCAGAATAATGTACCTAACTGTCTCGTAAGCAAAACTCTGGGAGACCAAACAAAAGCCACCTAGAGCTAGAGGAGAACCGTCGTCTATCTTGGATGCTCTCACATTCAGTCCTCAAGATAAAGTTGGAACCTGTGGGCAAGAATATCGAGCTAGCAATGTCAAGAACGTGATTTTTCTCATGTACAGTTCACCTAATTTCTCATCCAAGATCTCTACACTTCATTAACTTGATAACTCAGGTTGGCCTACTCTTACACATCCATCTTCTTCTTGCTTTCGTAAATCATTTTGTTATGAAGTGAAGATTTGGAAGTTTTTTTGTAAAGATATCCCTTTTGGATAGCCTCGTTGAGAAAACTGAATCATATTTATGGATGATCCCTCAAGATAAAGGTACGATGACATGATTATTACTACCCGCTACCTTCATGCTGTGTGAAAGGAAAGTCTCAAAGTTTGGGTAGAAGACCTGGTTATTTGTGATTGCACTTTCATCAATACACGCTTCCGTAAAGATTTATGCTCAACGCTGATATAAATACTGAAAGGGATGTTGTTAGGTGAAGCAGTTTAGAACAAATAGCAATCTTATAAAACAGATGGAGACTGCTAGTGTAACATCTACTTCTTTACAACTATTATACCATATAATTTGGCTAAGGCTAAACATAAACGATGCTATTCGTTCATATCGCGTGAGAAGCACTGAATTGTAATTTGTTAAACAAGTCTTCTCAATGTATCAGTAGAATAAGGGATCAGAAGCAATCTTGCCTCAGCCAAGTGAACCTTATCTGAAAGGGACTACAATGTTTTCAGCTTTAAAATGCCATGAGTTGCTGTGCATTTGTTTGTTGACTACTAAATGGTGGCAATTAACAACTTCTTCATGGAAGGCCAGGAAACGCCGCAAAAAGTGATTTGGCAAATTAGATTTTGAGCCAGCTTCCCTAATCGGCGGTTAAAACGCAGCAGCAGAAGAATTATGTTTCTCAAATCTGGTTGTATCAGTCATCACCGTGACTTGAAACAAATAATGTTGAAACAATCTATACATTACTCATAAAATATTTAGATGAAAATAAATAATGTATATATAATATAAAAGTAAATAAATAGAAAGTGGGGTAATTGGAACAAATTAGAATGTATGATTATAGCTTGATTCACCTATAAATACTTACTACTCTTCTTATTTTAAGTATCAAGAAATAAATTTAAACATCTAAGAGTAAGATTTGTGATGGTTTGAAATTTATAGATTCTAAATTATAATTAGCGGGTGCTTATATTATAACTCATATTTTATTTATGTTTCTTTTAATCTTAACTGATTTGCATGATAGGGACTAAGTGGTGATTTGGTTTTTTTATACCATGTTTACATGGAATTATACGATAGTCTCTTATGTTTGGTTCATTGTTTTGTAGGTAAGCCAGATTTTAAGGAGGAAACGCAAATTTGAGTATAAATTTTTCTATAATTGTCCGATTGAGATAATTTCAAAGGCATTTAAAGGCTATCTCAAAAGGTTAAAACTTTGTAGAAGACTCAAAATAAAAGTTCCCACAAACATAGACCAAGACCACGGTCAAACTTGTCAAAAACTACACCCAAGAGTTTTAAAACAAGATCATGTTGAAAAAAAAAGGATATACAGAGATACTTACACTCACACAAATAATGAAACAAGAGTATTCTTATGATAGAACTTTTGTTCTTTCCTCTTTTATATAAAATGAATATGGCTATTTATAGTACCAATAGAGAGTTATAGACTAACCAACTTAAAGCCACTGAACGCTAGAATACAAAGAGAGATATTTTTAATGATAAATTAAAATCTACATAACTGAAAAATTGATTATTCTATCATTTTATCATAACTTTCACCAGGTAAGTTGAGCTAACTCAAGCTTAGATTCATCTAAATCTAGACACGTAAAGCTTTAAAACGAATTAATTAAGATTGAATTTTCAACTACTCTTTCAAAATTGCTATAGAATTCTAAAATTTAGGTTTATTTCTAACATTCCCTGTAAACTTAATTTTAATAACTCCAAGATTATCCTTAGGATTTGGAGAACATCATAATTGAGGGGTTTAGTAAAAATATTGGCAACTTGACTAAGAGGCGTCACAAACTCCACCTTAATATCATTTTTAGTAACATATTCTTGAAAAAATAAAACCTTGTGTCAATATGCTTACTCCTACCATAGGAAGTTAGATTAATCGCTAAGGCTTGAGCTGATTTATTATTAATCATGACATTTGTTGCTTCAATTTTCTCTAAATAAAGTTCTCAACAATCTTCTCAACAAAGTAGCATGATAACTACATAAAGTAGCTACAACATACTTATTCAAATTTAAAGACTGTGACAAAAAGTTATTTATTTGAACACCAAAAAATTATATATATCTCAAAAATAAAAGCAAAGCTAATAGTACTAATTTTTTGTGATCAAGATCTCAGGAAAAATCATTATCACAAATGCCCATTAAATTAAAGTGTTTTTAACATAAGTAAAATATGCCATCCTCAATTGTACTTTTAGATACCAGAGAATGCTTTTATCACTTGTCATTTGATTGCTAATTGCAAATAAGATGTCTAGTCTTGTGCAAGTCAAGTACCTTAAGCTTCTTACAAGTTTTATGAACAAAATTGGATGTACACTCCCTTTTCCATCAAAGTTGGAAAGCTTTATTCCATACTCCATAAAAGTGTTAATTGACTTATTATCTGACATCTTAAAATTCATACGCACTTCTTTTGCATAACTGTCCTAAGTGATGAAAATTCCACTCTCTATTTACTTTATCTTGATTACCAATTAGTTAGACATTAGTCCTATGTCACTTATTTCAAACTCTTAGGTTATGGAATCTTTGAACTTTTTAAACATCTTTGGATTGTTGCCTATAAAGATAAGATCATTCACATAGATATAAGCAGGAAAAATAGATTTTCATCCTTTTTAATATAAAGAGCAAATTTGTTTAAGCATCTAGTGAAACTATTATCTTAGAAATAGTTAATAATTTGATTGTTTCAAACTCTAGGCAATTGTTTAAATCTACATACCACCTTCTTTAACTTTAAAACTTTATCTTATTAGCCTTCACACATATATTCCATTGGTTGCTCGATAAATACTTCTTCCTCTAAATAACCACTGAGGAAAGCATACTTGACGTCTAATTTATGAATTCTTCAATGATTTTGGTCGATGAGACATATTACTAAATAACTATAGTCAATTTCTTACTTTTGCATACACCTTTGATTACAAGCCTTGCCTTGTATCTCTCTATTTCACCTTTGGCATCGTTTTTATTTTGTACACCCATTTGAATCTAGTGGAATAGTGACCTTTTGGGAGATAAACAAGTTCCCATATATTATTCCTTTGATGGCTTCGATTTCTTTATTCATTGAATAAACCCACTTCTTATTCTTTTTTAAATAAAGAGATAATATTAGATTAAAGTTAACCAATGTGTATAAAAAATATACATATATGTATTTAGGAGACTAGACAACATCTCTAGGACCAAAATTGTTAGGCCCCAAATTTTTTTATTTATCTTATTAAGCATGATTTGAATAAATTTTGCGGTCTTGTTAAATAAATCATTTTATTTGGACTTTAATTATTATGTCGATGTTGGGAGGATTTATTGCACGGATTGATGGAATTAAAGTATTAATGATATAAGAATGTATCAAGCGCAAAATTGGCAAGTCACTTAAGGTTAAAAGACATAAGGCTTATATTGGAGAGAAAAAGGGACATTTTATGATTATTAAGAGTGTAGAAGAAGAAAAATTGTGAGTGAGAAGAGAGAAAGAAGGAGAGTGTCGTGGAAGGAGAGGGAAAGAAGAGAAAACCTAAGGTTTGTGGAGATCTTGAAGAGTGTGAAGAATTTAAGCTTCAACAAGTAAGTTATGCTGTAAATTTCATAGGTTTGGTTAAATTAAACTTAAATGAAGGTGAATATGTGTAGGAAGATGTTGATGAGTGATATAGGCAAATATTCTCTTTTTGGGTTAATGAACAAATATAGATGATGATGTATTTGTAAATGATATTGGGTTGAAATAAAGTTAAAAATGAAGTAGAAGAGATGGTTTAGGTTTAAGATGGGTTATAGGTGAAATGTGGGAAGTAAAAAGATGAAAAATGTAGCAAAACATGTTCTCAGAGTAGGTTTCTATGAAAGTTCACCGCGACAAACTTCTAGGTTTCGCCACGGCAAAGTCAATTTTCCTTCACCGAGCATGCTTTGGTATTTTAGACATATATTTTTGTATAGTTATACAAATGGAATGATTGTTAATTTGGAGTAAACTAGAGCTACAAATTATATGATGAAATGGAGTTTCAATTCAGTCTATAAGGATTTCAATTTTTGGATGGAAGTTGAGCACAGAATGCTTTTTTAGTATAAGAACAACCCGAAAATGTTTGGGGTATAACTTTTAGAGTGCTGAACCAAATTGAATAATTTTAGCGTTATTAAAAACATAAGACAATGGGAAACATTTTGATACAAGAAAGTGTTATCAAATTTCATTACTTACATGATCAAAATGATCATGGAAAATTGAGATGAAGCTTAAGAAATGAATGGGTTTAAGTACTCTAAAATCATTTTAGTGAATGTATTTTCTTAGGGTTCTCAAACTAGAATTCCTATTGAATTGAGATTTTTTCATTGTTAAAGGAAATCAAGAAGGGGATCAAGAGAGGCAAGAGGAGCAAGAGGAAAGACATCTTTAAGTTAATTTCTTCAGCAAGGATTTGAAGGTGGGTTACAGTTTTATAATGAAGTAATAGGACATTAATGTTTTCTTTCAAATGATGGAAATAAATGATTTCAACTATTTCATGAATGTACATTACAACTCTTTGAATGATTTGAAAAGGTGTTATGTGTTTGGTATGAGCATATTATGTTGATGATTTATGAAAAGAATATGAAAATGTTTTTTGAAAAGATACTATGTTTGAAAAAATCAAGTTTCGAAAATGTGTCATTTTGGGCAACAAGTTTACAAGATATGGATACATATTATGTGGGTTTGGTTTGGTCTATTCTGTATGACAAGTGCACTTCGACAAAAGGCTTCTCCCACCTGCCCGCTAGTGGTATGGAGTTCCTTCATGGACTCCCTCATGTTTATGACTACACAAAACCATTATGTGGGATTGTGTTAGTTCGTTCTGTTCATGACTACACAGGACCATTATATGTGAATGTGTTAGTTTTTTTTTTGTTTATAGACCTCCCAAACTATTTTGATGTGCTTATGTGCTCATGATATGTTGACAAGATTGATGCATACCTGATTTGCATTACTGAAAATTTGGTTGAGAATTTGAGAAATAAGTGCTTTATGATTAAATGTGAATTTTTGTTATAATGGAAATAAGTATTTTAATGGTTTTGCTTGTTACTGGTTATAAAATTGTTACCTATGAGCTTTAAGCTCACCCCCTCCCATTTCGTCCCATCTTTAGGCGAGGAGCAAGAGATCGAGTAGTCAAGAGTCAAGGTATTACTTTGAATAGGCTCATTTTTGCTTTTGAAGGTAGTTTTTTTGTAGAACAAGGTTGTAGTCGAATTTTGAGAAATCCTAATTTTTGAAAACTATGTTGTAATGTGGCTTAAAATTTCCATTAAAGCTTTGTAAAACTCTTCTTTTGGATGTTAATGAAATATGGTTGATGTTGCCTCTAGGATTCAAACATTTCGTATTACAATCAATTTACAATGAGATTAAGAATTTGGAAAGTTGCTTGTGTTTATGTCCAAGTTTATTTTGTCTTTGGGTGGAATTGTTGAGGGTGGTTGAGAGAATTTATGTTTACATTTAGTATGATAGAAAGTTGGGATTATTGGGTTTGTCCCACAGGTTTTGCTGTGGTGATTGACCTGAAGCTATATTTTTCGTTGGTGTGGTGACTTCACCACGGTGAAGATAAATTTTCAGGTTTGCTGCGGCGAAGTTTAATCGCTCGCCATGGCGTAAATTACCCAAAGGGTCCATGGGATTTTTCTGTATGTTTGTTCACCGCATCAAACCAGCCTTGCTTCCAAAGGGGCTTTAGCTTCAATCCCAAGTCTTCCTCCATGTTCACGTTCTCATGACTCCAATTTTGAGCTCTGGAAATGGGGTCCAACATGTTATGGTATTAGAGCAACTAGGTTTAGGTCTAGGTTTGCGATTAGTGTTGAGTCAAAATGACTTTACATATACATGATTTTGATGAATAACAACGAAGTAGAAAAAGCAGACGGAGAAGTGAAAAAAAACAGATGAAGTAGAAAAAGCAGACGGAGAAGTGAAAAACAGACGAAGTAGAAAAAGCAGACGGAGAAGTGAAAAACAGACGAAGTAGAAAAAAGCAGACGGAGAAGTGAAAAACAGACGAAGTAGAAAAAGCAGACGGAGAAGTGAAAAAACAGAAGAAGTAAAAAAGCAGACGCAAAATTGAAAAGTAAACGCAGAATTCAAAAGCAGACGAAGAATTCAAAAGCAGACGCAGAATTCAAAAGTAGACGAAGAATTCAAAAGCAGACGAAGAATTCAAAAGCAGATGCAGAATTCAAAAGCGGACAAAGAAAGAAAAGCAGACGCAAGAGTCAATTCGAGTTAGTTACAGAA
>JANZLD010000008.1:52170338-52180623 GCA_026413575.1 Erythroxylum carthagenense | reverse complement strand
AACTTACCGACTTTGCATTTATTACTTTTTGGGATGGTTTAAAATTGTATTATGTGCCCTTTGTATGAAAATAAATTTTGAAAATATTTACAAAATTGTTTGCCAAGTGAAAAAGAAAGTGAGTTTTTGAAAAAAAAACCTTGTATGTGACTTTCGGAAAAGTGCCATTTTGGCAAATATATGTGAATTATATGATATGCATGATTCTTTGGGTTTGTGGTGGTCCCTTAAAAGTCAAGTGCACTTGTCTGTTCATAGGCTTCTCTCGCCTGCCCACTAGTGGCATTGGAGCTCCTCACGGACTCCCATAAGTTGACGGCTACATATGACCGCTTCGCGGGAATGTGTAGTACGTTTCGTTTGGATCCACCCAAACCATCTTCTTTGTGCTTATGTGATTTTGCTTTGTCTATGTTGATTTTGTGAATGTTTTGATTGATTGAAAATGTTGGGAATTTCTTTATGGCAAAAATGATTATTGTAAAGTTTGCTATGAAAATAATTGTTAAAGAGTTTTGCTTGCTTGTTCTTAGTTATTAAACTGTTACCCACTGAGCCGTCGAGCTCATGCCCTTTTCTCCTCCATAGGCGACGAGCGAGAAAATGAGTAACTGCACCGGGACCAAGAAGCATTCCTGTTTATTTTAACTTTTGAAGTCATCTTTTGGGAAACAAGGCTTTAGATTGCATTTTGGAGAAAAGTTACTGTTCATGTAACCTTTCTTTGTATTTTTGACTTTTGATACTTTTGATGTGATTAGGGCCAAAATGCCCTCTAAATCTTTGTAATAACTTATGTTTTCATGTAAATGAAAGAGATTTGGGTTTTAATGTATTTTGTGTATGTTGCTCAAAATGTGTTGTTGTATGGTTTGAAAATGGCTAGATGAGTAGGTTTGTGGTTGCCGAAATTTTGGAGACAATATTGGGCTGATGTGGTTTGTTATGGCTCTTTTGGCCTCCTTGATGAATATGATGAATGCGTGTGATCTATTGCTTGCTAGGGTTGATTGAGGGAGTTGGAGAAAGTTGATATTGAAGTGGTGGTGCAGGTGCTGGAAAAATAGGTTGAAGGTTGAAGAATTTGGCTAGTGTAAATTTAGGGGAGATGCTGTCAAAATTTACATTATGGGCAGAAACTTTGACTGAGTTTTTAACCCTCTTAGAGTTTGAATTGGATTGGAAGATCTTCTTGAAGATTGTATTTCATGTTTAGAGCTCTCCATTGGTATATAATATGTCACTTTTGGACTTAGAATTAAGAAGCTATAAGGTTTGAAAGAATGCAGTTACTGTTTGAAATGACATTTTATAGGCAGTAGCTTTAAAAGAGTTTTTACCTCCCTTAGAGACTAAATTGATTTTTTCATCCTTCATGATAATTGTAGATTTTCTTTTTATCTTTCCAATGATGTAAAATATGATATTTTTAGGCCTTTGTGTTGAAAGATATGAGTTTTAGAAGTTCTGTCATTGTGTAAGATAATTTTAATTTAAGCAGTCAGTTTGAAAGGTTTTTGTCCCCATTAGAGGCCAAATTAGTTTTGAACCATTCATAGAAGTTGTAGAGCTTCCTTTTATCTTTTTATTTATGCCAAATTTGAAAAATTTGAAATTCGGTGTAAAAAGTTATGAATTTTCAAAGTTTTAGGTGCGTTTTGGAGTGGCCAGGCTGGCCGAGCGCCAAAAAGAGCTCGCTCGTGATCTGAGCGAACTCGAGACCTCGAGGTCGCGAGGCTGCAGCCTCGCGGCGGTGAGGTAGAGAGCGACAAGCCCATTTAATTATTTTATTTTATAATAATAATAATAATAATTATTATTATTTTTTCGTTTCTGATTTTCTATTTTTACTAAATCAAACCTCCTTCCACTCTTTTGTTTATAACCTTTTCGTTTGACCTCCTATTTACTCGATTTTTCAAGCCTTGATTTTCTAAGAAAATTCTCTACCCTTTCATGGAAAATCTAGAGCTTTCGGGATTAAGTTGAAATTTATGGATTAAATCAAAGTGAGACATTTGGATGGAAATATTGAACATGCTTCTGTACTTTGGTGATTTTTCAATCTAGAGAGATCTGATTGAGGTGATTTTTTGTTTTAAATAATCAAGAGTCATGAATTTTTCATTTTACCTTAGGAATCAAATTTCAATTTGGTCTCTAAGAGTTTAAGTTTCAGGAGGGATATTAGGGTGAATTTTTTTTCAAGATCTGTTCGGAAGTAAATGAAATGGGTTCGTGTTTAAGGTTTGACATGGTGGGGAATTCCTCCCTCGTGGGATGCGCGTCCAGATGTCACGTAGGACGTTGGACACGTGACTCACTATGGTGGGGTTCCAACACCAACAACTGGTAGATGCTGCACTCCAAGCTAAGAAACTGGAGAATATCAAGTATGAAGTGAATAAGAAGAGGAAGAATAGGAAGCAGTATTTTAAGAAGGGGATAAGTGCTCACAATGCCTGAGAGGAGTATGAAGAGCTTCCACACACAGAGTGAGGTATGGAGTAGTGCCTCTAGTAAGAATAAGCAATCAAGAGTATTTTCAGTGTAAGCCTCAACTGTGGGAGGAAATAGCAAACAGGATGATGGGCAAAGGTTGTGAAGCCTTCTCGGCACATATTGTGGAGACTAATGTAAACGAAGGGAAGTTAGTAGATTTTTTGATTGTGAGGGAGTTTCCATACATGTTTTTAGAGGACTTACCTGGCTTGCCACTGGTGAGGGAAATCGAGTTTGCCATCAACTTGACTCCCAGAACTGCACCCATTTCCATAGCATCGTATAGGATAGCTCTAGTTGAATTGAAGGAACTTAAGGAACAGTTGGAAGAACTGTTGGAGAAGGGGTATGTAAGACCGAGTTCGTCACTTTGGGGAGCGCTAGTTTTGTTTGTTAAGAAGAAGGATGGAACATGGTGGATATGTATGGATTACCAAAGACTCAACAAGGTGACCATTAAAAAGAAGTACCCCTTGTCCCGAATAGATGATCTATTTGACCAGTTGCAGGGATGTTAGCATTCTTCCTAGTGCTCAGCCTGTTAGTGTTTGTATATAGCCCACTAAGTCCATCCAGACCTACATCCGTAGGGTAAGATGGGTAAGGGGGTAGATGCCACATAGGCAGGATATTAGGAGTTAGTTATGGAGAGAGAAATTGTGAAGGGAATGTAAGGATATAGAGGAATTTGATAGAGAGGGGAGGGATCATCATTCATATTTTGGAAAATACAGATTTTGCATTAGCCTTGGAGCTATCTTCCAAAAGTTATACTGCTACTATACCCTACATCTATGTAAATAATACAATTCTCTACTGATACTCCTATCAAATGGTGCTTTCATTGAGAGACCAAGGGGTAGAGATTATATGCAAACTAGGATGGAGGCTAGAGTATTAGCAGTGGAGGTGTCTCTTAGGAGGCAGGAATCATCCCTCTCAGCACAAGAGGGCATGATTAAATCGCATGACACCACTTTGAAGGATCTTCAATCACAGCTGAGCTCTTTGATGGCCAGCGTGGAGACATTGGCCAAATCGCAACATCTGCTACAGTCAGAGATGAGGGATGGGTTTTAGTCCTTGATTGCCAGAAACTCGAAAAAATAGAAGATTGGCCAAGGAGAAGAACCATCGACATTTACTCAACATGCGTCCTCTTCTAGTGGTGGTGAAAAACCTGCACAACTCTCTTCGATTACTGCCGGCAATGACAGAACTGTTAGTGGATAACAAGGAACTAGGCACCATGCTATCGGTCCGCAAGGTTCTGGGCAACATCGATAGAGTGACCACTTGTCATCGATAGTGACGGCTTATGCATGGGAAGAATATCGAAACACAGCTCGTAGGGTCGAACTCCCAGCTTTCCACAGGGACGACCCATTTGTATGGGTCACGAGGACTGAATCCTACTTTATGATTCATGAAATCCCTCCTGAGCTTCGTCTACCCATTTTTCAGATTTGTATGGAGGGTTCGACATTATATTGGTTCATAACTTTACGTGAGTTGGACCCATGTATGACTTCGGAAAGATTCAAATGATCATTGTTTGACCATTATGGGGGAAAGGACGAGGGTGACCCGATAGAACAATTGAAGTCGATCTCCCAACATGGTTCAGTGGATGAGCATATCGATGAATTTGAGAGACTTGCGTCGCAGATTGGTCAATTTCCAGAGGAGTGGTATATGAGTTATTTTTTGGGAGGCTTGCATGGAGAAGTAAAAAACAGAGTTCGCACTCATGATCCCCCAACCTAAACTCGATTAATTTCTATAACAAGGAAAGTAGAGAGAGAGCTAGTCGGTGAAGGGGTGATATGGCCAGGAGAAGGAAAAGTTAAACACAGAAGTTCGAACTCAAGTTTTGGGTACCGATTAAATATTCTAGCATTAACCGTCCAGTCCTATAAACCCATGCAGCTGGTAATACCAAGAACGAAGAAAAAGAATTACCCAACGAAAATCATCACACCTCTACTGAAGGCTAGTGACCATGGAACTCGAAATGGAGGGGTATGAGGAACTTGACCTTCGAACAACTGATGGAGAGAAGGGCTAAGGGATTGTGTTTTAAGTTTGGGCAGACTTTTGTCCCACTCTACCGATGTCCAGATAAAGCATATAGGTTAATTATATGGGAAGGTGATGAAGCAGACGTGGGGGAAATTCACCGAGAAGCACCAATGGTAGAGGATCAGACGGAAGATTGGGAGTTAGTGTGCAATTCTGTGGAGTTCATGGAATTAGGAAGTGATCAATCCTTACCCTCGAAGTCGATGGTTTTAATAGGTAAGTTAAATGAATTGCCTATTGTCATAATGGTTGATAGTGGAGCTAGCCACAACCTTATGTCCTGAAGATTGGTTCAGGCTATGGGTATCACTGTCACTTCAACTAGAACTTTTGGTGTTAGGTTGGGGGTTGGACATCAATCCTTCTCACAGGGAGTTTGCAAGGACGTTAAGCTGGAGTTGAATGGAGAAGAGTTTAGGGTAAATGCATATGTGTTTGATATGGGAGGACCTGATCTAATCTTAGGAGTTGCATGGATAGAAACATTAGGCGTAATGAAGGTAGATTGGAAGAAAATGTACATGGCAGTCTATCGAAAGGGATTAGAGGTTACATTACAGGAAATCAACATGCATACTCCTTCCCCCGCACTACAGCAGATTTTGAAGCATCAGGAATGGGAAGTAAGGGAACTTGGAAAGATGTAGATTTCATCAAAGGGCAATTCCCTTCCCTTCACCTTAAGGACAAGGAGCCTCTTGAGGTGGAGGGAACTGTTAGAATTCCTCCTAGTGCTCAGCCTATTAGTTTTAGTATACAGCCCACTAAGCCCATCTAGACCTACATTCATAGGGGTAAGATGGGGAAGGGGGTAGATGCCATATAGGTAGGATGTTAGGAGTTAGTTATGGAGAGAGAAGTTGTGAAGGGAATGTAGGGATATAGAGCAATATGATACAGAGGGGAGGGATCATCATTCATATTCTAGAAAATACAGATTTTATATTGGCCTGGGAGCTATCCTCCAGGAGTTATACTGCTACTGTACCCTACATCTATGTAAATAATACAATTCTCTACTAATACTCCTATCAAGGGAGCAAAGGTATTTTAAAATATTGATCTCAGGTCAAGTTATCATCAACTCAAAATCAGGGAGTTTGATGTAAATAAGACAGCTTTTAAAACACGGTATGGACATTATGAGTTTTTAGTCATGCCTTTTGGATTGATCAATGCTCCAGATGCTTTTATGGATCTTATGAATAGGTTCTTCAGGGAGTATTTAGATCAGTTTGTCATAGTGTTTATAGATGACATTCTGGTGTATTCCAAGAGTTAAGGGGAATATGAGGAACATCTCAGAATAGTATTGCAAATACTGAGGGAGAAGGACCTTTATGCTAAGTTCAGCAAGTGTGAGTTTTGGCTTCATGAGGTGATATTCCTCAAATATGTGATTTTGAAAGATGGGGTACATGTTGATCCGAGGAAGGTTGAAGTAGTGGTGAATTGGCATGCACCAAAGATAGTGGCATAAGTGAGGAGTTTTCTGGGTCTAGCAAGATATTATAAGAGATTCATTGAATGATTTTCTATGATAGTTGCACCGATGACTAAGTTATTAAGGAAGAATTAGAAATTTATCTGGGGTAAGGAAATTGAAGCCTTATAAGTTGAATTATTTGACCAATGATTTGGAATTGGTAGCAGTAATTTTTTCCTTGAAGATTTGGAGACATTATTTGTATAGGGTTCAGATGACGATTTTATGGATCACAAAAGTTTCAAGTATCTATTGAGTCAAAAAGAACTGAATTTGAAACAAAGAAGAAAGTTAGTGCTAATTAAGGATTATGATTTGTTGATTGAGTATCATCTAAGAAAGGCAAATGTAATGGCGGATGCCTTGAGTAGGAAATCATCAATAGCCCATGTTTAGATAGTTTATCTGGCTCTATTGGAATATATGGCTAAGTTTAGAATAATTTTGAAACAGGAGGAATTTGAGTGTATTGTTGCTACTTTCAGAGTGAGATCGATACTCAGGGAAAAGGTTAGGGAGTTACAAGCACAAGATGCAGAATTAAGCAAGCTCTGAGAAGAAATTCCGAATGGCAAGCAGTCTGAAGTGGAGTGAGGGATGATGGACTCATGGTTGTAGGAAGAAGACTTTGTATTCTGAATTTCAAGGAGGTGAAGGATGAGATACTGGATAAGGCACACAATGCACCTTATGTCATACACCCAGGTAGCACCAGGATGTATAAGGATTTGAGACAGCATTTCTGGTAGAAAGGTATGAAAAGGGATGTAGCAGAATATGCAAGTAAGTGTCTAGTGTGTCAGTAAGTCAAGGCTAAACACCAGGCATCTTCAGGCAAGTTAAGGCTATTGTCCATTCCTGAGTGGAAGTGACAAAGAGTAACCATGGATTTTCTAATGGGTTTGCCCAAGACCAGCAAGAAGCATGATGCCAAATTGGTTATTATTGATCGTTTGACAAAGTCATCCCATTTTCTGGCAATCAAACAGATTGATTCCATGCATGTCCTAGCAAAGAAGTATATTGGTGAGATAGTAAGATTACATGGAATTCTAGATTCCATAGTTTATGAGAGAGATCCTCGGTTTACTTCGAGATTCTGAGGAAGCTTACAAGAGGCTCTGGGAATCAAGTTAATTTTTAGCACTGCTTTTCACCCCCAGTTAGATGGTCAATCTGAGAGGATCATTCGGACCCTTTAAGGAATGCTCAGGGCAGGTGTGATGAATTTTAAAGGAGCTTAGGATGAGCATTTTCCATTGATCGAATTTGCTTACAATAATTCATACCATTCGAGCATTTAGATGGCTCCTTATGAACCACTGTACGGAAGGAGGTATAGAACTCCTATATGCTGGCATGAAGAAGGAGAAAGGAAACTGATAGGACTAGAATTGATTCAGATGATAGTCAACAAGGTCAACTTAGTTAAGCAAGGACTTAAAGCAGCTTAGGATAGAATGAAAAGTTATACTAATGCACATTAAAAAGAAATGGAGTATGAAGTCGGTTAGAAAGTCTTCCTTAAGACATCTCCTTGGAAAGGAGTCATGAGATTTTGCAAGAAGGGAAAGTTGAGCCTAAGATATGTGGGTCCTTATGAGATTGTTGAGAGGATTGGGTCACTAGCCTGTTGGTTGGCATTGCCACCGAAATTATCACAAATACATCATGTCTTTCATATTTCCATGTTGAGGAGATATAGATCGGATCCCTCCCATATCATTTAGACCATTGAGGTTCAGTTGAGAGATGAAATGAGTTATAAGGAGACTCTAGTTAAGATTTTGGACACCAAAGAAAAGGCCTCAGGAACAAGACGATTCAACAAGTAAAAGTCCTATGGAGAAACCATTCTATGAAGAGGCCACATGGGAGCCATTGGAGGCCATGAAAGAGAAGTATTCACATCTCTTCGATGACTTAGGTAATAATATCGAGGATGAAATTCTTTTAAGGGGAGAGAAATGTTGGCCCCGAATTTTTTTATTTATCTTATTAAGTATGATTTGAATAAATTTTTTGGTCTTGCTAAATAAATCATTTTATTTGGAGTTTAATTATTATATAAATGTTAGGAGGATTTATAGCATGGATTGATGGAATTATAGTATTAATGTTATAAGAATGTATCAAAGGCAAAATTGGCAAGTTACTTAAGGCTAAAAGACAAAAGGTTTATATTGGAGGGCAAAAGGGACATTTTATGATTATTAAGAGTGTACAAGAAGAAAAATTGTGAGTGAGAAGAGAGAAAGAAGGAGAATGTCGTGGAAAGAGAGGAAAAGAAGAGAAAAGCTAGGGTTTGTGGAGATCTTGAAGAGTTTGAAGAATTTGAAGCTTCAACAAGTAAGTCATAATTTAAATTTCATGGGTTAGGTTAAATGAACCTTAAATTAACTTCAATATGTTCTCGTTTTGGGTTAATGATCAAAGATAGATCATGATGTATTTGTAAATGATATTGGATTGAAATGAGTTTAAAAATGAAGGAGAAGAGATGGTTTAGGTTTAAGATGGGTTATATGTCAAATGCGTGAAGTAAAAAGATGGAAAATATAGCAAAACATGGTCTCAGAATAGGTATCTGTGAAAGTTCATCACGGCGTACTTTTGGGTTTCGCCGCGGCGAAGTCAACTTTCCTACATAGAGCATACTTTGGTATTTTATACATAACTTTTTATGTAGTTATCCAAATTGAATGATTTTTTATTTACAGTAGACTAGAGACATAGTGATAAGATGAAATTGAGTTTTAGTTCAGTTTGTAAGGATTTTAATTTTGGATGGAATTTAAGCACATAATGTTGTTTTAGTATAAGAACGGCCCGAAAATGTTTTGGGTATAACTTTTAGAGTACTGAACGAAATTGAACAATTTTAGTATCACTAGAAACTTAAGACAATGGAAAGCATTTTTCTAGAAGAAAGTGTTATCAAAATTTTTCATTTACTTGATTAAAATGAACATGGAAAATTGATCTGAAGGTTTGGATTTATGGAAGGGTTTTGGTTCATGAAGCTTAGGAAATTCATGGGTTTAAGTACTCTAAAATCATTTCAGTGAATGTATTTTCTTAGGGTTCTCAAACTAGAATTCCTATTGACTTGGGATTTTGTTATTGTTAAAGGAAATCAAGAAGGGGATCAAGAGAGGCAAGAGGAGCAAGAGGAAAGACATGCTTAAGCCAATTTCTTAAGCAAAGATTTCAAGGTAGGCTACAGTTTTATAATGAAGTAATAGGCCATTAATATTTTCTTTCAAATGATGGAAATAAATGATTTCAACTATTTCATGAATGTACATTATAACTCTTTAAATGCTGTGAAAAGGTGTTATGTGTTTGGTATGAGCATATTGTGTTGATGATTTATAAAAAGAATATGAAAATGATTTTTGAAAAGATACTATGTTTGAAAAAAATCACGTTTCGAAAATGTGTCATTTTGGGCAACAAGTTTACAAATTTATGAGAAACATGTTATGTGGGTTTAGTTTAGTCCATTCTGTATGTCAAGTGCACTTCGACTAAAGGCTTCTCCTGCCTGCCCACTAGTGGCATGGAGCTCTTTCATGGTGTAACATCCCATCATCGATGAGAAGGGTAAAATAGTAATTTAGGACGGGGTATGAGTGTGTATACGTATCTCGGCATGATCATGTATAACATGGTCTCCATATATACATGAATAGAAATTTTTGCACATGCACATGATTGTACATGCATTCATGACATTTCCCGACATATGTGTTTATAAATATGTTTATTGTGAAAAATATGAGTTTGTTCTTACAATTTGAATTGGAGTGGATTTTTGTGTGTTTTACATTTTTTGAGAATTTTAGACATTTTTCTAGAATTTTTCGAGAAAAATTTTCGGACCGGAAAAAATTACAAAGTGGTGGACTGATTGGATTTTCGGTATTGGAAATGACTGTCCAATGGGACTGGAAAGTAGATACATGATTTTAGGATTTATTAAATTGAGCCATTGAAAATTTGGAGATAATTTGGAGATGATTGGTGTAGAAATTGGGCTTAGGGTTTGAAAAGTGAATTTGAAGAGCCAAACATGGCCTTATCTCCACTAGTTTTATTTAATTCAAACTCTTACCCTTTTTAGTTAGGCATCCACGACACTCTCCTTTTGATAGGTATTTGGTGTTTTAAATTGAAGATTCTCCAACCTTCGTAGCTCTCTCCTCCTCCTTC
>JANZLD010000008.1:52150695-52170238 GCA_026413575.1 Erythroxylum carthagenense | reverse complement strand
TGACATATATACTGTTTCATTGTGACATGTGCATTCCATGCATGAATGCATGATCAGTTAATGACAGTTGTGACCGGTGCAGCCACCGAGAGTTAGAAGCTCAACGTATTTAGGCCTCGAGCCCACAGTGATTCAGAGCCTCAGGCTCAATGATTAATGCGCCCATATTGGGACAGTTTAGGCGCTCGGTTGCAACACCGTAATAAATTGAGAAAAGTGTCACATACGCATTTCATATGCATTTGATTTAATCTCTTTGATTGAGTGAAAGGCAAAATGCCTTATACTTATGTGATAACAATCTTGTGATACTTTTGAATGTGAAATTATGATATAACTGTACTATGTTTGAGTGTTACATGAATTGAGTGAACCATTGATGATGGTTACCTCACTGAGTTCGCAAACTCCCCCAAAATTGCAATTTATTTTTTAGGACCGAGAGTAGACTCCTAGCTCCAGAGGGACTTTTCCTACCAAGTAGATCGTGCTGGCAAGAGAAGTCATGGCTCACAGGTCGGTCAGCTGGAATTTTTGGGATGACCTAAATAGAGTTGTTGTATTTTCCCTATTTATTTAGCATTGTGTATTAGGCTTTTGGAGTAATGTATAGACAGGAAAAAAACTGACAAATATGTAAAGTTCAGATTTTAGTGAAATGAAATGTGAAAAAAAAAGGTTGGTTTCAAAAATAAGTGATTTTTTTATATTGATGTTTTATCATTATGATGCCATGTGAAGTATAGTAATGACCATTCGTAGCTCACCCTTATCGTAGGATATGTATCGAAATGACCTACGGGCGTCCCGATGTATACCTTGCGGTAAGGGGCACTACACATGGACTCCCTCATGTTTACGACTACACAAAACCACTGTGTAAGATTGTGTTAGTTTGTTTTGTTCATGACTACACAGGACCATTATATGGGAATGTGTTAGTTCATTCTATTTATGGACCTCCCAAACTATTTTGATGTGCTTATGTGCTCGTGATATGTTGACAAGATTGATGCATACTTGATTTGCATTATTAAAAATTTGGTTGAGAATTTGAGAAATATGTGGTTTGTGATTAGATGTGAATTTTTGTTACAATGGAAATAAGTATTTCAATGATTTTTCTTGTTACTAGTTATAAAATTGTTACCCATGAGCTTTAAGCTCACCCCTTCCCATTCCATCCCATCTTTAGGTGGAGAGCAAGAGATCGAGTAGCCAAGAGTCGAGGCATCACTCTAACTAGGTTTATTTTTGCTTTTAAAGTTAGTTTTTTTTGTAAAATAAGGGTTTATTTGCATTTTGAGACATCCTAATTTTTGTAAACTGTGTTGTAATGTGGCTTGAAATGCCCATTAAAGCTTTGTAAAACTCTTCTTTTGGATATTAATGAACTATGGTTGATGTTGCCTTTAGCATTCAATCATTTCGGATTACAATCAATTTACAATAAGATTAAGAATTTGGAAAGTTGCTTGTGTTTATGTCCAATTTTGTTTTCTTTTTGGGTGGAATTGATGAGGTTTGTTGAGAGAATTTATGTTTGCATTTAGTATGATAGAAAGTTGGGATTATTAGGTTTGTCTCGTGGGTTTCGCTGCGGCGATGCTAAGAGTTCACTGCGGCATAATTAGCCTGAAGCTATATTTTTCATTGG
Organism: Erythroxylum carthagenense; assembly: GCA_026413575.1. Classification (NCBI taxonomy): domain Eukaryota; kingdom Viridiplantae; phylum Streptophyta; class Magnoliopsida; order Malpighiales; family Erythroxylaceae; genus Erythroxylum; species Erythroxylum carthagenense. The sequence goes on along the minus strand of JANZLD010000008.1, from coordinate 52,168,581 downwards.
TGTGGCAACTTTGTTGCGGCAAAGATAAAGCCGCGGCATAAATTACCCAAGGGGTCTATGGGATTTTCCTATATGTTCACCGCGATAGAGCAAAAGGTTGTCGCGGTGAGCCCGTCTTTCTTCTGAAGGGTTTTTAGCTTCAATCCCAAGTCCTACTGCACCTCACATTCTCATGTCTTCGAAGTTGAGTTCTGAAAACGGGGTCCAATAAAAATATAAGAAACTAATCAACAAAAAAAGGAGATTTAACAAGAATTCTTAGAGAGTTAAGATAAAGTTAGACCACAACTTAAAGACAAGCTTCCCAATAATATTTCCCATAAGCATAAATTCTTAGTAACTTTACCCATACTACTATTACAATTATAGAAGGTTCAATCTATCTTTGTAGTTGGCACTGTAGTTGAGGTGGAGGTTCTTTGCAACAATTAACTCTCTTAATTTAGTGTGCTTGTGTCTGGTTAGCTTTTGAGGGTCTAACCTAGTGTGTATGAATCTTATATAGTTCATTTCTCTTCATGGAATATATACCCCATAGCTTAAGCACAATTTAAAGATTGATTAATCATTGAGATTAGAGTACCTAACTTCAGAGGCCTAATTGATAGTTTTCAAGAACTTGGTTAATGTGATGGTGACACCATCTTAAAATCAATTTGGCAGAGAATATAAAGGAAATTTGAATTCCACGTCATTTAATCCAAAGTTATATGGCAATTTATAGCCTCCATCTAAATGCTAAAGGAAATCTTAAGGGCATGTCCTTTAATCCATACAAGTTTAGAATGAGGAGCCTCTTAAAGATCAGGATTTAATTGGGATGCACATGAGTAATTGGAGAATTTCCAAATCTATTCCCGAGCATGATGACAATATCCATTTTGGAGGGAATGAGAGAGTAGCTTGGGAATTATGAAAGTATACTAGGCATACCTCTATGCCTACAACTCCTTTTATTCTCTCTTATGGCTACATTGGCCTTATCATTGACAAGAATTACAACATTAAATAAAGGGAAATCTAGTATGCAAATTTAATAGCATAAAGTTTTTGCAATTATCCAACCAAAAAATGGTATCTTTCCCCTTTCTTATCAAATATTTCATTTCTTTGACCATATTTTCTTTAAGCTTCAATAGGTGTTTAGTGATTGAAGAAACGTTAAACTTAGGCTATATAGAGAAGCTTACACTTTTAAAGTATTCCTCTTGCATCTACTTAACCTATAGAGTCTCTTTATCATTAATTAAATGTCAAATTATCATAGTTGTAAGTACTTTAGTTGAAGCTCAAATGCATTTTATTCCTAGTACTTCTTAGGTAAACATCCTTCCACTTAACTTTGGAACCAACTTTTAGGGATCTAGATCCATTACAGAGGAAATTACTTAGGATTCTTTTGATATGCTTAATAAGCTTAATTGGAAAAATAATTGGAAACTCTAGAAGATATGCTTGCTATTAAGGAAACAAGAGATTAATTGGCATTTTCTTATATAAAGGAGAGCGTTACTTTGTAGCTATTGATTCATTTCAAGATTGCATCAAATAGGTCACACAATCATTTTAAATATGTCTAAATTTTAAAATACATGTACCTGGGTCAGGGGGCTTTACTCAGTTGAAGACTAAATAATTGTGCTAGATCCCATTCCAAAGAGCCAAGGATAAGAGATATAAAAGACTAGCTTTTGCTTCTATTGATTATGAGTCCAGATATTTTAGTAAACTATTGCAAACATTATATGAGAGTTTAGATAGAACCATTATCCACACCATACATAAGTATTAAATCTATAAAGGATAAATTGATTCAAATTCTTATACTTGTAGTGATATTTGAAGGGCTTCTTTTATGAAATATTGAAAGAGGTCAGCCTGATTAGTACTTCAATGACCTGAGGAAAAAAAAGGTGATAGAGGGCAACCTTTTCTAATCCCTCTATCACCTTTAAACATATGGATGGCTTGAACATTAATTAGGATGCATAAGGAGATGGTAGACAATCATTGGTTGATCTAATTGGATATGATTAATTGGAATCTAAAAGCTTGTAAAATATAGAGAATAAACTTCTAGATAATTATATTAAATGTTTTTTAAGAAATCTATATTCATAGAATAAATTTTATAGCCTTTTTAAAGTGATAATCTTTGAAATTTTCTTATGCAGTCAAGATATTATCTCTAAAGTTATATCCTGGAATGAAATTATAATGAGAAAAGTTAACTACATCGTTAATAATAGGTTTAAGTCTTAAGGTCATAATCTCATAAAAGACTTTAAAGAATGTGTTGCAGTAAAAAATAACTTTATAATCTTAGTAGAAGGAGGGGTTAGGTATTTTAGGGACAAGGAAAAGGGAGGTCTTATTTAACTCCTTAAGTATGATACTAGTTGAGAAAAATACCCTGATAACTCTGTAGATATGATGTTTCAATAAGTTCTAGGACCTTTAGAAAAAAAAGCCTTAAATCCATCAAGTTATGGAGCTTTATTTTGATGAATTTTATAGATAGTTCTCTCTCAATTTCTTAGTTAGACATATATGAGGTAAGAGAATTAATCTGGTTTCGACTGAAAGTAGGAGAGAAAAATTTAACCAACATAGAGGGAGTGCTTTTAGAAGGAACATCACTGCCAAAATAACTTTAAAATGGTTATAGGAGAAGTTCTAAAGCTTATCTTTATGCTAATAGGGATTTCCCTCAGAGTTTATGATGCCAAAATTTTAATATGATTTCTCTTATATTGGATCACTCTAAAGAAGAAAGCTTAGCTGGAATGACCCCCTATTAGCCATATGATAAGCTTAGCTAGAATGACCCTCTATTAGCCATATGATTCTAGCTTTCTACTTCACTGAATAATTACAAGCCTTGACGGAGGAAAGATGGAAAGTTTGTGTTCTTTTCTTTTGAAGCTTGATTTTAACATTTCAAAGTTTCATAAAGCTCCTCTTGAGCTAGCAAAAGCTTTGTCCAAGCCACATCATCAACGTCGAGTAAGACATTCTTATAGTGATCTTTGTACAATTTCTTCAAGCCCTCTTTTATAGCTTTCAGTTTCCATAATAATTTATAGGCTTTAAATCCATCTAGTGGAGTAGCAAGGCCCTGAGTAATAATGTCCTCATATCTCTTTGGTTTGGTGAGAAAGTTAAAAAACTTAAAAGGAGTTTGTAGCTTTTTCAGGTAAGAAGCAAACTTTACCTTCAGAGGGAAATGATTAGAGACCTAATATGAGTTAAAAATCTAGTACATTTAAGATATTTTTTCTTTCAAACTGGGTTAACAAGTCCTTGATCTAGCTTTTCGTAGATTAGGAAGACACCCTCGTAGTTATTCCTTTAAAGATAAGATCTATAAGGACAATGTTATTCGTACAATTTTTGAAATCCTTATTAACTATTTTTTAATGAATTCTCAAGCCTTCTAATTTTTAGGGAAAAAATTCAATAAAAGTATCCCATGATTATCTAAGGTCCATTAATATTAGTGGATATACCCTTATGTTCCTTCCACATGGTATTCCTTTAGAAAGAAAAATTAGAGGCACATATGAAAGTGACATTTATTACTTCCTAGAGGGAATGGAATTAGAGTTGTAGATATAAAAACTAATCTAAGTAGAGAAATTTAATAACATTATGGCTAAATTCTACAATAATTATCATAAGAAATGAGAAGCATTATTGGAACTGACTTTCCATTTATTTCTAAAACAACATTAATCCTTTACAAAAAAAGTCCCTTTATCTTATTTTCTAATAAACCAACTTTTGAGGCCTTTTATCCTTGATATAATCGTTGATTACTTATTTCTTTTTAGGGTAATTAAATCCCTTTACATTCTAAAAGATAATTATAAGTTAGAAGGGGCTATCAAGTTCCCTTTTTGTTTTTTACTGGATTTTCTCTTAGAGGCATAAGTAAATATGACACCCTTCTTATGAATTCTAAGTTCCTTTACTAGATCCTACTTTAAAAAGGTTTGAGGGTTATTAGGTGATTCCCTTTCTAAGTTCCTTTACTAGATCCTACTTTAAAAAGGTTTGAGGGTTATTAGGTGATTCCTTTGGCTTAGGATTCAACTCTAAATTGTTATTTTCAACTTTTTGATCTTTATTCACCACTTGTAGATTAGCTATAGTGGGGTTATTGAACATAAGATCCTTGGGTACAGTTGCTTCCTCAAGATCAAGAGCAATGTTATCAAGATTATTGATACAATCAATATTAGCAACAACTTTAAGTGTAATGGGCTTTAAAGTTACAAAAGGATTGTTGGAAGCTAAGGGAGGATCAAGATTAGTAACTTGAGACTTAGGCTTCTAGACTTTAGTTAGATTTTCCTTTCATCGATATGATAGGAAAATTTCTACTATTTTGTCATGAAAAATCACAGTATCCACTTTAATGCACACCTTTACAAATTCAACTTTTTTCAAGCTTATTTTTCACTCATCCAATCTCAATGGCTTTCCTAGTAAACTCGTAAGGTAGCTAATCCCCACAGTTTAACAGTACTATTATAAGGGAATATTGTGAAAGTAAGTCTATAAAGTGATTCTTCTAAGAGAGGTTTTATCTAACTTCATTCCAGGATGCCATTTGAGAAAAATATTGGTTTGCCATTCCAATGCCAAGGGCAATAGTTAATTACTTAAGAATTCCTTTAAAGTCATGAAATTTAAAGCAGAAGTAATCCTTTTTAGTGAGTAAAATTTAGTCAAATTTATGCTTATTATAGATGGCTTTTACCTGGGATTTAATTTAATGATAGGTAGGGCATTTGTCAAGAAGATATCCAATAACAGTAGTTCTCCACCTTCCCACCCCTGCCTTCTACGGGAGGAGAGATGATAGATGAAGGGGAGTTCGTAATTAAGGGAATAAGTTTTAGCCTGATGGAAGGTTCAACATCTCCAGTTGCCTAATTCCAGCTCTAAAAGGAGAATAAAATATTATTCTTTAGTTTTAGAGTAAAGTCAACATTGGAGAGAAGCTTATGACTAATTACATTTGTCTTAAGCAAAACCACACTTTTGCATTTGATGTCCATTATTGTTTTATTACCAAAATGTATAGTCCCTATTTCTTTAATATTTAGTTTAAAAATTTTGCTTTTATTGTTTATCATTTGATTTCTAATTGCATTATCAAGGTACTTTGTGGTCTTTTTACTTTTTGGTTCACTAAGTAGTAAAGTTTCTTCTATTGCATCTTTATTGACTTCTATAAAATTTGATTAATCTTTTTTTTTAAATGCTCTTAAGAATAATGGTCATACTTATCACTTTCAAATAGCCTCTTTCTTAACCATGTTGAAAATTTTGAAGGTGATTATTAATAGAAGATTCTTGTTCACCTCTTACTCTCCCTTGTCTCTATACACGTATCTGATCTTGTTTGTAACCACATCCACTCCCATATACAAAATATCTTTTTACATTTTTCTTTATGAAATTGTTTTTTTTACTTTAAAGATAAATTTGAAAGACTTGTTCCATTGATATATTCTTTCTATCACAATTGATCATTTCTTTATGAGTTAGCAAAGATCTTGTGGACATTATATTTGGATTGTTTAATAACCACCATTATATAATTAAATTTTTAGTATTGTAAGGCATTTTCCATAACTTAAACATCTTGTATGGTTGCACAAATCCATTTGATTTGATTCACTACTCCTAGGACTCTTTTGAATTACTTTGAAATGGATTTGTCATCCTTTAATAAAAGTGTCTCAAACTCAACCTTTAGAGTTTGAAGACGCACTTTCATTACTGATTGAGGTGTCATCAAAATTTACAATTATAGCCCTCAAATACCGCAAGTGCATAGGTCGTGAATTGTAGTAATTGACCCACAAGGAGGGTAAACTAGTCTAATTTTAGGGTGTCTAAGGCCTAGAGAAATAATAAGGAGAAATTAAAAATGAAACAAGATTATAAACATGGGAATTTGATTGCATAAATTCAACTTAACAAATTAACATAAAAAAAGAATTGAAATTGAGCAACACAAAAGGTCACTATGGAAATTAGTCAAGAGAAATAACCAAGTTATGAGAGAGGGCATGTTGGGCACCCCACCCTTATGAATCACGTGCCCGACGTCCTTAGTGACATCTAAACACGTATCCCACAAAGGTGGCGAACTCACACCAGGAAAAACACTAAAACAATCCACTTCTCCTATTTCAGCACAGATTTTTGGGAAGACTCCAACTGGAAAAAAAAAAACTCTTTGACTTCTTCAAAACAATGGTTCCCCTTGTCTTAAGTTTCTGATGACACCAAAATCATTCAATTTGGCTTAGAACTCTAAGAATTAGGGCTCACACCTTTTCAGACTGCTATCAACTAGGACAGTACACTATACCCAACTTCCACCTAGAAAATTTTCAGTCTTAGGGACTTAGTTAAAACTCTCTATTCCTTCAGATCCTTTGAAGCTCTATGCCTCTAGTTTATTTAGAGACATGAATCATCTTCTTTGGAGAACCCATAATAAAGCTATAGCTGAAAGAGTCAAACAAGATTTTTGACCTCAATCACATTTTTCCTGTCTTGGGGCAATTAGCATAACTATCATTTGGGATATCAGATTAAGATTATCTTAGAACTTTTTGAAAGGAGACTTCGGGATCTACAACTTTCATGAAGACCTCAAAGACAGATTCTATCATTTGAAGGGTCAAAAATGGGGTAGACAAAAGGATCAGATGAAACTAAATGAAAAAGCAGATGAAGTGAAAAAGCAAATGAATTGGGAAAATTACCATAACTTTCCATAAAATTATTGGATTAAGGTGTTCTTTAGATGGTTTGAAAGAGAATTTTGAGATCTACAACTTTTATAAAGAACTTGAAGAAAAATTCTATTATCTGAAGGGTTAAAATGGAGCAGACGATAGGATCAGACGAAACCAAACGAAAAGGCAAACAAATTGGGAAAATTGCCATAACTTTCCTTACAGATATCGGATTAAGGTGTTCTTTAGATGGTTTAAAAAAGGACTTCAAAATCTACAACTTTTATGATGACTTAAAGATAGATTCTGTCGCCTAAAGGGTCAAATTTGGACCAGAAGATATTCTAGTCAACATAATATGAAGCAGAAGGTCAACTTAAGACAAATCAGAAAGTCAACTTAAGACAAATCTGAAAGTCAACTTAAGACAAATCAAAGTCAACTTATGACGAATCAAAAAGTCAACTTAAGACAAATCAGAAAGTCAACTTAAGAAGAATCAGAGTCAACTTGAGACGAATTAGAAAGTGAACTTAAGATGAATCAGAAAGTCAACTTAAGATGAATCAGAGTCAACTTAAGACGAATCAGAAAGTCAACTTAAGACGTATCAGAAAGTCAACTTAGGACGAATCAGAGTCAACTTAAGATGAATTAGAATACATTCCTGAGCATCTCCACTTATAAGGATCATAACTTTCGACTTCGATGTCCAAAAATTTCATACTATATACCGTTGGAAAACTAGAAAGATAATCTACAACTTTCTAGAAGACAACTTTGCCTCATTCAACCTATATTAATCCAGTTTTTCTCTGAAAGTCAAAGCACGAATTTTACCTCTATGGAAGACTTGAAAATGAAACTCAACAATTTGGAACTATCAACTGTAAAACACCATCATATATCATTTTCATCAAAAGATAAGGGTTTTACAAGGCTTTAATGGGCATTTCAAGCCACAATATAACAATATTTCAAAAAACCAAAATACAGAAGAATACATGAGCAATGATTTGCTCAAAATGCAACTAAAACCTTGCTTTACAAGATTTGCTTCAAATACAAAATAAACAAAGATCGGAGTGATGCCTTGACCATTGACTACTCGATATCTTACTCATCACCTGGATATGTGGAGGAGAATGGGGGTAGCGTAAAGCCCGTGGGTAACAATTTTATAATCAGTAACAAGTAAAATCATTTATAAAGTCATTTTCAATGCAAAAATTCACGTTTATGCAAATTATCTATGCATCACTCTTGTCAACTTATCATGAGCACATAAGCATAGCAAAACGGTTTGGGAAGATCCATAAACATGACGCGGTACACATTTTCACATAATGGTCCTATGTAGCAATAAACTTGAGGGAGTCCCTTAAGGAGCTCTATGCCACTAGCGAGCAGGCGGGAGAAGCCTTTAACTTGGTCAACGTGCATGTGACATTCTTGAGTGGACTACACTAAACCCACATAACAAGTAATTCATGAATTGAAAATAATTTACCTAATTGGCACATTTTTGCAAAACTTGTATTTCATGAGCACGAAATATTTCATATGCACTTCCAAAACTTGATTTAATAGACTAGCTATTCTTTCAAAAATTATTTCCATCATTTAATTCATCAACAATTAACACAATTCATATACAACCATGTAGCACATTCTTACAACATTTAAAAAAACAATAAATGCATATGAATAAAGTAGTTGCAAATCATTTATTGTCATTTCTTGAAAGAAACTTTAATGGCTTATTACTTAATTATAAAAGTGAAATCTACCTTGAATTTCCTTGCTTATAACTTGCTCAAATGTGCCTCTTCTTTTGCTCCTCTTGTCTTTCTTGATTCCCTTTTTATAGGCAAAAATCCCAAGTTCAAAAGGGTTGCAAAATTGAAGATCCACATAATGCATTTACCAAATTAATCCTAGAGTACCTAAACCCATGCATTTCCTAAGTTTCATGAACCAAAATCCTTCCAAAATCCAAAGCATCAAAATGTTCTTACCTTAAACCTTCACCCAATGAAGATATGTTTGGTTCAAAAGAAAAGATGAAACCCTAGGAGGTTTAGAAAAGATGAAACCCTAGCTCAACTCTCTTCTTTCCTCTCAATCATCGAAATCTCTCTTCTCTCTCTCTTTAATTTGTTATTTCACTTCGTTCTTTTCCATTTTTGTTTTTTCCCCTCTTAAGGAAGAAAACAACACTTCTTTCTTCCCATTTTACCCTTAATGATAGGTAAAAGTCCACCTTGCCTTTCCTTTAATGCCTTAGAGTTTTTAAACTTAACTAAGCTACCCACAATCCAATGAATAAAACATAAAATCGACTATATTAACATTAAATCAAAGTAAAATCCCAAAGGAAGAGTTAGAACATCGTCAAGAATCCAAATCATACAATCCATTTCAATCTTATACACTAAATGTACAAAAATGAAATATAAAGGAAATAGAACTTGGATTGGACAATCCAGGAAGGAAGCAATGTAGAGAGAACACTTAATTCGAGAAGCAACAGCGTTGGGACTTGCTTCTTCTTCCTCTTCTTCTCTCTCTCTTCTTTTCTCTGTCTTTCAAACTTCCCAAAAATGGCAACATATAGAAGCTCCTTTAGGATTACATCTTTAAGTCATATAGTATTTCCAATTAGGGCAACCATACGGTCTTTTTTGGGTCTAAAAGGTTTTAAAAATCTCTCGAAAACTTAAATTGAGACTGCTGCCAATGTATCTATTACACAGGGCCGGGAGTTTTTTTGCTTCTTTCATGATCATAACCTATAACAACATGATCATGGCTCTATGCACCATCTTCTGTCATGATCATGACATATGCGCCACAATCGTGGATCCTTGCTCTTGCTTCTGTCACGATCGTGGCTTTGGGTTATTTCCTGGTTCTTCTCTGAATCTCCTCCAATAGCCCTGAAACACTAACAAACACATTAAGGCACCTCATAAATATATAATTGAAGCTTAACATCATGTTCCAACCCATAAAACACTTAAAACACAATTATTTACTAACTAACACAATTATAACCTAAACACACACTAAACAATTAAATTAACAACTAAACACACACTAAAATACCCATAAAACATGATGCAATCTACACCTATTAACATCCCACACTTAAAAGTTTGCTTGCCCTCAAGCAAACAAAAACAAATAAACAAATATCAATAAGTAAAACACATAACATGCAAATGTGATAATGAGGAAATGGTATTAGACTTAACGAAACAAATTTAACTTCGAACACAATCCACTAAGTTGTTCTAACTTATTAAGTTGTGAAATCTGTGTCTAAGTTCCTTAGACTAAAAATACAAACCAATTAAAACTTTTATGTTAAGTTTATTCACCCCTATCACTTGCACACACACATTGATAATTATTTGATCAAATAAAAAATGTAGCTATGACTAAGTAGGTTTTCATAAATAAAAAAGCTACTAACAAGTTTAGTAGGTTTTTATTTGAAAACATTATTTTTGTTGATTTTTAAGGACATGATCCTAGTCTTTTTACATGGAGGTAAACATTGTCACAAATGTCGATCCGGTTACTCATCTAGGTCATGTTGTTCTTAAGCAACTTGGTTGAAATGTCATTATAGCCTTTTGACGTGAAGACATACATTTGTGATGCATGTCGATTTGGTTACTCAGCTACATCACATTCTTAACTGGATACTAGCTCTATTCATAACCTGAAGGCCAGAGAAGTAGTTATTTCATTAAAATTTATACAGTTTTTTTGCCTACCTTATTGATTTTACTAATTATTCTCATGAAAATATACTAGTAATGCCACTTATTTGATTAGCCTAAAATTATAAATGGATATAGCAACTTCCTAAGGTGAATAGATTAACTTCATATCCTAATTAAGCAACATATTTATCCTTAAGTAACTTGGGTCACTAATTTCACGGCCTGATAGATCTTAGCAACCTAAAAGACTATGTTCATGCGGACCTAATCAAACAATCACACAATATGCTAAATTCACATTCAAATTAAAAATTCAAATCCCAAAGACACAACCCTCCCCACAGTTGGACAACACATTGTCCTCAATATGAGAAAGACACACAAACACATATAAGGCGGTGAATAAAAACTGCAATATATGAAAAACGTAAGAAGAAAATTCTAACAAAATTGAAAAGGAAAGGGTTGGAAAAAGAAACCGTCAAAGTGATGGAGATGGAAACCAAATCCTTTTGACGCCTAAGATTGTTTCCTTATCTTACAATTGCTTAAAAAGAAATAAGAAAGTTAGCAATCCAAACCATTCTAAGTCATTGAATACTTATTTTTTGAGATTCAAAACAAATCTAATTGTGCATAACAATTTAAATCTAACTACTGAATATGCTAATTTATGGTCATTAACTTGACCTTGTAATTGGAACTTGTTCAATTCCCTGAAACAAAAGAGATTACTTCTTTTTCATTTGGGATCACTCTGCTAAGATACATTTTGCATTGATTCCCATTAACCTTAAAGGTTTCCTTGTTTGCATTTTCTAGTTTGAGGGGTCCATATTAAAAAACTTGAATAACCATAAAAGGTCCACTTCATCGCAATGTTAGTTTCCCTAGAAAAAGCCTCAACCTTGAATTGTATAGCAACACTGAATCTCCTACCTTAAATTCCTTCTGTTTAAGATGAGAATCATGCCATCTCTTTACCTTTTCTTTATAAAGTTTGAAAATTTTTTATACATTGTAACAGAACTCCTTAAGTTCATCTAATTGCAGAAGTCATTTTTCGCCTACTTACTTCCAATTAAAATTTAACGCTCTTATTGCCCAATATGCTCGATGCTCTAGCTTAATAGGTAAATGGAAAGTCTTACAGTATACAAGTCTATAGGGAGTTGTTACAATCAGTGCCTTAAAAGCTGTCCTATAAGCCTATAAGACATCATCTACTTTTAACGCCCAATCCTTCTAAAAGTTGTTCACCGTCTTCTCCAAAATTCGTTTAAGTTCCTGATTAACAGCTTCCACTTGGCCACTAATCTGTAAGTGATAAGGAGTGGCGATGTGATGATATACTTCAATATTTTTAGGAGAGCATTAAAAGATTTGTTATAGAAATGTGTGTCCACATCGCTTATTATAGTCCTTAGCACTCCAAACTGATTACATAACCGTTTAATGAAGTTTTGAACAACCCTTCCATAATTGGTTGGAGATGCCACATCTTCGGCCCAATGCCATACATATTCAACCCTCACTAGAGTGTACATGTTTCCCATAAAGGATGGAAAGGTAACCATAAAGTTGATTCTCCATACATCGAAGACTTCAACTTCGAAAATGTTGGATAAAGGCGTCTCATTTCTTTTAGAGATGTTGCCTATTGTTTGACAACGATCTCATTGTACCACGATTGCTTGAGCATCCTCAAACAAATGTGGACAATAAAATCCAAATTCTAGTACTCAAACGTTTATTTTGTTTACTCCATAATGGTCAGTGTACTTCATGACATTATGTTAATATATATATAACATTTCATCATCAATCATGCATCATCTTACTAATCCGTCCGCTTATGTTTGATACAAGATTGGTTCATCCCAAAAGTATCAGTTAAACTCGTGTAAGAATCTCTTCCTTTGTTAATAAGAGAGGTTAAAAGGAAGCTTACCACTAGCAACATAATTTGCAATAATGGTAAATCATGGTGTAGCTAGATTATCGAGCAACATCAAAGTTTTGTCATGAAATTTCTCATTAATATCTTCACTTTGCTCATACTCCCCTCCTTCTAGACGTGATAAGTGGTCTGCGACCATGTTTTCTACTCCCTTTTTATCTAACACTTCTATATCAAATTCCTATAGGAGTAGCATCCATTGAATAAGACTCAATTTCACATCCATCTTGTTGAAAAGATATTTTAAAGCTATCTGATATGTGAATATGATTACCTTTGAGGTATGATCAAAACTTATCACATGTATACACCACTGTAAGTAATTCCTTTTCTTTGGTGGTGTATCTAAGTTGAGGTCTGAAAGGGTCTTGCTTACATAGTAGATCACATGCAAGCTTTTATCTTTCCTTTTTCCTAGTACATAACCTATAGCTTAGTCGCTTACATCGCAAACGATTTCAAGTCCAATCAAGTGGCATTAAAGTTGGTGTGGATGTTAATGCCTCCTTTAGCTTATTAAATATAGACACACACTCTTCATTAAACAAAAAGGGCATATCCTTAACTAATAGGTTTGTCAAAGGTCTTTCAATTTGTGAGAAATCTTTAATAAATTGATAGTAAAATCCTACATGGTTTAAGAATCCTCACACACCCTTGATGTTACATACTGGTGGAAGTTTCTCTATAGCTTCTATTTTTGCTCTATCAACTTCGAATCCTTGGTGCGAAATTTTATGCCTAAGCACTATCCTCTCTTGCACCATAAAGTGACATTTCTCCCAATTCAACATAAAATGTGACTCTTCACATCTTTGGAGCACTATGTCCAAATTGGTTAAACATATTTCAAAAGAGTCTCCAAAATCTAAAAAAATCATCCATAAGCACTTCCTTATATCTTCATTCATATTAGCGAAGATAGACATCATACATCTTTGAAATATAATCGGGGCATTGCACAATCCTAAAGGCATCCGTTTATATGCAAAAGTACCATAAGGATAGGTGAATGTGGTCTTTTCTTGGTCCTCGAGGTAGGTGAAGATCTTATTGTATCTAGAATATCCATCCAAGAAGCAGTAATTCAAATGACTAGCTACCCTTTCTATCATCTGGTCTATGAAAGGGAGAGGAAAATGATCCTTTTTTATCATGGTGTTAAGTTTGTGATAATCTATGCACATCATCCATCTTGTGATTGTTCTTATTGAAATTACTTCTCCACTCTCACTCTTTATTCTTGTCATTCCCTCCTTTTGAGTGCACACTGTTTGGTTTTCTTCCCAAGTATGCTTCTTTGATAATATTTCTTTCAACAACTTAGCATATTTGGGCATATGTTACAAGGCCTTGATGAATGAAAGATCTACAGTGTCTTTAACTTCTCTACAAATTTTGAAAATTAAGCATCTAATTTATTCTTTTGCATTTGCTAAGGATAGGGAACCTTGTGTTGATATGCTGGAGGGGCGACATAAGGAGGATATTCACTCATATCTATTTCTTTCCCCTTTTTTGAATCATTTTTAATCGGAGGAGAGTTTGCAACTTTTCTCTTTATGGGTTGTTCGAGTTCCTTCCCATTTCGAAGTGTGATAGCTTTTAGTTAGTCCTTTGATGTTATGGTACAACTACTGGTGAAACTTTCTCCACTTTACGCAGAATACACTTTTGACAATTGGCTCATTTGTACCTCTAGATTCTTAATGGAGGAGGCATGCTTCTTTGTTACCTATTCGAATCTGCCTTACAAACTCTTTTTTGCATCATCTAGGCTTTTGATAAGTGTAAATTGCATCATGTTTTAGGACATAGTTTGATATATGTTTGATCATTAATTCGATCACTTGGTATGTGTTTAGGTTAAAATTGTGTTAGTTTGTGATGTATTTATGTTTTAAGCATTTTATAATCTGGTACAAGTCTTTGAGCTTAAACATTAAGTTTTTGAAGTACCTTGATGTGTTTACTAGTGTTTCAGGGTCAATATCGAAGAGCAGAGGAGTTTTGGAGGGAATTCGACCTATAACACAGGACCACGATCGTGGCAGGTACGTCACAATCATGCAGAAGTTCCAGATTTGGCCCACGATCTTAGCTTGCATGCCATGACACGACAGAAGCTCAGGGAATTACCCATGATGGTGGCCTACATGCCATGATCGTGACAAAAGGCTCAGTTGTGAGCCACGATCACAGGTTGCATCAGTCAGATGTGTAAACACTAATAAACTTCATATTTCGAGGGATTTTTTGGATCTTTAGGACCTCAAAAAAACCCTAGGGTCACCCAAAACATAAAAGAGTATAAAAAGAACATAAAGAGGTAGAAAAAAGGGAGATGAGGAAGAAGGAGGAAGAAGAAGCGGGCTTGACGTGCTTCCTAGATCAGGAGGTTTTCTAACACTGCTGCCTTCCCAGATCGTCCATTCTAAATGTCTACTTCCTTTTTGTATCAATTCTATTCACGTATAAAGTTAGGATGGATTGTATGATGATAGATAGTAGAATGATGATGGTGTTCTAACTCTCCTTGGGGATTTTATTTTAATTTAATGATAATTTGGTTGATTGTGTTATTTAGATGAATGTCGTGATTTGATTATGTTCTTCCATAATTTGGTAAGAAATTGGGAGTGTGAACTGAAGTATGATTAAATCAGATTAATAAGAGTTAGGTGATTTAATAAAAATCATGATAAATCATAACGGTAATTGTGCAAAGAGAGATTCCGAGTGATGTTCTAATAGCTTATTAGAGTGCTTCAGATCTAACTAGGATTTGGATAATTTGTGAATTGAAAGATTGCAAATTCAATGATTTGATTAGGGTTTAATGATTATAACTCGAGAAAGAGTAATCAGGCCTAGGATAGTCTAGAATTGACACTTGATTGACACATATTTAATTAGGTTAGCATTAATGATAAGTAAAATCCCTTTTCTCATAACATGGTAAACTCTTTCGTTGATTTTCATTATGTGTGCTTATTGGTTGATTCATACCTTTGTTCGTACCCTTGGAGGCCAAATAAAAAATGATCCAACGATTGGAATATAGGATGCAACCTCAAGTTCTTTTACTTAATTGGAACCTAAAATGAATGGACCTAAGTTAACCTATGTGTCACGAAATGCAAATTAATTCGGCAGAAAGGGGGTTTTGATATTTGAAAACAATATCTACACTAAATTGAATTGTAAAAATTATATAAAATATATTTTTGTATTTTTGGGAATAGAAAATAGAAAGATTAAAACAAATGATCAAAGAGTGATAGAATCCTCTTGAAAATGAGCTTTGGTTATCATAGTTCGAAATTGATTTTGATGGGAGTGGGAATCACTAAGTTTCAAATTGTTAAACCTTAAAGAACTCTTTAAGTTCAATATCTTAATCAATGGGACTTCATTTCTTAAAACCCTGTTAAATGCTCTTATTGTGTGTAGTGGATAAGTCCATGCAACAAGTCAATTGAAATCTAGAATTAATTAAATATCAAAAACGACTATGCAAGATAAAATAGAATCAATAAGATCACAAATAGACATATATGAGACTTCATACACTTAAGCTCAAATTTCTACATAAACCAATCCAAACCACACAACGAATATCCAACATTTGATTAAACCACAATCAAGTATGTTCAACTGCAGATTACAAATCCTAAACTTAGGAATTCATAAATCATAGCTAAACCATATATTAAGCTACTCCCCTTTTAAGCTCATTGAAATCTAGCCACTACATCTTCAAGAGGAAAGAAATGCCTAGCCATGCATAGCTCTAAAAAGCTTCACAACCAAGAAGGAATCAAAGGCACCCATGGTAGAAGTTGACAGTGAAAAATGGAAGAAAAATGAATGGGATATGAGAGAACATGATGGTGGAATCATTGGTGGCAAGATGATGGGATGGTGATGATATCTCTCTGTCGACTCTCTCCTTGTGTTTTTTTAACTTATCCCAAAATAGGATTTCCAAAAACAGGTTGTCGGATTGGGTTTACATAGTAAGTTAAATTTCTGGTTTGGGTCTGGTGCTTATTCGAATGTTTCACCGCGGCGAACTTCTCCCAAAGGTTTTCTTTAAGAATTCTTTGGTTTTACCATGGTAAAAACATTATCCTCTCCACAGTGAAGCCTGTCTGTTGCCTCGTTCACTTGTGTTCTTGAATCCCTTGGTTTTCACTCTTGGCTCTACTTCTTGAATGCCCCGCAATGAAAAATAATAGTTTGCAGCATCAATTGTCCTAAAATTCAATTTAGTGCAATTACTAATTATTTATGAAAATTTTACCTTCAAGCTACATTAATTCAAAATAAGCACTCATGAGCTTAATTAAGCACAATATCCGATAATAAGAGCCAAAAAGTATAACAAAAACTATGAAATTATCACTAAATAATATAGAAAACTTGGGTTCAATCAAATTCTTCCACACTTTAAACTTTTTACTCTTGGACAAAGCTTATAAAAGTCAAAGAGACACAAGTGCAAAAAAAAATTCCGACCATGCTTGAAAATGAGGGAACAAAATTAGTTAAGTCACTTCCTCAGAAATCAACCAAAGCAGACTGAAAGAGTGCTTAGGAAATAAACACTATAAGTATTTAATCCAAGAGATTGGGCAAAAGAGATTTCTCTTAAGGAAATGTGTTTAATCTCTTAACTCACTTGCCTTAGGATAATTTCACTCTGCAATCTGCTTATTCCATTCTCTTCCATAAGCTTGTGATAATTCTACCTCTCCACCATAAGAACTATAATTTCGAGAATCAAGAGGACTTTTAGGGTTGTAATGTACGAAAGGATAAATGAAATGGATTGAATAGAAAAAGAAAAATGCGTACATGCTTAAGTGAATCACACGTTATTACAATGCTTATTGTACGACGTATAAGTGCACAAGAAGGGGGGGCTAAATTGTGTATTTCCCCTTTTTGATAAATCTTCAAAAACTTTTTGTTAAAAGAAAACTTATTCTTTTCATAGAAACTACTATAAATCAAAGTTGATCGTAGTCTTGAAAACTTGTTAAAAAACTAAGTAAAAAATGAAACATTCAATCTTTAAGAGAGATCGAGATAGAGAAATTGACACAGTAATTTTTATACTGGTTCACCCCAAACCGTGGGCTACGTCCAGTCCTCATATCACTTTCTGATATTTCACTACTTCTCAAACGTTACAAGTATTCTTTTAATCCGAGCCTCTTCAAGTCTCTTACAGTCAGTATTTGTTAGACCCCGAATTTTTCTTATGATGTCATTAAACAATAAATTTTGATAATTATGTGTTTATGACGTGATATGATTAAATTGGGTGTGTCAATGGTTAATTGAGGTGAATTAGGGTTTAATTAAGAAATTAGAGGATTAAAGTGTGTAAGGGTATTTTAGGGAGTATACTTAAGTTGGA
>JANZLD010000008.1:52068911-52083474 GCA_026413575.1 Erythroxylum carthagenense | reverse complement strand
AAATTTTATTTCTATGTCTAGATTTTGACCTACCTTTGGATCTACTTCTTTCAAAATCTCTATTTTCATATCTACCCTGTACAAATATTCCCTCTGCCTGACTTCCACTAGTCTCCCCAATGATGCCCCTATCAATATGCTCTTTTGACTTTAATGCAGACTTAATACTATTATATAAGACTGATTCTTTCCCATAAATCATAGCATCACGAAAATATTTAAAGGACTGGGGAAAGGAACATAACAACAATATAGCTTGATCTTCATCCTCAATTTTTACATCTACATTCTTCAAATCCAAAATAAGATAATCAAATTTATCCACATGTGAAAGAATAGATGTACCTTCTATCATCCTCAACATGTACAACTTCTGTTTCAAATAAAGATGATTTTCACCGTCTTTTTCATGTGCATAGCTTTTAACTTATCTCACATACCTTTAGCTATGCTTCTGCCAGCAATCTCTTGCAAAACCTCATCGGAAAGATTCAGTATAATGGCTGATCTAGCCTTTTCATCTAGATATGTGAATTTATCTAATGCCATATCTACTGTTTTTTTCTCCACTCCATCAAGTGCAATCTCACACCCATCTTGTATTAAAATAACTTGCTTCTTGAGCTGCCACATACCGAAGTTAATGCTCCGTTCAAACTTTTCAATAAAAGTCTTCGTTATCGTCATGATGGCCAAAATTTTGATATTTCGACTATTTTTCTACAGGTGGGCCCCACACATGAAACTGGGACAACGGATCCCACAAAAGCACTAGATGTAGGACGTGGGTCCCATAGACAAAGTCAAAACGTGGGCCCCACAAACAAAACTGAACTATGTTTACAAAATCGAGGGAGTGAGCCCTACAAAACAAAACCGAGGGAGTGGGTCCTGCAAGATAAATTCGAGGCAATGGGTCCCGCAAGACTTACAATAAAAAATCTAAGTTACTTTCTAATATGGAAGATCCACCTTAGTGGCAACCATAAAGCATACGGTAAGTTAGACTAAAAGGAGAAACTCTGATACCAGTTTGTTAAGATAAATGCCCTTGGATCGGATATCGGTTGAATTTAATAACTCGAAAAATAGTAACAAAAATAAAGATAGATAAAATAAAATAGGACAGAATACAAAGATTTACGTAGTTCGGTCAATATGACCTACATCCACGACCAGAGGGTGAGAAATTTTACTAATATGTGGAGAATGCATACAAGTAAAAAGGTTGGAAATATGTGGAGAATGTATACAAGTACAAAGACTGGAACAAAAGGCTTTCAAAACTTATCAAATATACATAAAATAATTGAAGAAAGGATGAGAGGCTTGGTGCTATTTTGGTGACTAAAGGAGAGGAAGGAGTGGGTGTCTTTATGTCTCCAACCATGCCTTCTATTTATAACTAAAGTCCCAAGCTTCTGTCCAAAATTTCTTCAATCTATGCAGAATCTCAACAATTGACAATGTCATGCGCACAAAAATGGTGGTTATCTATCTTTGACTTAGTGGAGGAGGAGGCCAAAGCATGCAACTAATAGCCAACAATTTTGACTTATTGGAAGGGCCAATGCATTTGCATGCAACACTAGCCTATCTTTTATATGTTTAAATACACGAGAAATGACATTCATCTTCATTCTTTTAATGTATATGTACTATAAAAGAAAATTTGTCTTTAATAACCTTAAGTTCCGCACTCCTATATGAGTATCATGGGAGACCTATTAGTTATGTGTAAAATTGTAAAGCATATTGCTTCTAACTAATTAACATGTAGTATATAAAACCTCGGACTGAACATTGGATTGAATTTCAGGTGGACGGAGAAATACTGATTTGAGAAAAAGAGTGAAATGAAAGCATGATTATTAATGGAGTTATTAGACTGTTTGATCAAATTAATTAAAAAAACCAACGTCCTAATCTTGGATTGGATTTAAGTGGATGCTCAATTTTACGACCTGTGACTATAATTGTCCAACGTGGTATAAGTATCAATCCATTAAACTCTTCAAACTCTTTTTGATAATAAGGTAAGAATTATGTTAGTTACTAGACAAACCGTTAGGGCATGATAGCATGCCAAGCAAGAAAAAAGTGAAAATTAATGTGCATAGGTTGGACACTAAAACTAATCATACATCGGAATAATGTCGTACGTAGTTATATGGTATGAGTCATACGGAAATTCAATAGAAATTGGACTTCGCGCAATGTTGCCTTGAAGTCACAAAGCTATATAGAAATTATACAGCCCAGATATTACTTGGCTTTGTTGTGGACTTATTACTAGTCATGAAAGATACTAAATTGAAATATAAAGAAACAATATAAAAATGTTCCAAATAAAAACTTATGTAATCCTTAGAGTATATGAAGTGTAATTGATAAGGTAGCTCTAGCCACATGTGTGATTATCTCCTTACTAGTTATATATCAATAAAACATGGCTTTAGCTGCACCAACCCTTACGAGTTGAAAATTATAGCACCCCACTCTCATAGGACACATATTCAACATTCCGAAAGACATTCGAGTACGTACTCTACAAAGGTGACATGTTAGGGCAGTCAGTCGATCATACCCAATTCAACATTTTTGAAAAAATATCATATGCATGTGCGAAAAATCAGTAATTGAACAATCAGCCCATTTTATTCATAAACACTTTCAATCATAGTATTACAACCATTATATATATCATTAGAATTTTAGTAATCACTTGAGCCCATTACAGATGCAAAACATTTGTAGTCGTAATGTCATTACATTACAAAATCATTCACATATACATTGTACAATACTTGTGAATACACATTTTGGTTCAAAATAGTGAAACACATATGTAAACACGAACTAATCTCAACCTCTATCTCTTACTCGAATGCTATGGCTAGACTCCAATTTGTTTAACTGGAGATCTTCTTTAAGCCTGAAAAATGTCGCAAATTTTATGTTGAGTTTTGCAAACTCAGTGAGTGGAAAATCCTCGATGGCTCACTCAATCACATAACACATCAATTCATCAATTCAACATGTTGAGTCATATATTAACTTAAATCATATTTCACATTTAGAAATTCTTCAAACTATTTGTTTCAACCATTTAAATCATACATATCAAATGCATATGCAATGCTCATCAAACTCATTTTTAATTATTATTATTGTATCCGAGTGCCTATAACTTTCCCATATCCATTGTAAATACCGGGTTCATTAATAACTGTCCCTTATCTGTTAGGGATACAGGGCTCATTTTACATGGTGAGCCAGAGGCTCTTACCACATTTTGAGCTTTAAGCTCTTTTTCACTTTCTAAGCTTTAAGCTCTTTGTTGGTGGCTACTCTAGTCACAATAGTCTTTATATTGTTTTGTAGTCATGTAATGAAACGCATCACATTCACATATATTCAATCAGTCACTTGATTTCAGTTTCACATTTGCATTCACATTTATCATTGGACCTTGATCTGGCATTCAACAATAACGTTGAGTATCACTTATTCATTCAAATTCACCTTTAAGGAGCACTTCTAATGATTTTTACATGCATCAAATGCCTCAGATATTTATTGTCTGCAATCGACGCATTCACATCTTTAAGAATAGAAGAGTTCTTTTTTGAATTTTTTTTTTAAATATCTGACACACTTTTAAGATTATTAATGGACACAAATAAGTCAATATAACTAGTTGAAGTTGAGTTTATAACCTATTCACATAAGAAAGAAAGTTTGTATTACACACATAATTAGTACTTTTTACATTGTTTATTCCAAAAATAAGTCACAACATAGATAAATACACTACCAATTATACAACATATACCATATAACTTTTTTAAGTCTTCTATCATCGAACCTAACACAAAGATGCTTATCAATCAAGGTAAAGTTCACTACTTATTTTTGTAGTTATGATGAATCTATGCATTAATTTTGAACATGATTATAAATATATTGCATTATTTCTAACCAGAACATTAGCAAGAGAGAACTTCTTAAACTTGAATTTATAACAAACAATAAAAACATTGTAATTAAGAAGAAATATCGAGAAAATAACTTTAGAGATCTTGGATAATCATTCAGATAAAAAAATATCCCACTTCCCCATAAATTTTTTCCTTCTAATGTGAAGGCAAGGAGACATGTTTCAGAATGAATTTCTAAAGAAAATTGGAATAAGTTGTGTGATTATTAGGCCTCTCCCAAAGTTCAAGTTTGTTTTCTTTTAATCTTATTAGATGATTTAATTATTACCTAATCTTTTTTCTTTATTAGGAAAAATGTGAGAAAGCAAAGGTCAATAGAGGAAAAATGAAAATACCTCACAATTAAGGGTCCAAATCATTTGTAGTCGTCTGAAATGAACATGTAAGATCTTTGTTTACAAGTTATAATTATATCAATAAATACTATATTATTTATTGTTCCTTATATTTTTATTTCATAAAATAGAGTGAGAAGGAATTATATATGCAAGAGTGTGAAAGGATCACACTATACAAAGTCACTCACTATATGGAAGGTCAATGGTAGATGTCAAAAGAAGCAAAAAATAACTATGTAAGCATAAAATTTTGTTTAAATTTTAAGTCTATTTATTTATGTAGCACGAACTAGTAATATTTACATTGAATATTGGTTTTTTTTTAAGAATAAGATGCAAGAGTTGTTACAAAAACCAATGTCTGAGGGGAATGAGATTAATTTAGAAGACATTTGTAATGATGTGATTGGTACACATTCTGGTTATATCAAAGATCTTAGCTTCGACCCTAAGCCAAATGTTTCAACCTCGTCAAGATCTTCATACGTTCAACATCTTAAAAGAGAAAAACAAGATGCTTAAAGTTGAATCACAACATACTCAAAAAAAGTTAGTCAAATATGATAAGTACCTCAAAAAAATACTTGTCCTAGATTATAATAGCAGTGAAGATGAAAGTGAATGTTATTAATTACATCTTTTATATTTTTTTTCTTTTAACTCAGTTTTGTATTGTAATTTAAATTTAACAACTTTTATGCAATTACAGATTTGAAGAAGATGCAACAGCTAAGTAATTTGTATTATAATTTGTAAACTAGTCTCTGTGTTTATTATTTTGTATATAAGAATTTTCAAAGTTGTAATTAAAATCTGGTATATAAAGAAATTTAGTGATTTTTTTTACATCAAATGCTTCAAATTATCAATTATTTTTTAAAAATTTTATAATAAACTAACAATAAAAATATATCGAAATATTATATATAATAATATAGATTAAAAATGTAAAAAATAATTTATTCCAACGTGGTATAACATTTTGTTAAAACGTAGATAAAAATTTTACTTCTTTTTACAAAACATAGCTAAAAACATGAAAATTTGGCCAAAAAATTTTGCCTACATCTTTAGAAACATATTTAAAAACATTTGGCTCGTTTGTGGAAATGTAGCTAAAAACCTCTAGCTACGGTTTTAGAAATGGAGCTAATAATTTTTAGCTACGACAAATAAGCATAGCCAAACGTATTGGCAACAGTTAGCACAAAAATGTAGCCAAATGTATTAGCAATGACTAGCACAAAACTTGCTTACAGTTTTAATCGGTGAAGTTTTGCCCAAAGAAACTAAATCATCGCCAATTCCTATTAGTGACGATTTTAGTACCTTTAACTATGTTTTTTTCTGTAGCCAATGGTTAACTTTATTGTAGTGGCTATATATTGGCTGTATTTCATGTTTCCTATTTTGTATGTTCTCTTTGATTTCGACAAAGCATACTTATTGAAAATTAGGTCTTATTCAAGGAAAACATAATATTGGCTTTTTTTCAAACACCAAGTACACCACTGAAATTAAAGTGAAATAAGTACAAAGAAAAATAAATCAAGATTTAGAAAGAAATATTAACAAAAAGAGAAGAAATAGATAAGACTAGAAAAATAATTATTAAATCTTTGAAAAACTACTTACTTCCTAATAAATAGTGCAAAAAACTTTGTCTCTATTTAAGTCTTTCCTATTTCAAATCTATTACCCATAACTAAGGTAAGTGCATATACTATTAGCAAGTAATACAATGGTAAGTAGTAGCCAATCTCTCGAGGAAGTGATATGAAGTTGTCAACAATATTGATAATGATGAGGATGATAACAATAATAATAATAAACAAAAGAAATCATAATACAGCTACTTCTAAATGAAATTTCTAATATTGTTGACAACTTCATTTGTTAAGATAAATTCATATCTTAATTTGGCCAATGAAAAACAACTTTAGAATTGATCTTCTGAGGATTTATGAAATTCTAAAATAGCTAGCGCTTACTTTTAAAGTGATAAAAACTTTAAGACGTGTAAAATATTTGAAACTCTTTTAGGAATTAGAATTGTTGTGCTTTGATCACGTTTTATGTCCTAGAATATGGTCTGAGGCCCAAGTCATGGCTCTTTTTATTTCTTCTAGAAAAAAGATACGATTTTAGACATGCTCGTACTTTAGATCGTGAATCTTCATATTTCTCTTGTAACTTGCAAACAGCCTGAGGCACAACCATGCTCAGGCCATTTTACTCTTTGAATTTTCTTCAACGCCACATGTTTATGTATAAAAGTTGATCCTCATTTTTTTTTTTTTTTCCTTACTTCAATGAGAGTAGCTGACCCACCGGAGTCCACCTAAAGCCCTCCCTTATTACACTTATAATAAGTCTGTTTTACGGTGACTTTCTCGAAAATTGAAACTCGAGGAAGTCCTACAAGATACCCGTTACATTCTTCCAGTACTATACATGAAGACATCTTTCGGAAAAATACATAATTGAGAATTTTGAGGAAAACCAAAGAGGGGATGGTGGTCCACAGTTGGTCCCTAGCTTATAATAAAGAGTGTGACAATATAGGATTATAAAAAGATGTAGATAGACAGTTGCAGGATAGCCTGCCTTCTTCAAACATTGAAGATTTTAGGGAAAGAAAAATCTTTCCCTTAGGATAAGATGTTTCCTTCCCCAAATAGGACATCGCGTAAAGATAATTGTTACATGGATTTCCGGTTTGCAGAATATCACGTTGTACACTGCTAGTTATCCAGAAACAGTTATGCTAATTACAAAGCTTATATATGCTGATTGACGTTATATACACCGAGAAGCCTACGTTAAAAACATTTATGTTAGAATTTACAATGAATTTAGAGGTCCACACAAAAAGGAAAGTTATACTACATACAAATCGTCACGTGTAGGTCTGACACATTATATAATCTATTATTTTAAGGTATTAACGACTAATATAAAAGCAACTTACTCTGATATTATGTTAAAATTTACAACGAACTTACGATTTCATATGAAAAGAAAAGTTAGATCACATATAAATCTAAGTAAAATTTCATCTTAAAATTAATTAATAATAAGTAGAATAGCTCACTAGACTTATTTATTAGTCTTCTATCCTCTCTTTCTTCTGTACGAAACAAAACGCTACTCTTTATGTTTCATCAATTTCCTTTCCATATACGAACTCTTGTTCTTGAGTAGTCTATGTTATAGTTTTTATATTTATTTATACGCTGGTTAAGATAAGTGGGTTGGGCTCGAACTTTCACAACTTTAACGTGAAAGGAAGAACAAGAGAGAGAAAAAGAGAGATTCTACTGTTGACACCTGTCAAAATATTCCTGCATATCGTCCTTGTGAATATCCCTTTTGTCTGGCGCGCAACCCAGGAGGGAATATTCCCTACCTGCCTGTGTTTATCTTTCTCTTACTTGTAGAGTACTTGCATGTTCTTTTTTTTTTTCCCCTTTCTAAAGATAAAGTGAGAAGAGAAGGAGAAATTCTTTTGTTTAGATGTACATCGTGGGCGAGTGAGAAAGGAATTGATTAAGTAGAAAAGAAAAAGAAAATTGCAAAGATAGAATCTTGCGGAAAGGCAAGAGTTGGAGTCTTGTGTTAGAAGACTCGATTTTTAGAAAGCGACTAACCCCATCATTATTGCGCTGCATTACACTCCCTGAGATCTCTTTTTCTTCCTATCTTTCACTTTTCTCTCTTTGTTAAGGTAATTAAGGAGGGTATTCGATGCAGTCTCTGCTGCCAGAAAACGACTTTTCCCTTTTATCAACTTCCATGCATGGATGATGACAAAACCCTATTTCTAACTTGCACATATCAAATCAACACATGCCTTCTTTCCACTAATTCATTCGTTCCTGCTCTTGAATTAATCAGCACGTAATTAACCACATGTGCATCGGCTCTTCCTTCCCTGCATACTGTGAAACTGTAAAGAAATAATAAGCATTGTAAAGAAATTTCATTTACATTACTGAACATCGGTATAACTAGTGTAAGTCTGAACTATTCTGTACTTGTTTTCATGAATTCTGCTAAAATTTCAACAGTTATGTGGTCGAAAAGTTGAGAAAAAGTAGTCTTGTATCTGGAAATGTTGATAATTCCACCTCAAGATAGGAATAAACAATTGAGTCCTTGACATTTTCCTACCCTGGTACCTACTTTTTCCATACATCATGATACACTATGTCCTGACCCTGACTCGAAGAGGTTTTTGTCTTTTGATTTTTGTTTATGTTCTTATTTTGTGAATATGTATTGGCTAGAATTAAAAGCGTTATGGAAGTTGACGAACCCCGTGAAAATTCTTGTGTATTTAAAGAGAATCTTCTTACCTTCCTACCCACTTCATTAAAGTTAGTAGCAGAGAAGAAGATTCCCGGTTCTTAGGTCTCCTTTATTATTCGGATTTTGGCTTTAAGCTTTGTGGGTTTGTGTTCCCTTAATTTAGAGTCGTAGAATTGGAACTAAGATATTCCTTCCTTAGAGGCAGAAGTTATATTCTTTATGATTAATTTTTCATTTTTGGATTACATATTCCCTTTCTTTCCCTCTGAATGCACTCAATTTTAGAACAATTATTATGCAACTTTTTGAGCCTAAAAGACAGTTGCATAGTGGATTGGTAATGCATGAATGCTTTTGAATATGTGCTCTCTCTCACACAAGACTTGAGGTGGTAAATAATTAAATGGATGGTATATGCTTCTGCCAAACCTTTTTCTTTCCATCTATACTTAATCATGTCAGAATCGTTATTTAGTTAATTAGATGCAAATAATTTGGTAAGGACGACCTTGAGTACTAGTTGCCGTAAACATGGCCAACACTTACCCAGAATTTTAAATAACTGTTGGAGCGGCTGTCATTATTTCGTCATCCACAGTTATTATTGCAGGCAACATGTAATAAATCGTCGCATTCCATGTTTTTTCTCCGCCGGTTTACTTGGTTGAACACTTGATGTTACATCACCTGAATTCCATGATAGGGTAAAGGTTTTTAAGGTAGCAATAACACAATCCTTTCTGGTATGTATGCAATTTTTTCACCCATAAATGAGCAAGGCTCTGTTACAGAATCCCAGAATGTACATCATCCATTATGCATCTGAAATTTGTGGCAGTCACTTTCAGATAAAATTTAAGATTAACAAGTGATTCTGGAATATGGAAAATATGCATCACATCTGTCAAGTGAGGAATATAAATCAAATACGTTAATTATATTCTTACGACCACATTATAACTACTGAGAATAGGTATATATATAGTTCTCAGTTTTATCATAATTGACAGTGAGTTGGATCCATAATAAACTCTTGTTTAAAGGTTAAAACTTTACCGTGGTTTCATGAGAGAACACTTCTTAATCCATCAGCAAGTGATGCATATAAATATCATAAAGTTTGAATGGGATGAGAATTCACATGGAAAGCTTTCAGATATTTACATACCGTTAATGTGGGATTGGTTTTAAAAGCAGGAGAATCATTTCACAGAGGCTCATAAAAGCAGGAGAATCATTTTAAAAGAAGGGGATAACAGTAAGGAGAAGAATCATCTTTTGTACTGATGATTTGAATTCTTACAATACAATAAAGAGTAATACTCTTTAGTAATCAAAGGTTCCAAAACCAGGCTCTACTCACATGACCCTTCTCACTGTCAGACTCTTGATTCCTTCTTTCAGAGGACACATATCTCTCTCCCTCTCTCTTTCTTTTCTTATTTTTACCCTTTTCTGCCTTTGTTCTTTGCAAGAAGTTACCATCCCTCTTTAACATAAGCTTTTTCTTTTCTTCTCTTTCCCCAAAACCAACTTTATTCCCTCTTGAACTCGCTTCTTAAAAAGAAGGCTATCCTGCCTCGATCCTCCTTGTGTTCACAAAAAACACCCGTTACCTTTCTCACTGTTTCTCTCTCCCTCTCTCTCTAATCCACTTGAAACCCTGAACTACAAACCAAGAGACCTAAACCCCTCTGTTCTTATCTCTTGTTCCTACATATCTTTCCCTGTTTTAGCATGAACGTTGACGACAAGACATCATCTGTCGAATAGATAGAGTTTCTTGCTTGATTTTTGGATATTCAAAATGGCCTCTCCATCAGAATTAACCCTGGATTGCAAACCTCACAGTTACTCTATGCTATTGAAGTCTTTTGGAGACCAGACTGATCAGACGCAAAAGCTTGAAGATTTTCTTTCTCGCCTTGAAGAAGAGAGGCTTAAGATTGATGCTTTCAAACGCGAGTTACCACTTTGCATGCAACTTCTGAGCAATGGTATCTTTTTTTTATTTACCATTTTCACTGTTGTATTTTGTCGTCCTCACTAATGTTTTGGATGATTGGGTGGGTGCGTACTTTGATCCTCGCTTACAATTGGAACATTTGTAAGTTCCATAGGAAGTTTGGTATATACTTCCTGCTACCAACTTGAACATTCCTAAATGTCTCATGAGACATGTTGCGATTCCTAGGTCGATACGCATTTTCCTGTATATCTAATAGTCTGAATTCTCTTTCTATCTACGTGGATTTTGTAAAATTGTGATCCATTTGTCCCCAAGTAGACAATTTAACCCTATATTCTTACAATATCTATCTGTCTTCTCAGCTGTGGAGACTTCAAGACAGCAATTACAAGCCTATAGGGCAAACCAAGGACCAAGATCAGTTCTCGAAGAGTTCATACCTCTGAAAAACACGACCTCCGAAACCTCAGATAAGGCCTCAAGCATCTCCGACAAGGCAAACTGGATGACTACAGTACAACTATGGAGCCAAGCCAGCAATGAGACCAAACCTCCGCCCACATTAACGTCTTCCAAAGAATCTGATATTAGCTTGAATGTTAGTCCCAAGCTGGCCCTGGACTCAAAACAAAGAAATGGAGCCTTCCACCCGTTCTCAAAGGAAAGAAACTTATGCCCTAGCCCAACCCTTGCTCTTGCTTCTGGAGAAAGGGATATGGAAGATAAGAAATGTTCTGAAACTCATGAGAATGGGTTTTTAAAGAGAGAAATTTCTGGAAAGGCTGCAAACGGAACGTTGCCCATTACTGATCAAGGAAAAGTTGTCCTCAATTCAACAGATGGGCAAACAAATACCAATAATTCTACTACCACACAAACTCATAGGAAAGCAAGGAGGTGCTGGTCACCTGACTTGCACCGTAGATTCGTGAATGCTCTCCAGATGTTAGGTGGTTCTCAAGGTAATAAAACTAACTCAAAAATTAAAAAAAGAAAAGGGAATATAAACTCATGAATTGCCCTTATTGTGATGTCTGTCATCAAATGATCATTATTGGTATCTTTCTGTCCTGATATGGTATCAGTATTTGACTGGTTTCTTTTTGGGTCATGCAAACAGTGGCTACCCCAAAGCAAATCAGGGAGCTCATGAAGGTTGACGGTTTGACCAATGATGAAGTTAAAAGCCATCTTCAGGTAATGCCTCTCTCTTCCTCCCATCTGTGAGAGTCAGACAAGCATGAATTTTGTACAAATTTTCCTTCTCTTTTTCTGGACATGACACAACACGCATATTTCATCGCACGGTGCATATACGTCCAATATATAATAAGTACAAATCTTTTTGTCTGACACAGAAATATAGGCTTCACACTAGGCGACCTAGTCCAAGCCCACAGTCAGCTGGAACTACAACACCGCAGTTGGTAGTCCTTGGTGGCATTTGGGTCCCACCGGAATATGCCACCGCCGCTGCCGCTCACAACGGCACTACCACAATCTATGGAGCACACCCAGCTTCCCATGCACCACCACCACACTTTTGTGCTCCACCATCAGTACCACAAGAATTCTATGCCGCTGCCACCGCCGCAGGACAGGCACCTCCGCCTCCCTCTCGCCACCAACTTCACCACCACACCCTCCAACACCAATTCCTTCCCTACAGTACAGTGACACAGGACCATAAGTCGCCGGGGTCTGATGAAAGAGGCACCGGGGAGCGTTCTGAGAGCATCGAGGATGGCAAATCAGAAAGTAGTAGCTGGAAGGCTGAGAGCGTTGAGAATGGAGCAGAGAGACGAGGGTTGGCTGCTTTTAGAGAATAAGGTGAAGAGAGCAACGGAAGTGAGATCATTCTCAAGTTTTAGGCCCCCCTGTGGTATTTAGGGTTAGGGTTAGGGTTAGGGTTAGGGTCAGATTATTTGCATGTAACTAAATTAATTCCTGAGTCGAATTCTATTTCATATTCTTGAGACAACTCCCAGATAAAGATTAAATCATAACTGCATGAGAAAGTAGTGAGTGGTTGCTTTGATTCTCGTTACTTGTTTAATGTACCATTATGTATTGGGAAAAGCATTGAACATTCTCGATGTATAATGTCTAAAGCCGCCATTACTACTTTGCTGGGGAAGATAACTTATCAGAACTTTGGCAACAGACACAATGCATCAATGTGTCCATTTATAATCTGGCGATTACCATATTTTGTAAATATTTACTACTAACTAAAGGGGTCCCCTGATCAAGAACAAGTATTCAAAGCTTTAGCGAAGAAAAGAACGGATTTACAAAGAAAAACGCACCGAAAGTGAACGCCTAGCATCTTTCCAGCCTCGACACTCCGTAGCTTTCTTAAAATACATACAAAGCTATCCTGTACATTAGGCCCTTTTGTTACCTTTACTTTTGCTGGACATATTATAGTTAATGGAATCTGTAGAAAAAATCTTGACCTTGAATCAGGTGGAATTGGTAGAAAGAGGGGGTATGCATAAGCAAGATCTTAAATTTAGATTGTCGGGTCATATGTTGGATTGCAAACTATTGCAATAATTACCATTGCTGCAAATATAACTACATATAATATAATTATAGTCTGCAATCCAGTTGATTGACCATGATTACAATTGTTATCGAAATGTTCAATTTAAAACTCTAACTGTGAGAATTGGATAGAAAAAGCTCATGACTTTCCATGCACAACAAGTCGGAATCTTGTAATCTGCTAAATCTTACAAATGGGAAAGTAGTTTCAAACAAATTTAAAACCGTAGTTATGGGTCTTTTCGTTACATAAATCATCAAATTTCTTTTCCTTGTTCTATTGTAGAATAACAGCACAAGCTAAATCCTAAAAATTCAAAATTGATTTTCAAACTCAAATTAATCCAACCCATTATTAAAAAAAATTCAAAATTGAACTCAATCCATAAGTTTACATATGATAAAAATTTGTTAATTATATGATATATAATTATGATATACTAATATTGATTTATGTTTTAACATATGAAATCAATTAAAATGAATAAAAAATTTAATCATTTTCAAATAAAAATAACTATAAAATACCTATAAAAATAATTAAATCAACAATCACATAGTCTAAAGGGCCTTAATTGTATATTCAACTAGCTATCCAAATGAAAAAAATTTAAGTCCTTATAAATTCTCATGGTTTCCTAATGTAAATTTTCTACAATTTGTAAATCTCAACTAACAATGTTTAACAATATTTTGTTTTGATAAAAATCACTCTTTTCCATCTTATTCTTGGCTAATCTTGATCTTTCTCGCTTCTCTTATTTTACTTTTGTGAGAACTGTTAATGTATGTCATTCTAACAAAATATCTTAATTTTTAATAATGAGAAATAATCGTATTAGTAGTAGTAAGAGTACAAGGCTAGGAACTTAAAAATTATAGGCTAAAAAGAGAGCTAAGCAAGCAGTAACAACCATCAAATAAGAAGTCTACTTGGAAACTACTTGTACTACTTGTTCTATACACTACAAGAAAAATGTCATTTGGCGACGGATATTACCAACAGAAAATTTTTGGATTCCGTTGTTAATATAAATTAGCAACGGAATCTACCACTACAACAAAACAACACCTTTAGCGTCGTTTTTAAAATAGACGTCGTGAATGGTCTGAGGCTTTCACGACGTCTGGAAAGACGTCAAGAAAAGATGGAATATTCTACGACGTTGTATTAAGACGTCGGAGATAAAGGAAGTGTTTAATGTCGTTTTGGTATAAAGACGTCCTAAAATAGAATAAACGTCGTTTTGGAGAAATAGACGTCGGGGAAGGCCTTGTCTACGTAATTAATTTCCGCTCCCCCCAATTTTTCAAACGAAAACCGAAGCCTCCCTCTCTCATCTTCGTCAGTCTCCCGCGTTCCATACTAAATCATCCAACCTCTCGTTCCCTCT
>JANZLD010000008.1:51993450-52003494 GCA_026413575.1 Erythroxylum carthagenense | reverse complement strand
TATTAGACTTATATTTATTTATTATTAATTCATTATATAATAATAGACATTGGTGTATTTTTATTTCAATAAAATATTTTATTGAAACTTATTCTTATAAGTTTTACTTCATATTTATTATATACCGATTTTGTAGCGGTTCATTACTGGTTGAACCTGTTTAAACTTTTTCTTTGACCGGTTCGATGTTTGGCCTGATTTTTAAAGCATTGGTTGATAGTATGTTTCTACTAATTAAGAAAAGATATATTTTAAAAAAGTTTAATTTAAAAAATTATAAATCTAAATTAAAATTTTCGAGAGTCAATTACAAAGTGAGAAAAAAGATTTTGACGTCCCACTTTACCTGTTTAAGTGCTTGGCTAGGATCATAATATTTTTTTTACATTAAATAAAACTTAAAATAAAGTGTGATAAATTATCATTTGCCTCAAATGATAATTTTATTTAAACGAGGAATTGTAATTGATAAAATTTTTATGATTAAGAAAAGAGGATGATAAAGCTCCGAATAGGGAATCGGTTAAAAATATAAAAGAGAATTAGCTATTCTTAAGACTGTGGTGGGCTGAAGTTAAAAGGGGGATGATTGAAAAGGATTTGATTATGAAAATAAAAAACAACTAAACCTAAAGAAACAACTGAATCTCTTTTGCCGAAGGCAGCCCACCGTCTGCCGATTGTTGCTGTTGTGTCCCTTGCGGCCAGCTCTGTTGCTGCAGTCCATTACCGTCATCCATTTTGTTGTAATCAAACGGTACTTTTTTGTCGTCCTCCGCTGTCTTGCTTAAGCCATTTTTCTTCTTTCGGGGAAACCAAAGACAACAGAGTCATCACGTAATCGATGACAAACCCCGAGGATGAGCTGTAGGACTTTTGTTTGAAGAACATTTGGTTTCCATCTTTTTGTTTCTTTTCTTCTTTTTTATTCAGGCTTTTACATTTGATTTCTTTGGGTTGATGTTTGTTCAAATGATTCAGAGACAATGTGTGTGTCATTTTGTTCTTGATTTGATTGTTATTCAAATGTTAGGTTCTTGGATTCCTAGGTTCACATATTAATTGCATTACTAATAGAAATCTTTATTCATATGTTTAGAAAGGAGCTTATGATGTTCATAGGTTTGGGGTTTTCAAGTCATTCACTTATGTTGTGTTTGATTCATCTTGAGATAGATGTTTGTTGTCTGTTTAATTTTGTGTCTGTGCTGCTATGTATAAAATTAGTTGTAAATTTTAATTCTTTAAAATACTAAATTTGCTTTCTGCTGTCAAGACTATTGTTATGTGGTCTGGTAAATAAACATCAATTAGTTATTCTTTTTCTTCCAATAGAGGGTTGAGCAATAACATAACGAGCCTAGATGGTGAAGAAGAATAAGAAGCAAAAGGTAATATTGCCACCGGCTTTACCGGCAGAAATATCAGAGGATGAAATAGAGGTGTCAGACGAGGACTTGGAGTTTGTCCACGAAAATCTTGATTACGCTGCCTTTGTATCTCGCTTAGACACCCAATCCATCACCAAGTAACACTTTTTTCACCTTTTTCTTCCACTTGTAATTATTATGATGATTTATTTACCTAAATTTCCTTGATAATATAAAATGAAAAAGGCATGTTAGTCGGGTGGCTGGTTTAGAAGGAGATGATGCTTTGGAGGCTTCCTATGAGAAAAGGAAAAACAAAATGGAAAATAAAGAGAAGGTTGAAGAAGAAAACAAGCACTATGTTGATCCTGTTGATACTCTTCCTGTCAAAACTTTGGATGGCCAGCTCTACTACCGCACATGTATTATTATGTTTTCCCCATTTTATTTCTCGTTCATGAGTCCTATACTAACAATTGGTAATTGAAAAAATTTTTATTGTTTAATGAGGCAGCAGCAGTGCCAGGGACCGTTGAAAATAGTGAAAAAGATAAAATCGGCGGAGATGAAAAGGATGCTATTATAATGAGGTTGACTAAAGCAGAAAGGAGGGCAAAGCTGAAAAAGAACAAGAAGGAGGCAAAAAAACTAAAGGGCTTGGACGTTCCACAAGACCAGAAGGAGCAAGCCCCACAAGCAGCTGTGCTGGTATCATTAGAATACTAGAAAACTTTTCCCAGCTATCATATGGTTCACACAACTGCTTTTTGGCTCGAAGTCTGCTTCATGATTGCTATATTTGTGGTTATAATCTAAGCTGCAATGTTCTGGCAATATATATGTGTTGAGTAGGTACAAGCTTTTAATGTATTTTATTCTTGTGTAATATGAATCTTGTCAGAAGCCGTTGTAATTCTAATTAAGATTGTAATTTATTTTCATATTATGATCTGACTTTCTTGGTTGAATTTGATGGCGATCTTTCTAAAAGACTTCTTTCTTTGAATCAAACTACGGAGGCTATAATACTTCTATCTGTGCCTCATCTAAAATAATGTTCCTTTTTTAGGCTGAGGTGAAAGAAGAGCTCTCAGCTGAGGAAGCATTTAAACGTAAGAAGCTTAAACTTGCAGAGCTGGGAATGGAACTATTAACTGATCCAGAGTCCAATATAAAATCACTCAAAGAAATGCTACAAATCTGTAAAGACGATGATCCCACTGTTGTGAAACTTGGACTGTTGTCCCTGTTAGCAGTTTTCAAAGACATTATCCCCGGGTAGGAAGCGTGAGCTTATTCAAATATCGTCTTGCTTTAAATTGTTCATCTCTCTGTCTCTGCATACATAATATTGCTCCTTCTGTTGCATCATACAGTTACCGAATTAGGGTTCCAACAGAAAAGGAACTAGAAATGAAAGTTTCCAAGGAAGTTAAGAAGATGCGGTACTATGAATCAACTCTTTTGTCGGTGTACAAGGTTTGGCATGGCACTCATTTTTAGTTGTTAAAACTTGACGACTAAGTTTTCTTTTTCCCCCTTCTGAATTTTCATTTGTTTGTCTACCAGGCATACTTGCAAACACTAATAATATTAGAAAAACAACCCAACTTTCAACATGTGGCCGTTCGCTGCATTTGCACTTTACTGGAATCAGTACCACACTTTAATTTCCGTGAAAGCTTGTTAAGTGCCGTTGTCCAAAGCGTAGGCTCTCAAGATGATGTCATAAGGTTTTTGCCAAATTCCTGTTTGTTTTTACTTTTACATTAAAGAACTGGATTTCATGCATTCTTCAACTTTTGTTTTAGTGCTATATATACTCACATGTTTCCATTTATAAATGTCATAAATTTGCTGTCTTTTTGATTATTATATGGTACATTTGCTCTTTATGTAATCTTGACTATTGAGTTCATATTTCTATTCCCACTGTTCTGCTGCCTATAATCCATTTTCTCAATGAGATGTCGTATTAACATTTACATCTATTTTGCTTTGAAATTCATAGTGAGGCTAAAATTTTTCCTGCCTATTATGTATGTTTAGTTTCTGAATATGCGCACGAGTCCAAAGCTAAACGCCAAACATTCGGCAGAGTTGGCTATGGCTTACTAGATATATTCCGCCTAGAATGTTTATTGTTATCTGCTCTAGATCCAGCAGTTTGAAGGTTGAAAAACCATAAACAACTCTAATATTTTTAAGAGACATGTTGGTCAATAGAATTTACTTCAAGATTATTCTGGCAAGTATTATTGTTGTCTGCTCTGCCTCCAGTAGCTTGAAAGTTGAAAAACTAGAAACAATCTGTAATATTTTAAGGAGACACCTTGATCAATATATTCTTTTTCATTATTATTCTGGCAAGCATATTCTTGTGAATAATGGCTGCTTAATCAACTCTATTGGTTGTACTAAAATTGCTTAACCCAAAGGTGTTACTTCATGCTGACCAAAATTTGATAATGGCTGATTTAGATATTATCCTGTTTATTGCTATAAAACTGTACCTTACATGACAGGAAACTTTGTTGTACGGCTATTAAGTCCCTATTTATCGATGAGGGAAAGCATGGAGGTGAAGCTACACTGGAGGCTGTCCGATTAATAGCAGACAATGTTAAAGCTCTTCATTGTCAACTGCATCCAGATTCTGTTGAGGTACATGATGACTCTTGTTGGTATCACATATGGTTTCAATGACTTCTAGCATTTTGTACATTTATTTGATCATGAAAAGATTAACTTCCCCACTCCCCAGAAAAACAGCAAAAACAAAAAGAAGGCAACCTTTGAAATTAGTAATTGTTTTAATGTGGATTTTGGTTAAAATATTGGGTTATGCAAAGATAACACGAAATGTAACGAAATTGGTTAATCTTAGAAGAAATGCTCGTTACCTTTTCTCTGACTTGTGATGCAAATTTGTTGGAATGTAGATGGTATATTAATCACTTCGTCTCTTTCTTCAAGGGACAAGGGTTATATAAGTTTTAAGGATGTATTAATTATTTTTTGTTGCCTGTGCGATAGTTTCGGAAGCCGTTCTTCAGTATATCCATAGATGCAAAACCAACCCCTTGAACTTCAAGAAAAATAATGTTCTGGAATTCTTTTTTGTTATCTCTTGATGATTCTTTTTCCTTCTTTTCTGTGAAAACTTCCACAGGTTTTCATGTCATTAGCATTTGATGAAGATCTGGGGAAGGCTGACGAAGGATACCACGACAACAAAGTAAGAAACAGAAAGCACAGAAAGAGGAAACATGCTGAGGAGTCCAGTCAATTGCAAGACAATGACAGGAAAAAGAGCAGGCAAGAGATGATGACAAAGATTAGAGAAGAGGTGAGTTATATAATCATATGTTTTGATGGCATTGTTTATGTATCAAGTGAAGGCAGAGGTATTTTAGATGAATAAGACACAGCCTTTTTAAGAAGCCCATCTCATACATCCACTTTAAACTCAATAGGCCACTTTCAAAGCAAATATGCTTGATTTCCCAGCAAACTTTCTTCTGGTGCTACATTCAATCTTTAAAGTACTAAAGACAATAATATATGTGTATTAACCTCGGAATAGTACCTTTCTTTCTTTTATAATCGCCACATTATTTATCGTCCTTCAATGCTTATATGAATGACCATTGTTTATGGTTTGTGCAGGTTAGTGCTGATTACAAAGCTGCTTGTTTTACACTAGATGTTGCAGAGAGGAGAAGGATACAGGCAGAGACATTGTCTGCAGTATTTGAGACATATTTTCGGATCTTGAAGCATTCTATGCAGACAACTTCAGCCAGGTTAGTGCTTCAATTTTTCCGTAGCTCTTGGCTATTGGGATTTTAGATGTGGTAATATTGTGTCACTATGTAATATGGAATTTACCATTTCCACACAGCAGATTTTTTTAGTCTCGTATGTCACTTAATCTGTACCTGTTTTTACCTTCAGTGGTGATCTGATACATATTTCTCTTGCAAGTGGGTTTGATATTGGTTTAAATTATCCTGTGCAAGTACCCTTTTTCTTTAATGTCTAAGGAAAAGATCTTTGTGCCAGCTTCAACCTTATCATGTCCACGACATAGATGAGCTAGATCTATATAAGTGCAATCTCAATTGGCATTTATCTTTTATTTGCTTTAATATTTTACATTAGCGTAAAGGTTGGTAATGAAAAGAGTACATGATTGCAATTTGGATTTAGAACATACTTGATAGTTCTGTTGCTCGGGGTAGGTGAATTTTTGGAAACAGCATTCTATTGAAGGAGACCTTGAAAATTTGGTAGATGTTGGGTTTAAATTATGACATGGAATTAGTGTGTACAATTGCCCATAATACCCAATGTTCCTCATGTTTGCTGTTTCTACTCTATGCTTTAAGATCATGAAAAGATACTCTCTTTTCTCGTTCTCACGTTCTGTTTTCTTATTCTTAGCTCTGAAACTGATGGTAATTCGGTTGCTGGTGTATTTGGAGCACACCCATTGCTTACGCCATGTCTGAATGGATTGGGAAAATTCTCTCATCTTATTGATTTAGATTACATAGGAGATCTTATGAATTATCTGAAAAAGCTTGCCAGTGGTGGTGATAGTTCTGATTCATCTGAGAAATGTTTGACACGGTTGACTGTTTCTGAACGCCTGCAATGCTGTATTGCCGCCTTCAAAGTCATGAGAAGCAACCTCGATGCCCTTAATGTTGATTTACAGGATTTCTTTGTGCATCTGTACAACATCATACTTGAGTATAGACCTGGAAGGTTTGTGTTTTACATTATACTTGTAAATTCTGTCTTCTCATCTACAAAATTCTCCATGTTCCTCTACACTTCCTCAGTGATATATATATGCTTTCATGTATAGCTGCTACAAGTGGTTTGTTAATTGATAGATTAAGTGCATTTGTCTCTGTCTCTTACTTCCTCTCTCTCTGAAATTGAGTTTGTTTCTTGTTTTGGATCTTCTCCGGCGTTTTAGATTTTGATTTCTTGTATTGTCGTTTCCTCTACTCTAATTAGTTGATTACACCAGCTGGTTCTTGTTAACATTGTGCAGTTACTGATTTCTCTACCTTAATAGGTTTCTCACTCCATTTGGATATCTCATGCAGGGATAAAGGGGAATTGTTAGCAGAAGCTTTTAGAATCATGTTGTATGAGGATAGACAGCATGACATGCAAAAGGCTGCTGCATTTGTAAAACGTCTGGCGACATTTTCTTTATGCTTTGGGTCTGCAGAATCTATGGCTGGTATATCTGTCAACTGCTAATGCAGTTGAACTTGTTATGAGTACCTTTTATTTGTTTAATATCTTGATTGTTAATTTAGTATTTGTATAGTGCCTTGATTGGTGTCTTGTTCTTTTTGGAGCTGCTACAGCTTTGGTGACTTTAAAGCATCTTGTTCAGAAGAATGTCAAATGCCGGAATCTGTTGGAAAATGATTCAGGAGGTGGATCTATTTCTGGTTCTGTTGCTGTAAGCAATCTTCACTGTCTTTCTGATCTTTTTAAAAGATGGAATTTCCATTTTTAAGATTGTGATGTGAAATGAATGATAAATAGGTTAACAGCTAAGGGAAATGATGCCATATGCATGAATGCGTAAGAGTACGTATTATCAACTCTGTGTGATGAATTGAACTAATTACTTGATCACATTGGTGTGATATTCCAAATTTTTACAATGCTCAGTTGCTTATACTTAAAACGTAATAAATAATATTGTCAGAGTTGGCAGAAGTCAGATTTTAACTCCAGTTTTTACAGGAGTAAAATATTTCTTGTACTATTCTTTTTCCTTCTGCATTTAATTTTGTTTTATAATATTTATTTCTGAATTAAACAATTCCTACTAGATTTATTGTGGCTTACCTAAATTTTTGAAATGTTTAATGATGAACTTATGATGCTCAATTCAATAAAAAACGAGTGGTGGGTTGCAGTAATTATTTAGGTAATAGTAGACGTGTAGTAAAATCTCTGAAATGGAGCAATCTGAATCCTTTCAAAACTATTATTACTATTGGGTTCTCATATTTAACCCTGTGAGAAATTCAAATCAGATTGACGTTTTTAAGGGTTGGTTTGGCCTGTCGCTTGGAGGCAAAATTAGTACCTGAAGCATTTGTTGGGACCATTTCGATGAAGTAATTTAACTTTTGCACTAGTCATTGTTAGTAGAACTTCTCAACAGTCCACAAGGAATGCTAGATAATCTGAGATTTCTATTAAATGCATATGCCCATTTAAGTATTGATTTTCTGTCTTTCCTCAATCTACGAAATTCCTATTTATGACGTGTCTTATAATCCTTTTTCTGAAGTTACAAACTTCTTTCTGGTGCTTTTTAATCGCTTCTTTTCTGTCAATCTAGAACTTAGAAGCAACTGTACATGTTGATGTTTGTGGATATTCTATATTTATCATACTGGGATTATGTTAGTTTGTTCAATAAGACAAAGAGTTTCTATTTGATTCCACTGCAAGGTGTTGGGTCTACATTTACTGGTCTATTTTCCACATGAACTTTGAAGTTCAAAAGGTGATGGTATTCTGCATTTTTATTGTCCGATGGCATGAGCATATAATTAGGAGATGAAATGCATTCCAGTGCCCAGTTAACATCTCTTTGTTATTCTGTTTTTGATATTGGTGCAGAAATACCAGCCATATGCTTCAGACCCTAATTTAAGTGGCGCTCTCAGTTCCGTCCTGTGGGAACTCAATCTTCTTTCCAAGCATTATCATCCTGCAGTTTCTGCAATCTCTACAGGCATTTCGAACATGATCACTGGTAATAACCAAGTGCTTCTGTCCACTCTATCTCCTCAACAAGCTTTTATGGAATTTTCGCTTGGTCAACGTGTATTCAATCCGACTTACTATGCCAAAAAATCAAGTACCAAGAAGAAAAGAGAAAGTGGACAGTTGAAATTGAAGAATATTGAGCAGTTTCTAGATGAGATGAAGTCATTTGTTGAAGACGAGTTACAGGCCAAACTTTCAAATCATTTCATGCTTCTTCATGACATCAAGGAGCATGAGAGATTGAGACATGAATTGGATCGAACAAACTTAGCCTTGCAATTACATGAAGATTACGAGAAGCAGAAGAGGAAAGCTAGAAAAGTGTAGCCTCGAAACGTTTAAAATTTTTGATTAGTTTCACCGGTGATTTTGAGATGTAGATGATCTTTATAAGAAATCTGTTTTCCCAAATCCCTAGATATTGAGCAATTCCAAGTGATCAAATTTAGGGATGATGGTATGTCTGATTTATAAACCAGCTTTAAAAATATTTTTACTATGATTGAAGCAATTAATATAAGTTAAGAAAAGAAAGCACCGTTAATTTTCTCACCTACATTTTATTTATTTATTTATTATTATTATCTTTTGGGTAACTCAGGGTCCGAGCTTGGTCCTACTACTTGGAACTTATGAGCCACTCATTCAGACTCAGGTAAATTTGGGTTTGATATTAGATAATATTAGAGGTACCTGCTTCCAAAAGATGGGCCATCATCTGAGGGATTATCACCTCAACAAAGGCTGCTCTTCTCAAGGCTTGAACTCACAACCTTCCCGCAATCCTCTCCCTTTTTTACGGCTAGGCTACCCCGTGAGTACGCCAAAGTCCGTTTGTAGTACTCCAATTTGGGATCAGTCTTCTTGTTTATATATATTGATCAAGTTCCTTGCGTTTTGCTGATAACTTCTTCTTTACATTTAACAAGATATAACATTGAACACACTTTCTAAATTTTATGCACTTTAAAAATTGCAGTTTTATTAAGAACCCAAACCATAGAAATTATATACAATTGTTTAAATGTTAAATCATGCACTTTATAAATTGAAAAATATTTAGTTCAAGAATGTAAAATAAATAAATAATTTAAAAGTAATAAATCACTTTTAAGATGCAAAACAACTCGCATGCATGAGAAGCATACGTTTGATCGTCGATGAGGCAAGATACAGGAATGAAGCATAGAGGTGTGATGGATTGGAACTTGGAAGGCCTACACTGTCCATCAAACTACTGGAGCTATTCTCTTTTCAAACTTAGTATCACTTAATGGAACATTTAATGGAATAAATGTTCCAGTTGATTCTGGAGCGGTATCCCACAGATACCAGTTAATATTAAATAATATTTTAGATAAAAATTTTAAATTATAAAATAGTTCTTCAATATTAAAATTGAAAAATAATCTATTAATATATTATACCATATAATTTTTAATTTTACATTAAATTTATCTCAAAATTATAATAATATGAAATAAAAAACAATTATGTATTTGTTTTACTAATATTACTTTTCATATAAAAATACCTACTATTAATATAACAAAAAATTCAATTAATTATCATACATATATGAAACTAAAAATCATACAAAGTACTTAAAATATTTATAATTTATATCATATAGTAAAGAATAATTACATCAAAACATCATATAGTAAAAATAAAATAAGTATTACAATAAGAGTTTCTACTAAGGAATACACTAAAGAAAAAGTAAAACTTGAAACAAAAATACTTGGTAGTTAAAACTTTTATATTTATATTGCTGATAGGTTGTCGTTAGCCTACAAATTTAATCCCCTACTTAAATTGATTTGTAGTATAGCGAAGCAAGGGTATCGTC
>JANZLD010000008.1:51782665-51795315 GCA_026413575.1 Erythroxylum carthagenense | reverse complement strand
TTGTATAGTATAGTATATGGCGTAGTATAGTATAGTATATGGCGTAGTATAGTATAGTGTGAAAAAAGTGGTGGGGACTACATGTAAGCGAGTACTGAGTGAACGAAGAAAGAGATGTGAAGTTGGGCTTTTCTTTCCACTTAAAAGAAAAACAAGTGTATGATTGGACAGGTAGGGGGTGAAATTATCACGCACTAATTGCAAATTTACTTTACTCTTCTGTGCCATGTCATGGTTATTTTGAAATTGTTCGTTACGCATGTTTCAGGTCTTTCTATATTTCCTACTGCATCTTCGTTATTACCACCGTGAACTTTTTCTAATTATTATTTTACTGGACTGACATTTCTAACATCTTTTTCAGTTCTTTGAACGAGAGATGTCTAGCAGTAAGCAGCTTTCATTTCGTTTTAAGTTGGAACAGAGTCTGAAGCTTGGAGCTCTTGATTTGTTAATTTTGGTAGCTGATGTTATGTGGAAATGAAGGGAGAGTGGAATTTATAATTCAAATAATACGAAAATGACTTTTTAACAGCATTTCACTATTCTTTGAAAACGAAACCTAACAGGCGAGCGAAAATCTTCTTTCCTAATTTTTTAGATATTATTTTTATACACGTGTGCTTTGTTGATACAGCTTTATTCGTGGAGTACATTTTCGGTAGCTGAGTCATTCAACGAAACCCAACCTAGGGCAAAATCTGTTTCAATGCAAAACCAGATCGTCCCCGCCGCTGGATGGCTTTAATAAAAGAGAAGGATATGCTGTCTCCATTAAAGAAACAGTAGTAAAGGCGCAGTACAGTGCTGAATATTCGTTAGTATAACATCATCGGGGTCGCTCATCTCTTCTCTTCTAATGGTAACTTATTCAAATAAAATTATCCGGTCAACATCTTGTGACGGATTAAGATATGCTTAAAACCAGTTTCTATAATTGAGACATTTATTATATTGTTCTATATAATCATTGCCATCTCGATTACACACGCACCATATATATATAGATGTATAATATCCACGGACCATCCAAACAAGTGGGTATCGATATTACGTGCAAAGATATAGAAAAAGATTTGAAAGGCTACTTTAATGCTCAAGTAGACGCCGATTTCAAACAGATGCTACTCTCGACATTTTGATTTATCAGACCAAATGGGGCCGTATTGGAGACACAGGTCCATGTATAATTCTAGCACCTGTGAGTTTTTGTGGTCCTCGAGACACAAATCCTTGCTTGAGCATAACGCCGTGCATTGATTTAGGTGCAGCCAACAGGTCATACCCTGACTACAATTAACAAGCTAAGAGTAATTAAATGCCAACAACTCATCAGTCTCATCCTTCTCTCTCTAAGATCTCATCTCTTAGGAAATGAGTGAAAGGTGGGTAAGATTTTTAGGCTTTGAAGGTGGAACTGAAAAGAGTTCTTTTCGGTTTTTTACTTTCGGAGGAAAACAGGCAGTAGGCATCGTGAAATGGAAGTGGGAGGTATGACGTGGTCCACAACAATATTATTGAACTTGGGACCATTTCAAAAAGCCCAAAAGTTCAAGCTTCAGTTCTCAATAATCAAAAGTAAGATTTGAAGTTGGAAAAATGGATATTAGTTGGTAATATTATGATGATATATAACAGGGGGCAATTGGGACCAATTGAAAGGCCCAAAAAAGCTCGATTATAAGTATGGAAAATGAAGTGTAACAGTCGAGGACCCAGATTTGTCACGTTAGGGATGGTGATGCGTGGGACAGCGAGGGAGAGAATCCCCATAACAAGAGAGAGAGCGAGGGAAGATGGGGACCATGAGATTAGATTCTGAGTAAGGCAAAGAACATGCTGTGTTTCGGACAGTCCTGCAAACGTTGTGTGTCCATTCCGTTCTTTTAGCTGACAACAACACCTCCACCCTGTCTTCTGTGTTCGTCTGATGTAAGAAGATACATTTCTTGGTCATAACTTTTTGCATCCTGCGAAATTATGCAAGACTATCAGGTTATTAAGTTACTCAAAATATTTATTTTGCTAGAATCTCAATTCATTATGCTCAAGTAAGTTTTTCAAATCAATATGGATTAAAAGGCCACTAGTATTTAAACATTTTTATCATCTTGTATTACTTTGGCCCATTCTTATTACAAAACGGAATTACAAATGCTTCTAACTTGGTCCAAGGATCTTAAGAGGATTCAAACATTATTCTCAAGTTTTAATCACCAACCTTGTGAATACTGATGCGTAATAAGTAAATCTATCTTAACATGCAGTAACAGCAGTAATAACAACAACAACAACAAAAATAATAACAATTTATTAAAAATCTCGTTATTATACGGAGTCTAAGAAGGTCCAGTAGCACATAATACTACGTCTAATTAGTAAAGAGACTCTTTCTGAATGACCTATCAAAAAAAGAGAAAATAAAAAATAAAAAGCAATAAAATAAAATAAAATAAAATAACATAGTAAAATATGAAATATGTAATAAGCTAATGGTC
The DNA here is from genome assembly GCA_026413575.1 of Erythroxylum carthagenense. Lineage (NCBI taxonomy): Eukaryota > Viridiplantae > Streptophyta > Magnoliopsida > Malpighiales > Erythroxylaceae > Erythroxylum > Erythroxylum carthagenense. The sequence continues at coordinate 51,792,817 of JANZLD010000008.1, read as the reverse complement.
TGTTTGGTTCAACGAAATAACTATTTTATTTTTAGCATATTCCTATTCCATTCCTTAAACTTGTGTTTGGTTAGAAGCAAACACAGAATAACTAATCATCAAGAATATCTATTACGTAACTTTAAGGAATAGATAATACTGATTCCTACCTATTTTTATCTATTACAAGAATAGTTATTCTTATTCAAAACAATTTTATCCTTCGACGTCTTTCACTTCTTCGAGCCTCCTTCCCGAAACTTCTTCTTCTCTTCTCAAAATTCACTCTCTATTGAAAATTAGTTTTGTATAATAATAATAATAATAAGAAGAAGAAGAAGAAGAAGAAGAAGAAGAAAATAAGTTTTGTATAATAATGATAATAATAATAAGAAAATTATTTTTGTATTATAATAGAAAAAAAGATTCTAATTTCCCTATAATAATAATAATAATAATAATAAGGATATTTTGATCTTTTTGTTAATTATTCATTTGTTATTCTAAGTTTATATTTTCAAATTAAACATTGACGTAGAAATTTTTTTACCTATTATATTACTTGAACCAAACAAAGTAATACCTATTCTATTCTATTCCTAAGAATAACTATTATATTCCTTATCTATTCCATTCCTTAAACCAAACATGCTGTAAGTAGTAGTAGTAGTAGTAGCAGCAGCCGCAGCCGCAGCCGCAGCCGCAGCCGCAGCAGCAGCAGTAGTAGTAGTAATAATAATAATAATAATAATAATAACAATAATAATAATAATAATAATATGGCTAAGAAAAGGCTTAAGTTAAATCCTTAATAGGTAAGTACTACATATTTAAAAGTTTAGGCAAAATATAAGAAGAAAATGATAAAAGACTTATGAGAACAACAAGATCTCTTTATGAGAGATGCTTTATCTATATCCTAATATACCAAAGTCTTATACTGAAAATTTTTTAATTTATAAATTTGTAATAATTTCTTAATTTTCAATTAAATTAAGAAACTATTAATTTGATTACAAAATTTTCTACCACATAATCATTCAACTGAGTACAGCTTTATAAATAATTTGCGTACAGTCTATTGTTATTTTATGATGAATTTTATTATTAAACTATTGTTAGAAACATTATCCCTAAATATGTTGTAAAATGACTTTTAAATTCTAAAAAAAAGAATAACATTTTTCATAAAAGAAAAGTAATTCATATTAGGAGAGAATTAAAAATTAAAATCCCTTTTCCAAAAAATTAAAAACACTATTTTAATTCAAGGAAATTTTAAGTTTATATTGTTGTAAATAAATAGTTAAAAGTACGATTTTATAATAGAAACGAAATTTATGGTAAAGTAGTGAATCTAAATGTCTAAAACAATTGTAAAAATCAAATATATAGAACAATGGATTTCGTAAGACAAAATACTTGCAAATTGTTATAGAAAATTAAGAGGAAAGTAGACGTTAGACAAGCTGAGAAGGAGAGTTAAGAAGGTAGAGCAGAGTTGAGAGAGAGAAAGGAAGAAACAAAGAGGAAATTGGGCAAAATTCATCCCCTGCTTCGTTCATTCTATTAGGTAGATATAGATAGATTCTAATGGTTCTAGCCAACAATGTCCACTAGTACAACTCATCCTAGTAATCTCTGACTAATTCCTGGTGTAATCCTTTAACTAGCCAAGTGGTTGATGCACCCTAGAGCCTCTCATTCCTAATTAGGCCGAACCACTACTATTGGTGAGTTAGTGTGCAACAATACCTTCCCCTTCAAGCAGGACCTTGTCCTCAAGGTCGAAGTTTGAAAAATCTTTCCGAAAATCATTTAGGTTCTCCCATGAGACTTCTTTTGGAGACTAAGTTTTCCAACTAACAAGAATTTGAGGAATGAACTGGCCATGTTTCTAGACCTTACGGAAGCCAAGGATCTATCCTGGTCGAATTAACGGTTGTCCTTTCTATGATAATTTTGGCAAGGTGGCAAGCTGGTTAGGAGGACCTCCATTACACCTCTTTAGGAGTGACACATGCAATACATTGTGTATTTTAGCTCTGACAGGAAGGTCAATACGGTAAGACACAACTCCAATCTTCTTAAGAATGCAAAATGGAACATAGAATCATTTAGCCAATTTTTGAGTAGCCCTCTTGGCCACCGATGTAACATCCTGTTACTCATGTTAAGGTGAAAATAGTAAATTATGAGAAATTAATGAGAAACTAGTAAATGCATATCATACTTTGCACAGTTTTGCACATACATGAGGATTTTGATTATTCAGATTATACATGCATTTATTGATATTTTTCGGGTATAATTGACTGAATAATGTGATTTAAAATGTGAATTATGACATATTGATGTTAAAAATTTATTTGGAGACTATTAGTATTATTTCGAAATTTTTGGTGAATTTTTGGAATTTGGAATATTTTTGGACTAGAAATAATGGATCACTTATATTGTGGCACGTAGACTGAATAAATTAGTGATATGGCACACGTGAATAGTGACATGTGAAGGACATGCAAAGATTACACGTATTATATTGTTTTGGTTAGGAAAAGACTACTGTAGCTTCTGTTCTTCACTGAATCGAAAGTCTCTTCCCTATTATTCATCATCGAATAGTTTTTGTGTGGAAATTGATTGACACCTTACTGCTGGAGACTTTGTTGAATCAAGTAAGTGAATTTGATGACATTTTATTGTTGCTGATTCTGCATATGAATTTATTCATAAGTGCTTGAGAAGTATAGTTCGGTGATGAATGATTTGTGAAATAGGAATATGAAATAGGTTTTGTTTTGAAGATGAAAAATGCTAGAAAGTTCATGTAGAAAGAAATACTCTATTTTGGTTTAGAGAAAACCGAATATGTTGATTTTACTATTCATGCATGAATTTGTGGAAATGAATCTAAATGAGTTTACTGATATGAAATGAAGTTTTGGTGAGGTCGTGATATAGAGTTGATGAGTTGATAAGTTTTTTTTGGATGAAATGAAAGAGTAGAAATATGGAATAAATGCATCATATGAAAGTAAAAAGAGAAATAAAATACAGTAAATGGAATTCGTAGGAATGAGAATCGGATTTTGATGTTTAAGTGTGAATCTCCAATTTTTGAATTGTTGTGTGTTGATGAGCTAAAATGAAGTTAAAAGAATCAGTTTAAGTGTCATTTGTGTTAATTGAAGAAGATTGATGTGAAGATTAAAAATCTAGAAATTTACAGTAGAGAGAGGAAGTTTCAGAATTTTGATATTTGGATGGTAAACTTGAATTTGCTTTTGTTTAGAGATTGTATAGAAGTTAGAAATGCATACTGGATAAGTTAGAAGTGCGCAAATCTGAAAAGAAAGAAGAATGGAAGGAGAAGAAGAAGAGTAATGAATGGTGAAGAAGCACGATCACGACTTTGTTGTTAATAGTTACGATCGTGAGATGAGGGAAAGAAATGAACTGTTTTTGGATGTTTGAAGTCGCGATTGCGACTTCACAGGGAGTTGGTGATCTTGAAACTTGCACGATCGTGACTTCCAATCATTTTTTTGAAAGTTATTTTTCTGAACATCCTTCGGTATTTTTGCTATAACTTCTTCACTCGATGTCCAAATGACCTGATTCTTGAGCCAATAGATTCATAAGACATTGATATTCATCTTCACTAGAAAATGATAGCCATCTGAAATGGATTGATTGATAAACTTAAGATGAAAATGTTGACTATGTTGAAGTATTATAACTGGTATTATTTCACTGAACATACTTCGGTATTTTGAGTATATTTTGATCTATAGGTTTCCAAATGGAATGATTCTTAATTTGAAATGAACTAGAGCCATAGGGCTACAAATTTTATAAACAGATCTATTAAGAATTGTCAAATCTAACTTAAAGTTGAATATAGAGTGCAGTTATATTTTAAGAGCAGTCTAAAGTAAATTGAGTATAACTTTCAAAATAATAAATCAAATTGAATGATCTTTGTATCATTAGAAAGTTAAGAAATTGAAGAACAATTGACTGGAAGAAAGTATTGCCTAATTGTGTCATTTACGTTATCAAAATGATGATGCAATTTGACCCAAAAGCATGTTGTTAGAAAAATCTGAAAAGGGTCATTTGATATACACAGGCGTGAGTTAAGATCTCACACTCATGATCTTTGGACATGCATGGGCATGATTTAAGTTCTCACACTTGTAACTGAATTAATTTGGACTGCACAGCCCTAAGTTTTGTGTGCATGGCTGTGACTTTTCTTGGAATGTAAATTGTTTATGAGGGCTTTGATATCTGAATGACTTGGTAATAAGAATTCGATAAGATACCCGAATTTGTCATTGAACATGCATTGTGCATTTTTGATATACATAGATGTGAATAAGGAAATATTTATACATTTGTGCAAAAGTGTAATATTTGTAAATGTGTTTTGTATGATATAGAGGAGCACGTTGAATGTCAGTCAGACATTGCCGGACCATCCAAGCGATAGCATATTGGAGCGTTCTGTGAGTCAACCTAGATGATTTTCCTAGGATTGATTATATTTGTTTAATTTCCAAATATTAAATGTTTATGATTTGTTTATGAATTCTAGACTTAAAGTCCAAGGAGTTTAATATTTGGGAATGTATTGGAAGTGTTCTATGTGTATTTGAGTTTTGAATGATATATGAATTATTAACGAAAGTTTAATGCCAGACTTAGGTTCGATGACTATGAGATTTCTGACTGTGCATCGTATGTGATTGTGGTTCATGGCATATTCTGTATTTGATGCATTTCATAAAATGCATGCTCAGATAAAGGCATTGTGAACGGAGTAGCTAGTATGAAAGCGCTTGCACGTAGAGCTTTGCTCCGTGATTTCTGATTCTGCATGTAGAGCTATACTCTGTGATTCTATTCTAATTGAGCCCTATGGGCCAGTATTTGTATAAGTATGTGATAGGCACTCGGTCAAAATAATAAGAAAAAACATGAGTCTCATACATATAGCATTCATATATGATTGAAATTTATTGAATGATTTGCAAAGCTGAAATAAATGATAAATCGATATGAACTATCTGACTATATGACCTGTGTGATTATATGTTATGGCATATTAATGTGAGTATTTTAAATTTACATATCCTGAATGAATACTTGTGAAATATATGATTTGTGTGTATGATATGAGTGAAATCATCTATGATGACTCGCTCATTGAGTTCGCAAAACTCATAAAAAATTACAACGTGACTTTTTAGGTACGAGACAGGAGACCTAGTTTCTTTATCTGGATTTGAGGAACATTTTGGACTAGTTATGGCTCAGAGGTCTGTCAGTTGACATTAGAAGAGTTGTAATTTGTATTTTGTAGTTTTTTTATCTAGAACTTGTATAAAGTTTGTAAAAATACAGTGTAAGCTTTCATGAATGAATGCAATGAAATGTTTTAAATTTTCATGACTTCTAATTATGTTAGTTGATGTCATGTGTAAGTTGGATTTGTTTATGGTATGTGTTTTTGCTCTAACATACCATTAACGTGGGATATGTACTTGAATATCCTTGGATGTTTAGGTATATACTTTGGTAGTGGGATGTTGCAACCGATGTCTATCTGTAAGGTTGCAACTCGATAAAAACCTAATCAACTTGGAATTGACGTTTAGTTTGGCGCATGTTGGCTTGGTTCCACATTCTAAGTTGAGCTCGTTGTAGATGGGATTGCAAATTTACTAAAATTTGGCTCCGATCCCTTAGTAAGTCATTAACTGCAACTATATTGGATGAATCTTTGGTGTAATCAAGTATGAAAGGAGGGGCTTGACCATACAACGCTTCAAACGGAGACATATTGATGAAAGAATGCTTACCAGTATTATAGCTATACTCAGCCCAAGGACGAAGTTTTATCCACACTTGTGCCTTGTCAGAGATGAAGTAACGAAGGTAATCTTCCAAGCACCGATTAACAACTTCAATCTGACTATTAGATTGAGGGTGGTAAGCACTATTGGTGCTCAAGGTGGAGCTATGCAGCTTGAATAATTCCTACCAAAAAGTTATCATAAATAAAGGGTCTCGATCCGATATAATGTCTGATGGAAATCTATGTAATCGAGCAATTTCCTGGATAAATACCTCTGCAAGTTTAGGGGTAGTGATGTGAGTTCCTAAGGCAAAAAAATGGGCATATTTTGTAAGTCTATCAACCACTACCAAAAATGGAGCTCTTTCCATCTGAGAGTGGTAGATGGGTGATTAGGTCCATAGAGATTGAGTCCCAAATCTTGTCTAGTATAGGGAGTGGCTGTAGCAATCCTTGAGGTGCTATGTTAAAGGACTTGGTTTGTTGGCAAACGGTGCATTTCACCACAAATTCCTTAATATCTTGATGCATCCTTGGCCAGTAAAAAGTGGAGGAAATACGAGCCATAGTTTGCTGACTCCCAGCATGCCCTCCAACTAGTGTGCTATGGTACTCATGCAAAATCAGTTATTTGAGCGTTAATTCTGCTAGAAACAAGACGCTGCCTCGTACTAGAATTAGCCCCTCTCTAACTGAATGCTCAGGATGGCTGGATGGATCCTCCTCAATCTCTTTAAGCAGTTGTGTAATATCCTATTTTCTAAAATATACTTAGGGTTTAAACGTAGATTAAATATTGCATATATATGCAGATTGCATTCATACACAAATTGATATTTGTGAACATTACAAGTTAGGATATGAACTCAATTGATTTATTTCGTGGTATGAAAAATGTTAATTGATTATGATGTGAATTAGGTTTTGGTATGTCTTGAATTTTGGTATGATTAGATTTCAATTAGAAAATTTGGAATTAAATGTTACGTATTGGGAAATTGATGGATTAAAATGTACATTTAGACTAGGACAAATTCCAAGTGGTAGGATAAATTGATACATGAATTTGAACTTTTGAGCTGGAATTAGAATTAAACATGTAAGTAAATGATTAGTATTTATGGTATGTCATAATAGATAAGAGATGATGAATTAGGATGAATTACATATGATGTTAGTGATTAATTGTGTTGGAAATTTATGCTTAAACTTGGAACTGTTTTGTTTTTGGTGTATGAAAACTGTGGGATATTGATTGATTTATGGAAGAATTAGGTTTGGATTTGAAGTATATTTAAGGTGGATTTATGCCAAAGAAAGATGTTAATTTGGTGTTCTTAAATTGGGAAAGAACTAGGACTATATGCATAATAATGTAAAAGTTTCTGGTTTGATAATTTGTGAGCTGCTAATTGAATAATTTTGAACTGGAATAAGAGATGTTATTGATGAGGAATTGAAGTATGATTCAGGCCTAATAGAGGTATTGTAGCCCCCCCTTACCTTAGAATACATATCGGGGCGCCCTAAGGTCATTCCAGTACATAATCTTAAGATAATGGTGCTCTACGTTCAATCACTACATTCACTTAACATGGCATCATATCTTCATTCACTTATAAAGCATCATAAGAAAATCACAATATTTTAAAAACTAACTTTTTCCTCATTTCATTTTTGTAATTACTGAAGGTCTACAATTTGTCTTTTAACATTTCCTACTTGTACATCATTGTAGCCTAATACAAAAGTACTATATGAAAGAGGAAATATACAAAAATATGTCTACTCTGTCTAAAACCCAGCTGACCGACCTTTGAGTCATGACTTCTTTTCCCAAATCACCAGTCTATACCGCTTATAGCGCCTCTCAATAGCTATAGTTGTCTCTCGGTCCTAAAAAATCAATGTTGCAATTTTGGTGAATTTTGTGAACTCAGTGAGGTAACCATCATTGATGGTTCACTCAATTCATGCATCACATCAACACATATTACATATATTTCACATCTTTGCATAATTGAACATATATCACATTTTCATTTAAGAGCAACCAATTTGACATTTCAAACAATCGACTTGCTTATTAAAATGCATATGAAAAGGTCATATGACTCATTTCCAATTATTACGTTATTATGACCGAGTGCCTAAACTGTCCCGTATCTATTGTAAATACCGGGCTCATTTTAGTATTGCCCCATATTTATTGTAAATATTGGGCTCATTAAACGTTGAACTTGAGGCTCTGATGCGCATAACTGAGCTTAAGCTCTTCTCACATTGGCTACTCAGGTCATATTTCTCATTATCTGATCATGCATAGATGTATGGAATGCACTTTTCGTAATCAATCATATCATAAACATTTAGTCTGTCGCATTCACATTCAAGTAGCACTTCAATATCACAATCATCGGGCCTTCATTGTCTAGAAACCAACAATCAAGACACAATTCATTCAACAATTCAACCATAGTATAAAACAAACATTTAATTGAGTGAGACCGTCTAGGATACTCACAAGTTACTCCCGAAGCTAATGCCTGGAAGTTCCAACAACGTCTGGAGGTTGACATTCTAGTTGCTCCTCTATATCAAATAACACATACACATATGTCACAATTTGCACAAGTATAAGTGTTTGACAATGCACATGTATGTAATAAAATATGTACAATGCATCTTTATGACAATCCTGGGTATTTATCCATTAGTTTCGTCACAAAATCAGTCCCATATTAAGACTCCTCTAAGTATAATTTATACTTAGGTTTATACCTCAATAGAACCATTAAAATCACAATTTATACTCTTCCATCCGATACCCTTAATTTGATTCAATCAATCTTCTTCAATCTAGTGTCAAAGACTATAAACTTTTATGGAGAGGTAGAAAGAAATGTGCTAGGAATCTATTGGTCTAAGAATTACTTCTTTTGGAGGTCGGATAACAAAGTTACAGCCGAAAGAATCAAACAAGGTTTTGTCCTCAATCATATTGAACCTATTTCGTGGAAAATAACATAACTTCCTCTCTGGGTATCGAATCAAGGTAATTTTTTAATGGTTTGAAAGAAGACTTATAGATCTACAACTTTTATGAAACTGTGAAGAAAGATTCTATCATTTACTAGGTCAAAAGTGGACTAGACAATACAAGATGAATAGTAACCAGAAGAAGTTTATGAACAGACACAGAAGAAGTTTTACAATTGGCATAAATTTCTCTAGACATATCTGATTAAGGTGTTCTATGGAAGGTTTTAAAGAAGAATTCAAGTTTCTACAACTTTCATGCAGAACTTGCAGATAGATTCTATCATACAGAGGGTCAAAATTTGACCAGATGATACAAGATGAACAGTGACTAGAAGAAGTTTAGGAACAATACACAGAAGATGTCTTACAATTAGAATAACTTTCTCTAGAGATATCAAATTAAGGTGTTCTTTAGATGGTTTGAAAGAAGAATTAAATATCTACAATTTTCATGAAGACCTTAAAGATAGATTCTATCATCTAGAGGGTCAAAGTTAGACTAGACGATACAAGATGAACCGTTCCTAGAAGAAGTTTATGAACAGTACAAACGACACGTCATCATCAGACGATACGTCACCACCAAACGATTCGTCATCACTAGACAACACATCATTATCAGATAACACGTCATCACCAGATGACACATCAGATGATAGGTCATCACCAGATAATACAATCTATACTCCTAAGTATCTCCACTTATAAGGACCATAATTTTTGACTCCGATGTTGAAAATTTTCATACTCTATACCCATAATTGTCATTAAACATGCATTGTGCATATTGTCTATACATTGATATGCATAAAGAAATACTTATACAATTGTGCAAAATTGTGATTTATGAAAATGTGTTTTGTATAATATAGAGGAGCACATTGGACACCAGTCAGACATTACCAGACCATCCAGGTAATAACATATTAGAGTGCACTGTGAGTAACCTAAAATGGTCTCACCTTGATTTGTTTTGTTAATTAATGAATTGAATTTGATATTGATGAATGTGTTGGAACCCCTCCCCGGTGAGTCGCGTGCCCGACGTCCTTCGTGATATCTGGGCGCGCATCTCACGAGGGAGGAATTCCTCACCATGAAGGAAACCTCGAATTGAACTTAATTTATTGTCATCCAAAACAAAACTTGATAAATTCACCCTAACTATCCTCAAGTAAACAAATTTTATTTGCTTAGGGCCCATAATGAAATCCGATGCTAAAATGAAATTCTATATCTTTAGGGCAAATAGAAACGAACCTCAC
>JANZLD010000008.1:51750276-51762308 GCA_026413575.1 Erythroxylum carthagenense | reverse complement strand
GCAAGTAATGATTTCTTAAAAGTTTTGAAATCTACCGTTTCTCCAAATATAGCATGCTTTGTTTTTCCGATCCAACATTCTTTTTCTTTGATACTTCCATCCTCTATTTTTTTAATGTTATCTATACATGATTCACCCAAAAAAAATTAGAAATAGGGTTAAGAATTCCCTCAACAAGTAGTTTAATTACCTAAGCTTTTATGATATCTTTTATGTTCAAGTTAAGCCGACTTTTGAGTTTACACTATTGGCTTGAAATCGTCTTGAACTATTTTATGGATGTAAAATGGGGGGTTGATCCCTTTCATTTAATCCCCTTTATGTTAAAAATTTCTACATAATCACCTTTTTATGCTCTCTAACACCTTAAGCAACTTCTCTTTTTAGCCATTGTTTAAGGTTTTTGTAATTATCACAAGTAGTTTTATAGTTTTAGTTACAAAAGCATACTTTAAATTCTCCATCAATCTCTTTAACTATAACCTTGATAAATCCTCAATTGAGGACTTGAGTCTATCTCCTTTGGTCTTCTTATCTCTTTAAGTTCTTCTTCCTATCCTCTCCTTACATGATAAAATTTTATAATAGGTTTCGCATGTGACTTCTTGCATAGTTTGAGATATTTAAGTATCAATAATATCTAAATAGAAATAAGTATTATCTCTATCAAAGGTGTGTTTCATAGATTTAGATATCTTAAAAATGACTTCCATCCTCTACCCTTAGGATTAACTTTTTGTTATGTACATGTATAATTTCTTTAGCAATGGAAAGAAGAGGTCATCTTAAGATTAAAGGAACCTCTACATCATCCTCCATGTCCAAAACTACAAAGTCAACAAAAAATATAAATTTATCAATCTTGACTAATAAATTATCTATAATTCCCCTAGGATACTTAATTAACCTATCTGTTAGTTGAATGCTCGTCCTAGCAGGCTTTAGCTTACCCAATCATAATTCTTTAAACATGTCATAAGGAATTAAATTAATATTGGCTCCTAATTTTGTTAATGCGGTTTTTTATAAGCTACCAATGTTACGAGGATAGCAAAACTCCTTAGATCTTTAATCTTTTAGTATAACTTGTTTTGAAGGATGGTGAAGCATTTCTCACTTAAAGTGATTATTAAAAAATCCTTGAGTTTCTACTTGTTAGAAAGGAGATCTTTTAGGAACTTAACATAACTTGGTATCTATGATAGAATTTCAATAAAAGTGATGTTAATAAATAGATGTTTAAATAGATATAAAATTTTACCAAAAATAATCTCCTTTTTTATCTTTGTTACGCATGCTTTAAGTATAGAATTGGTAGTTTGTACCCTTAGTCAACTTTCTTCTTTAGCTGATCTTCCTTCTTATTCTTCTTGACATCATCCTTACTTCTTTTACATCAGTCTTCTCCTTCATTTCCTTTTCTATTTCTTCAATTGTCATCTACTTTCTACTACTTAAATTCACTGCTTTCTTCTACTTTCTTGAGCTTTTCTCAGTATTGCTAGGTAGAGTACATTTAGAGACAAGTTTAGCAAGTTTCCTAATATACACTTTTAATTTATTAATGAAATAATATTGATTTTGAAACTGTGTCTCAAATGCAATTATAAAAGTAGCTAAAGATCCTCTAGTTTTAGCTTTCTTTGTTATTGATGTTGTTGTTGTTATTATTAAAATTCAAGCAAGGCATTTCTCTCTATTATCCTTAGTTACTCTATAAAAAATTTGGATGGTTCTTTTATCCTACATTATAAGTATTATTATAGGGTTTGTTTTGTGATCAACTTCTCAGGAAATCAACTTGTTCACTTGACATTCATAATAGGGGTTGTTTTGTGATCAACTTCTCATAAAATCAAGTTATTCACTTGAAATTCATAATTATGGATGCCACCTATCTTTGACTTTAGTCTCATATACACATTAATAGTTTTCATTATAATATTTTTGTTAGTTATTTCAATTCCTCATGAGTTTTGAAAATAATGGTCCTACTTAAAGATGCATCTATTAGTTAATTAGTTAGGCAACTCAATCTACTCTAAAATGTTTGCATCTACAAACCTAAGTCAAGACCATATTGGGGGAACTTTGTCAACAACTCCTTCCATCTTTACGAAGTGTCATATAATATCTCACCCTTTAGCTGTTAGAAGGAGAAGATATCATCACTAAAATTTATCGTTTGTGTTCGAGTGAAGTACTTAACTAAACAATTTTAGCAAGACAATTCCTTATGTTGTTGGATATTGAAGGCAATGAATTCAGCCATGATGTAACTTGATCCCTTAATATGAATAATCTTAATCAAAAGGCTTCCTATGAAACTTCTTTTAGCATAAAATTTTCAATGTGAGCATTGGGATCTTCATCTAGAAGCCCATCATATTTTGCCAATTGCTAAACTATTTGAATCATTTTGGGCTTAATATCAAAGTTTTTGGCCTCCATTTTTAATTACATAATATACTAGACTCAGTCCTTATGAGTGATGGTCTAGTATAATTCCCCATCATGCGATCTCATCCTTGACCGATAGTTGCATTCAAACTCTTATGTTTCTTTCCCTCAAATTTCAAAGTAACATAGGTTTAATTTATAATTTTGTCCTAATTAATATTGTGGGACCACTCTTGATCATACCCTAAAGAATCTAAACCTAAAATTTAACCACTTCCATAAGATCAAAAAAGAACATTCTAAAATAAAAATAATAAATACAAAAACAAACAAAAAGTAAATTAGAATAATAAAAATAAAGCTTTCCTCATTTTTCAATCTTGCCAAAAACTTAATGTTATAAAGTAAATTAAGCATAAAACAATACTAGAAAATCACTAGGTAAGTGCATCTGTAGTTTTATATAATATAGCTCAGTGAATCGAGTATCAATCTCACAAAGATTCTAATTATTAATACTAGCTATTTTCTATTATATAATCTAATAAAAGAGATGTTTGAGTGAAACAATCAATCGACACACAAGATATAAATAAGAATAACCCTATAAATTTCCTATACTTGAATTTATCTTGATTCAATGATTTAGTCTAGTTCCTTAGATTGATAGGAACTACTAAGTTGCATCTATACTCTATATCAAGAAAAATAATTCTTAAGTATTTTGATAGAAAAATTTCTAAAATCAAAATCCTTATAAGAATACATTAATTTGTATTATAAACTCGTATGATATATTTGACTCTAACTTTGAAAAATCATGTAGTCTTATGTCTAGGATTCTATTTAACCCTTATTATTCATGTTGTGACCTAATTATATATATAAGATCTTCTAAATTTGCTAGTTCAATATGACATTGAATTTTCAATGTTTATTATTCTAATTCAATGTAATAAATAAGCATGAAGAATTTGTAAGAAACTAAAATCTTTCATTAAATTAAAGAAATCATTTGAAAATAACAATTCTAAGGTTCACTTCACCTAGATTTATATCTCAATTAGTTCATAATAAAAAATGAAATTCACAATAAACTAAAAAACAACATAAGAAATAATATTGAGTTCGTATAGCTTAAATCTTGAATGTTCTTAATAAATGCTCGTATTTTCTCTCCAAGCTTGTTTCCTTCTTAATCCTATATACTTTTTATAAGATTCTAATTACTTTTTCAATGTTTCAAAATTTAATCTCTTTTTGTTTTCCATTATCCTCTTATCTTAAAACCCTAGAAATTTGAACTAATACAAGCTTATGAAGGACCTTGTTAGTTCTTGTATTACTTAACACCCCTTTCAACTTCTTTTTGTAATAATTATCGCCAAAGTTGTTCAAGAACATAGGACTAGATTTCTCTCATGTTGGATAATATAGGCAAAAAATGGTAAGATATTGATAAATGCTTGGAGAAACAAAATTACCCCTTGTTGAACATAATAAGAACACGTCCAAATCGTTTCATGTTCATTAGGTAACATAATGTGACATGTTAGAACACAAGAAGCAACATAATACCATATTGGTACCTTATTTTGAGTTTTTAATTTAAAATCTATTAAGTTGCTCAAATTTAACTCAAACGTTTCCAAATTTACTCCTTTTTCATTGCAAGATTAAACTAAGACAACAAATCAAATATAAATCAGTTTAAGTATCAAACCTTATAAAAAATTCAAAAACTAAGCATAGTAATTTAGAAAAGCATCCTAAAAATATAGTGCAATTGGCACCTATCAGGGTTCTCATGGTGGTAACTTAAGTTTTAATAGTTAGGCTTAACCAACACAAGTTTGGTGAAAAGGTTGTCAAACTCAAGACAGATAGGCTCTCCATCTTTACTCTTTTGACATATTAAATGATATTGGTCTATGTTAATGCATTGTAGGTAGGGTTGCAGCATTTTTTTATTTCCAAAGCTTTCACATTTTGGTGGTTTGTTTTAGTATGTTTTATTTGGTACTATTTTCTCCTGTTGTGTATTATAGGGTAGTTTGGACGTAACTTTATAAGTCTACACAAGTGTGGGTTTAATTGGAGAGTTGTTGTTATGACTAGTATTTATTGCATATTCTCCATTGTTACGGGTAGACTCATAGTCAAAAGTTTGAAGGCAAATGTGAGGGAAGAAGAGGCAGGTTTGAGGGCACTTGAAGTTGAGGAGGTAAGTTTGAGGTAATTGAAGTGGAGGAAAAGGAGAGATTAGAAGTTCTATTTCTTGTTAAGATATAGAGAAAAATGGATTTGTGATCAATAATTGTATGCTTATTAATATCAACTTATCATGGTCTTAGAATAGGGGCCAAATAGGAAGTGCCAAACGTTTGGGTTTCTACATTATTTAGACCTATGTTTGGATTCAAAAGTTTGATACCTAAGTCTCAATTCAATATTTGAGTTACTAAGTTAATGAAAACTAGGGAAAGGAAACATAATATGTTTAAAAAGATAAAATGGTAGACAAAAAATGAATTCACTCTTCAAGAATAATAATCACTTTTTATAATTTGTAGGTATGTGAGACTGCAAAATTTTTTATTGTTTTTATAGAAACAAGATTTTTCATAATATAAAAGAGAAAATGACTATAAAAAATGATGATTCTCTCTTCTTTAATAACTTATATCCTCCCATTGAAGCTAGCTCAACTCCTGAAACATAGGAGGCAACTTCTTTTGATAATTAGAGCAACATTGGCCCTAGATCATGTTTATTTCAGAATATGAGCAGCATGTTGCCTACAAAAATAAAAGTCAAAGTCTATGTATATCACTAATCAAGAACTCAAATTCCATTAATAAGCTTAGGATCATATATTAATGACCAAAACAAAAACTTTTTGAGTCTCAAACATCACTATCAACCACCAAAAGATCACGTAAACAATTAATCAAATTCAATTGATCAGTTGGTAATTGAGAAAATTCACTAACAATTGCAAGGCATCCACAAGGGCCCAGTTACTTAAGTACTCATATCCCAAGCCTAGCCCACGAACGAGGATTTGGTCCTCCAAATATAAACATGTAATAGTTCTAAGGCAAGTATTACTTTAATTTACGAGCATCTTGTGGCTTGAGAATTTTTAATTTTCATTATTTGTCGAATGGGACCTTTCTACTTAAGGACATGTTATTATAACATTACAGACCTTATTTTCACCCTTTAATAAGGGACAGGATCTTCTCTTCAATATTATAGTGTCTTATTCTGTCTCATAAATCTCAATCATTTATTTATGTAGATCCCGCTTTTATTTATATAAGATTTACGTGAAATTTATATAAATAAATGATTAAGATTTATAAAATAGAATAAAACACCATAAAATTGAATATATCATCCGGACTCTTTTAATAAAGCTTGAACCCCAAACCTCAATTCGGCTTCTCCACTCGCATTTGTGTCTGCAGACGTTTAGATGGATTGAAGGTGGCTCACATTGTAAGGCCAGAAGAGAAGGCAATTCCTGCCATGTTAAACCCCTTCATCCAACACGCAGGCAGTGGGACCTGACACCACTCACTTCTTCCCACGTCGTACGACAACCAGATTATGTCCCATGCATTTTCAAAAGTAGACAATAAAGCTATCCTAATCATCCCACCGTTAACCACCTCCAAGCAACCCATCATCGCTTGGTACGGTTTCCTTATTCCCTCCATCATTTTAGTTGGCAATTTTGATATGAATTCCCAGTTCCTTCCGTTTGAGCTCAAGCTCCATAATTCTATTCCTTCTAGCTTTCGTACCCCTATGTCCATGCCATCGACGCCGTTGGATTTCAGCATCACCATGTGCCCATCACCGTACACGTACAACCGATCAATCACGTTTTCCCAATTAAATCCAACGGTCAGTTGCCGCCCGTTATCTTGTCCTGTGTAGAATCTCGGCCTTAGAATCACGGGTGCGTCCTGTTCTGATCCCAAGGCTATCACTAGACTTTCACGAGGTCCGTTTAGCACGTTCAGGAAAATAAGGTTGCCGTCTTTATGATTCACTCGTGGCACCTCGCCTGAAGTTTCTATTGCTTTCAAAGACCGCCAATTGTCAGTTTCCGAAGCGTAAAAAAACACAACCGGGCGGTTGTCGACCAACTCGGCGAAGAAAAACCGAAAATGATCCGACCCGGAAACTAGTTTCATTCCAGATCTCCGCCAGGAAGACGTGCCACGTGGACCGAGTGGGCTTGGCGGAATTTTTTTAACGACCTTCGTGGCTGAATTAACGACAATGACTTCCCGTCGGGAGTTTGAAGCGAAGAGGAAGAAGTTGCCGTCTGCCGCCAGAAAATAAACGCTCTCCCCGGGAAAAATGACTCTTTTCAGTAACCTGGTGAGTCCAACCATGTTGAACCACCGAGTTGACTGATCAGAGAAGCAAAGAAGGGTGGCGTCGTGTCGCCACCGCTTCCTGTAAACAAAGAGCCAAGTGGTGGAACTCGATTGTAAGTTGTATTCGCGCACGAAATTTTGATCTGCAATCATGTTTGTTATGGACTTGTTAAGTGACCCCAGAAGTCTAATTTCAGGTAAAGGTAAATGGAGGAGTATTTGCTGCATGAGTTCTGAAGGAAGGAGGCAAAACCCAATTGCATTTGTTGTCAAAGTGTGATGATCTTCCATTAGAGGCTTAGACTTTTGAGAGGCATACAGTTCGTGAGATCATAAATTTATACTATCTACTACTTTCTTGGTTATAGTTGGTGTGGTTATACGTAGGGAGAGGGAGACAGAGAGATTAGAAAGCGTGACTCGTTGGATTCGAGTGTTGAAGTAAACATGTTTAACTTACTGGAATTAGAAGACAAATAATCCAACAAGCCATCCATGCGCAGGGTCACATCGTCCTAGTCGGAAAGTGGACGGTTAGCGACATTAAATTTGTTTATCCACAAAGGTTGCCGTACCGATTAAGTTGATGCCTTAAAAAATAAGGAAAAGGTCAACTACTCCTGGGTGCAGTAACTAAGTGGGCAAGCCTCGTAAGAGTGACATAACATATGGAGCCGAAAAGGGGAAGCTCAAATGACCTCTAATTATCACAGCTCTTAACACACAACCAACAATCAATTACCTGCTTCCCGTGCTTAATGACTGGACTCTCTTGTACTGTCTGTGCCATATCTAAGGTTTTAATCTGTAACCAATGCAAGTAGTTACCAAATCGATAACATTAAGTTCCAATTTGATTGGATGTGATAGAAGAATTTAGAATTTCTTACAGGGAGAAGAAAATCAGAAGAAGATAATTGCTGTAAATTTCGTCTCCCCTTCATTTCTTTGGCAACTGGATGTAAATAGCAAGATAATTACAAGTGGTACACCCACCTGCTACAAACTAGGAATCACAAAGCATCGTGAAACACCCCATTCAACTGGAAAGGAAATAACAGACAATGAATAAAAATATGAGAAAATAATACTATAGGTTTATAACCTCGCAACCCCCAAAAACACTCTACGTATTGCTTAACATGGCTAAGACATCTAGACTTCATGCGTGCAACGTGTAGTCATCTTGACTTCATGTGTGCAATATGTAGGTAATGTCTGACTATACAACCTCCCATGATGCTACCCATGCGACCTTACTTATCATTCCACTCTCCCCAAATTATTCTTGTCCTCAAGGACAAAAGATGGATATGCCTGTGCAAATCTCCGAAGGTTTTCCCAAGTTGCATCAGCTGTTGTGGTGTCTTTCCAATGGATTAAGACCTCTGTGTAAGGTTAGTATCGCCCCTTCTGAATAACCCGACTATCCAAAATCTGATCTGGTTCAAGTAAAACATATGAGTCATCAGTGACAGAAAGAAGGTCTTTTGTGGTAGTTGGTTGCTTTCCCAGATGTCGTTTCAGTAAGCTAATGTGGAAGATGTCATGAATTTGAGCTCCTTCTGGCAAGCGTAATCGGTATACTACTTTCCCAAATTTCTCCAAAATTTCAAATGGCTTGTAGAATCGGGTAGAAAGTTTTAGAGATTTTCGAAAGGCAACGCTGGTCTGTTTATAAGGTTGAAGCTTCAAATAAACATAATCACCGACATTGAACTCAACCTCCCTTCTCTTTTTATCAGCGTGAAGCTTCATCCTTTCCTGTGCTAATCGCAAATTGAGCTTCAATTCTTTCAATACTTCTGCTCGTTGTCTGAGATAACATCTATGAATTCGACTTTGGTTGTTCCAGGAACATAGGAGAGCAATGATGGGGGCGGTCTGCCATAGACCAATTCAAAGCGTGTAAATTTAGTGGCGGAATGATAACTAGTGTTGTAACTGAGTTCTGCCTAAGCCAACCAGTCAACCCACCTCCGCGGTTGATCACTAATAAAACATCTCAGATATTGCTCCAACATCCTGTTCATCACCTCTGATTGCCCATCAGTCTGAAGGTGATAACTAGAGCTCATTTTTAACTGGGCTCCCTGTAAAGTAAATAAGTGATTCCAAAAAGAACTTGTAAATATCTTATCCCTGTCACTTACAATGGTTTTCGGAATACCATGCAATTTTATCACATGGTTGACAAGTTCATTTACTATGCTTGCTGCTGTGAAAGGATATTTCAAGGGAATAAAATGGCAGTATTTGGTTAGTCTATCTACCACTGTCATAACTGTTGTGAACCCTTTAGATGATGGCAACCCTTCTACAAAGTCTATAGAGATATCAAACCAAATTTTGTGAGGTATTGGAAGTAGTTGCAATAGTCCAGGAGGTTGGAGTGTCTCATATTTATTTTGTTGACATACTGAAAATTTCCGGATGAATTTTTTTATGTGTTGTCGCAGCCTCACCCAATAAAATTATTGTTTGAGTTTGATTAAACTCTTTTGATACCCGAAGTGGCCCCCTGTGGCAGAAGAATCGTACTCGGATAGGGGTGAGGGAACTAAGGAACTATTGGCCAATAAGAATATCCTACCTTTGTAAAAATACACATCGTCTTTGACTTGAACACTTTCTGCTGGTAGCTTTTGAATTTCGGTTGCACATGCAAGGTTTGTTCGCACTTCTTCTGCCACTCAGGAATAGGCAGAGTGATGGTAGTCATGTAATATTCACCCATTCGTGATAATGCGTCAGCTCCTTGGTTATCCCTTCCCTTTCGATAATCAATCCGATAGTCGTATCCCATTAATTTTGGAAGCCCTTCATGCTAAAGTTGGTGTTTTAATCCTTTGTTCTAACAAAAACTTTAAACTTCGTTGATCAGTACGAACAATAAAAGGCTTACCCAAGAGATATGGTCGCCATTTCCGAATGGCTTTGACAATGGCCAACATTTCTTTTTCATAGGTTGAAAGGTGTAGTGCTGAACCCTTTAGTACTTCACTGTAGTAGGCTATGGGCCGATGCTTCTGAGAAAGAATGGCCCCAAGTCCCCTTTCACAAGCGTCGCTTTCTACCTCAAACTCTTGGCTGAAATCAAGTAGTGCTAATACTGAAGGGGTTGATAATGCTTTCCTCAGTTGTTGAAAGGTTGTTTCTGTTTCATTGGTCCATGTGAATCCCTGTTTGGTTAATAACTTGGTGAGTGGGGCGACTATAATGCCAAAGTTCTGGATGACTTTTTGGCAGTATTCAACGAGACCCAAAAATCCACGGATTGCCTTCTGGGTAGTTGGTGTTGGCCACGCCAAGATCGTCTAAATTTTTTTCTGATCGACCGCCACTCCTTGGCTTGATATGACATGTCCCAGATAATCCACATTCGTAACTCCAAACTGGCATTTACTGGTTTTGACAAATAGTTGATTTTTTGTAGAACTTGTAAGACAACTTCAAGGTGACACAAATGCTCTTCCTAACACCTGCTATACACCAATATATCGTCAAAAAATGCTAAAATAAATTTTCAGAGATAGGGTCGGAAAATCTCATTCATTAGTGCTTGAAAGATGGCCGGTGAGTTGGTGAGACCAAATGGCATTACCATGAACTCATAGTGCCCTTCATGAGTTCGAAAAGTAGTTTAGTGGATATCCTCTTCTTTGACTCGGATTTGGTGGTATCCGGAATGAAGGTCTAGTTTTGTATAGTACATGGACCCATGTAACTCATGCAAGATCAGAAACTTGTCTTTAATTGTGATTCCATTGAGGGCTCCATAATCTACACAGAATCGCCAACTTCCATCAGATTTCTTCACTAATAAAATTGGCGGAAGAGAAGGGATTGCGGCTTGGTCGAATCAATCCTGTGGTTAGCAGCTCCTGGACCATTTTTCAATTTCAGTTTTCTGGTAGAAAGGATAACGATATGGCCTTACCGAAACAAGTTTGCTCCCTTCTAACAAAGGAATGTGATGATCCTGATGACGAATGGGCAAAAGCTGTTGGGGTTATTTGAACACTTGGGAATAACTGACCAGTAATTTTTGAATTCGTGGATGGATTTGACCTTGCAGTTGATGGGTTGCTTCATGTACCTGTAAAAGAAAAGTTGTTCCATAGTGTAAATTGCATTCTTTTATTGAAAGTGGTTTAGCTTCTCCCTGTCTCATTCCCTGAAAAACAAGGGATTTGTCCTGGTCTTTGATAGTCATGGTAAGTGGTTTATAATCTGTTTGAATAGGCCCAAGAGTTGCCATCCATTGGACTCCGAGAACGATAGGACACGCTGCTGAAGGTAAGACAAAAAAAAGCTACAGTTGTTCGGTATCCCTGTATGGTTAGAGACACTCCTTGACACATTTCTTGACATGTGATCTGGTCCCTATTAGCTACCATAACCTATAAGGTTTGATCTTTCGCTATTGTCGACCCACATATCTTGAATATGGATTGATCAACGAAGTTGTGTGTGCTTCCATTATCCACTAGAATCGTGACATCCCTACCCTTCAGAGTTTCAGCCAATTGGAGTGTTTGAGGATGCTCCGTACCTGCAATTGCATGAAGAGAGATTTCTGGAACTTCTTCACTTTCTCTCATGTCATCACCTATCTCAGTTTCGGCTTCCTCTAGACATCTTCAATGGCGGATAATTGTGGTTTATTGCAGCGGTGGCCTAGTTTGTATTTTTTGTCATAGTAATAACATAACCCCTTGTCTCTGCGTTCTTTGGCTTCCTGTCCAGAAATCTGTCTAAAAGGAGGGGGTGAGTTATTGGTACCTGTTACTCTTTTTGCAGATGGTGTTGGGCCTAATAGACTTGGAGTAGTAGTTTTGCCGCTCCAACTTGGTTTTGAAGTTGTGGACTGCTTCTTCTGTAACAAGTTTCTTTCCTCCACGAGTCGAGCTACTCCTATTGTGTCAGCCAATGCTCTCGGTTGCTTGATTTTTACGTCAAGACGAATTTCTTCTCGAAATCTAGTAATGAAGGATCCTACCAAAAAACTTACAGGCAAGTTATCGACTCTATGAGACAGTTTCTCAAATTCCTGTTGATAGTTAACTACTGTAGTTGTTTGTTTGAGCCTAGAAAGAGCTTCCGAGGGATCTGTTGGGCGCAGCGGGTGTATTTTGTGAAAAGGAAAAATAAAATAAGCAAAATAGACACAGGATTTTTAACGTGGTTCACCCTTAACTTTGGGCTACGTCCACGGACAAAACTCAGAATATT
>JANZLD010000008.1:51724224-51734240 GCA_026413575.1 Erythroxylum carthagenense | reverse complement strand
CTGAGGGTATATTAAGTAATATGTATTTATTAGTTTACGTTTCATCTTAAACCTTCCGAATCGGAAGTTTCTTATTTTCACTTTTCAGGATGGAATGAAACGTAACATAAAATCCTCCGCTTCCATCTCATTCTACTATGAAACCCTCAAATAAATGATAGAAGTATATTACGTCTCATCTCCTTCCATCCTTAGCCTCTCAACCAACAGGACTAAAGAACGTAAATACTTGCACGGACTACTCCTTAAAACCAGTCACCTACTAAATGTAATTAAATACATGGGAATTACATATTTTTCCTGCAAATCTATCTATATATACATACATATGAGACCTTTTCGGTCAGGAAAAGCAAGTTGCGTTTGCACCCAGAGACTAGAAGGAGATGTGGGATCGTAGTCACCTATTTGCTTATTGTGATAAAACTAGTGGGTGCTGCATAGAAGGACCTGCCAATCTGTTAAGTGTGGAAGATTTAAATAAAGAAAACAAAAAAGCACATTTTAATTGAAGATACGTGGGCTAGTTTTGAAAATTGTTATTGGCCCATCTTGGATGCTGCCCAGCTTCGAGCTAACCCATAAAATACCATTTTTTTCCCCTATATAAAAAGAGAGATTTTGCCTGGACTGTGGTCTTAGATATTTTCATTAGTTGCTCTTCTATGCAACAGAAATTAACAAGCATCAATGTCTACTCCTCTTTCTCTTCACAATCAAATAAGACCACCCTTATCTACAGACAATCCCTCCCATACAATCCCCAACACATTCTCCTCCACCATCGCCGTCGCCGATTTCACCACCATTTCTTTGGGCAAACAGAACAGCATGGACCGACCACACTCACACCCATGTCTTGTTTCTCTTGAAAATTGCTCCTCCATGTCTGAGCTGAAGCAAATTCATTGCCGAATGCTAAGAAATGGCCTCTTCTTCGACCCCTTTTCTGCCAGCAAAATCGTGGCCTTTTGCGCCGTCCACGACTCTGGATGCCTTAACTATGCTCGTCTAGTCTTCTCGCAAATCCTAAGTCCTACAACCTATACATGTAACTCCATGATTCGAGGCTACACTAACAGTAACTTCCACCAACAAGCACTTCTTTTCTACCAAGAAATGATAGTCCAAGACTTGCTGCCTGACAGATTCACATTTCCCTCATTGTTCAAGTCCTGTGGGGATCTACTAGAGGGCAAACAGCTACATTGTCACTCCACGAAATTGGGTTTTGTTTCAGATGTTTATATTCAGAACACTTTGATGAACATGTACTCCAACTGTGGATGCTTGCTATCAGCTAAAAACGTCTTTGATAAGATGGTAGATAAGAGTGTGGTTTCGTGGGCCACAATCATTGGCGCTCATGCACATTGGAATCGAACAGTTGAAGCCGTGAAGCTTTTCGAGCAGATGAGGAGTGAAAATGTGAAACCTAATGAGGTTACCTTGGTCAACGTGTTAACTGCTTGTGGCAAGGCAAGAGATTTGGCAATGGTCAAGAGAATTCACAACCACATTGAAGAAAATGGTTTTGGGTTATATCCCATCATCAACGCAGCTCTCATTGACGTGTATTGCAAGTGTGGTTGCGTATCTATTGCAAGAGAGTTATTCGACAAGATTCAGGACAAAAATTTGTTTTGTTGGAACATCATGATCAACGGACATGTAGAGGATAGTGACTTTGAGGAGGCTTTGATACTATTTCGCAAGATGCAAGCCAAGGGTGTCACAGGCGATAAGGTGACAATGGTGAGCTTGTTGCTTGCTTGCACTCACCTAGGAGCTCTTGATCTTGGTAAGTGGTTGCATGCCTATATTAAGAAGCAGAAGATCGAGGTGGATGTTGCCCTAGGAACAGCTCTAGTGGATATGTATGCCAAATGCGGAAGCATAGAAATTGCGTTGAAGGTCTTCCATGAGCTGCCTGAGAAAGACGTTATGGCTTGGACTGCCTCAATCGTTGGCCTCGCAATGTGCGGGCAAGGAGAGAAGGCTTTGGAGTATTTTCAGGAGATGCAGATCAGAGGCGTAAAACCAGATGCAGTTACATTTGTAGGAATTCTGGCTGCTTGTAGTCATGCTGGACTTGTAGAAGAAGGGATGGCTTACTTCAATTCGATGTCAGCCGTATATGGCATCAAGCCTAGCATCGAACATTATGGTGGATTGGTTGACATACTAGGCCGAGCTGGTCGCATTTCGCAAGCAGAGGAACTGATTGCTAGCATGCCAATGGCACCAGATCAGTTTGTTCTAGGGGGTCTTCTTGGTGCCTGTAGAATCCATGGAAACCTTGAGGCTGCAGAGAGAGCAGCTAAACAGCTTCTAGAGCTGAATCCAGATAATTGCGGCATGTATATCCTTCTGTCAAACATATATAAATCATTAAACAAGTGGGAGGGCGCTAAAAGAATAAGGGAGTTGATGGAAGCTAAAGGCATAAAAAAGCCTCCAGGTTGCAGCCTGATAGAAGTGGATGGAATTGTCCACGAGTTTGTAAAAGGTGATTCATTCCACCCACAATCCAAGGAAATATACCGTATCTTGGAGGATATGATAGACCGAATAAAGCAAGCCGGTTATGTGCCCAACATGTCCCAAGTGCTATTTGACATGGATGAAGAGGAAAAGGAGACAGCACTTAGTGTACACAGTGAGAAGCTGGCAATTGCTTACGGCCTGTTGAATACGAGTCCCGGAACTCCCATCCGAGTCATTAAAAACCTTCGTATATGTAGTGATTGCCACACTGCAGCTAAGGTCGTCTCCAAAGTTTACAACAGGGAGATAATTGTGCGGGACAGAAACCGATTTCACCATTTTAAGGATGGATCTTGTTCATGCAGGGATTACTGGTGATATAAACGAATACTATTTGTATCAAAGGATTCAAAATTTCCAATCCTACCACATTATATTTGCCCATGTCAATGACTTCTTAGCTGGAACCATCTGATAATTTGGTTAAAGCAAGCAAATGCTGAAGTTACAAAATCTTACATGCTGCATTGGGTAAAAGTTAACTCTACTAATGGAACCAACCTAGACAATATAACAGAATTTTGTTTCCGCTAATCGAGAATCGTAGATACATAGCACGATCCAATAAATTCATCATTTCATGGCAATTCACTGGACAGAACCCCGGCCTGCTTATACCAAAACAAAGGATTTCAAAACGTGTGACCACAAAGAGTGTCTTTTACCAAAAAATTTCCAGACAGATTACGCAGTCTTCCAGAATTGTAGTTTAGATAGCACTGTTATGAAGACAATGGTATCATGACTAGTTCGTAAAAAGTGTCATAATTCCGGATGGAGTAATTCAGTGAACTAGAGAAATTTTGAAACTAAGGGGAGTCTTTCTTTGGTGTAACTAACCCTAAACCAAAACGGAAGCCATCATAAAACCGCCAACACCAATTATATTACTGTCATTGTTAACAAAATTCTTTGATTGTGAACAACAAAAATATATCATTTTGCAGAACAACTAGGTATGACCGTTAAAACTGCTGAAGCATAAAAACCCTTTCAAATGGATGGAATGCAGCTTGGGAGTTTACCCTGAGCAAGTTCTAAATCATTTTCGAAATAAATTACTGAACAATCAAGAAGGCGCAATCAAGTATACCTTGTTAATAGGGATTGGCAATTACTTGAAGTTCCATCCTACTTGAATGAACACTACTCGTTTTCTTTTTTTAGTGTCTGGGGGATCCGAAGATTTAAACATCTATGTTAGCTAGAGAAGAGAAGAGCCAAGCAAGCTATCCCTTGTTGACAACTTTTTTCAAGCACCAGTATACTTAGTGTTCAAAGA
This sequence comes from Erythroxylum carthagenense, assembly GCA_026413575.1. Taxonomy (NCBI): domain Eukaryota; kingdom Viridiplantae; phylum Streptophyta; class Magnoliopsida; order Malpighiales; family Erythroxylaceae; genus Erythroxylum; species Erythroxylum carthagenense. Next base: position 51,730,411 of record JANZLD010000008.1, on the reverse strand, counting down.
GCCGTGCTAGTAGTCATCGATCAATAAGAGTTAAGACTATCCCGAACAACATTCGAAAGTGTTAACTTGAGGATGGATGTTTTAATTTCACATGGTAAACTTGCGACAAAGAGAATATCTTGAATGAGTTACCAACTTGTTTCCAAAAACAACACACGATTTTAAGGAAAATAATAACGTTGGAGACTCAATTTGAGAATGTATTATATCAATTTTAAATGATAAGAGGAACTAGTATGTTGGATTAAAACAAATGGGCAATGCTTTAGTGAAATTTTCAATTCAGGCACTTAAATAATGGGATAAAGGTTAGTCACTAAATTCCGTTTTAAAATAGCCACATGAACTAATAAGTAGAATGTTACGTGGGCGTTAATGGGAGTTTTATCAGTAAGACAGTAGTTCTCTATAATTTATCTGACGAATGAAATTTAATAGGTGAAGCACCTAGTAAATAATTCTTTTTTGTTGAGGCACTCTCTTAATAAAAAGTGGTAAATTTCAGGTTCTAATCAAACTCTTATCCCTTTACCAAACTGACTCGATTTCAACATTGGCCAAGGCAAAACAGCTTAACACTTTCCACATAGTATGAAGACACTGCTAAACAGATGCAGTATGTGAGAACTCTGATCATCAGGAGTTGAATCATTATGGTGCATTCAGGTAAGATAGGGAGTAAAGGCAATCTTTTCTGTAACATCTTATCCATAAATACTCTAAACTTGCCAAAAGCAAGGATAATCGTTCCAAATACTACAATGAGTCTTTTGAACCATCATGAAAGTTAAACAAACTAAAGTATATATGCTAAACATACTAACTAGACAAAAGCACAAGCAAGTTTACCAGAACGTGGTCTTCAATCCTCATCACCATGATCAATCTTTTCCTTAAGTTGATCTTCTTCATCAGAGTAATTTCCACTCACAGCCTGCTTAGGAATGGAATCACGCTCGGAAGAGGCAGCAACAGCTTTACTAACTGACTGCTGATAAAGAACTCCACCTGCCAGGGTGAAAAGGAGGCAAAGCAAACCGAATGGACTAGCATGTTTGTCCCAAATCAGCACATTTATCACTATTGTAAGAAACTTATTTACCACACCAGTCACAGTGTAGGCTGTTGCAGATATAGCCTTCCTTGCCGCAAAGCCAAAGAAACTAATAAGCAAGCCAAACACACAGGATAAGGACACAGCAAAGCATGCGTCAAATTCGAACCAATTACCAGTTTTTGACGCCAAAGCTGCAAACAGATCACTGTATTCTCCTGTGAGTATCCAGAACACAGGGGCAATCATCAATGACAGCAAATTGTTGTACAACACTAGTCCCCATGTGTTCAATCCAATAGTTGATACAATATGCTTTATATAAACCATCTCAGTAACAATGGTCACTAGATACGCTAAAGCCCAAGAATATGCGGTCAAAGTAAAAGCAGAATCAGTGGCCACGTACCCAACAGCACCACTCAAAATAACAACCAACGAGACAAAGGTAAGCTTTGAAGGAATAGGTTGTTTTCTAAATACGGTGTCAGCGACGGCAACCAAAAGGGGCGTCAAAGATCTGAACATTATGAAGGTATCGACATTGGCATGACGCAAAAGATTGGTATTGGTAAAGATTGCCAGGTAAAAGACAATTGCAGCGGGGAAAAACTTCTTGGCAGTTTCATAAGTGAAGGCGTCGTGATACAAAAATCCCAGCTTACCCAAAACCCAGACACCCAATGCAGAGGTCAAGTACTGCAATGCAGTCAAAAGGGCAGGATAGCTGAATTTGGTAATGGCATATTTGTTGATAACAGCAAGTAAACTTGAACATAGAGCATAACCCACCACCAGACTACTAGTGGCTAACTGCTTCGAAGGCTCAACTCGATCCGAAGCCATACTAGCCCCCTCTCTCAGCGTGCCTACAAATGATGATATAACAAGCACACAGCAATACAGATATAAAGCAGATCCTTAAAATTCCAGAGAGACAATGTAAAGAAGGGGGGGCTTAAAGGAGTCACCTGTGTCAGTATCTAGAGAAAAAGAACTAGCAAACAGCTTCATAGGAAAAAATCTGAGAAATTGGAAGCCAATAATTAGGTCTGATCTACGAGTGGTAATGAAAAGAGAGCAAAATCTTATCAAACCCCAACAAATTTGGACCACAGAGAAAGAGGGTACAATTCACTAAATTGTGGATCAAAAAGGACGAGAAAAGACCCGAACGAGATCAAATAGGGCACGCAGAGACTAAAACAGAGGCCCTTTCAAATGGTGTGAAAGGGAGGGAGGCAGAGGGAGAGAGAGAGAGAGAGCAAACGAAAATCCACTGACCCGGAATGGATATAAGGGGAAACTGTGACAGTGGATGCAAGAAATAGGATGGGATCTAATTAGGCTGAGTTTGTTTCTTTAATAATTCATTTTCTTGGAGCGAGCACCGACAAGGGGAGGGGAGTCTGTCACGTCTCGTGATTGACTGAGGAGCAGATCCGGTAGGATTCTAACGTTTATTTACAGTTTACTCCGCGTCGGTCGGTGCCGTTTCAACCTTTTCCTCGACAGCTGCAGCTTTATATTTCTAACGTTTGATTGCCATTAACAACACGCTAACCTTTTTTTTACGGAATTACCCTCTTCAACTTCCTTACCTGTTCAATATGCACAAAACAAATACAAATGGTTAAAATGTCAAGATTGTGCCCCGTTCAATTTGTCTTCGTCAATTATATAATCATTAAATGGAAAGATTGTGTCATCGATATGATCTAGCAAATCCACATTTAATATAAATTATTAAAACATTCTAATATGTAAAATCCATAAATTTGGTAAAACATAAAAGATAGATAGAATTGCGTTTTTTATTTTTAAACCTTTTTATCTCCAATCATTTTTAACATTATCCTTTCATTATTTCAAAGCATTTGTTTTTACATCTTTATATTATACTTATAAGAGTAAAACAATCAAACTTTTTGAAAATTAAAATTGAATTAATCAAAAGGCATTAGCCTGCTAAATACAAGGTTCATTTAGAAGAAACAATAAATAGTTAACCATTGCACAATTAAGAACCAAAATGTTGGAAACTAATTGTACATAATCCAATGGAATCATCTAAGCTTAACCCTTTCAAAGTATCTGCTTGCATTTCATGACTTTGGAGTTAAACTATGCTTCTCATAATTGCTAGTTTATAGCTATTCTAAGAGTGAGAATGATTTTAGGACCTCTGCATTTTATCATTATGCAAATCATATCAAAGTTAGTATACAATAGCGCTTGTTGCTCCTAACTTTCACCCTTGAACATCCCTTGATTCTTCTCCTTTCACATATTATAACCATAACATCCCTTACGCCTTCCCTGCTAGTTGACGCTCTACTGAATAATTTCATTCTATCCTCGGTATTGTAGTTGGTCAAGAGATAAAAAGGACCTAAAGGGCTCCAATTATAAAACAAAACAGGGTAGAGGGTGGAAGTCCATTCCCTACCTTGACACTGATATGTTAATGTAAATAATCCATTCCCTACCTTGACATTGATATGTTATTGTAAATAATTTGATCTTGGCTTAGCTATCTAGATGTTTCATCTTTTTGATATAATATCAATGCACACATTTCACCCACAGGGACTTCTTAGTGACCAGTCTCCATAATGTTAGCTAATTGAGATTCATACATTCATTGTAATGGAATAATTCTTAATCCACCTTCCTTTTTTGGCTTGCATAAATCATTCTAGTTGAGTTTTGTATAGGTCCTTGTGTTAATATCTCCACCCTATAAGAAATTACATAGGATTTTCTCTATTTCCTTGTTTAGTTTCTTAGGGAAAAGAAGAAATGAAGACAAGTAAATGACTAGGTTGCTCAAAACTAAAAACACAAGTTGGAGCCTCCTAGTATATGAGAGGCACTTACTAGCCTAACTTCCCTGTCTCCTTCTTATAGAGTCGAAGATCACCGGACATTCTCGATAGTATAGAGGAGGATGGAAGTCCATTCCCTATCTTGACACTGATATGTTATTGTAAATAATCCATCCCCTATGTTGACAATGATATGTTATTGTAAATAATTTGATTTTGGCTTAGCTATCTAGATTGTTGGATCCCGTTTCTGGAACCCAACCTCGGAATCATAAATAAAAAACGTGTACTAAACGTGAACGAACTTATACTTAAACAAAGGGGCAGAAACAAATCAAAACGGAATTTATGAAAACAAATCAGATCAAAATCGAAGGCGAAACAAAGAACGAAACCCGAACCGAAACGAATCGAAAGCAAATCGAACACGAATTTCTCGGAATCATAAAGCGAAAACGGATTGACAAAAACTCGGAAATCAAAGAAACCAAACGGATTCAATGAAAACAAAGCGCTTAAGAACACAAACTAAATTCCGACATCTGGTAACGAATATTTTAGGAAAACGCGCGTTGGAAACCTTAGACTAATCCTATCCGAATCCGTATGATTTTTATTATTTTTTTCATCTTTATTCAATCTCATACAAAGCAATCTAACTTCCCAATCGGAAATTCATCCTCAAATCCAAACCTTAAAACATAAGATCCTTCTTATACCTTCATGCATATCCCATTCATATTCATATGCAAATCACATTCATAACTCAAATCATACACAAAATCCGATTCATAACTTAGTTCAATATACAAAAATTATAATTGATACTCATCATAGAATAATGCTTAAAAAACATTAATGGTATTCCAAACTATAATACAAAGTCAATACTAAAATCCAAATACACGAGATAACACAACTCCAAAATTGTCAACAAAATTTTAAGGATTTATCTTCCAACAATCTAACTTAAAACCATATCATATGTACACATACGAGCAACCAAAAACTTTCACTTTCTTCACCCGATCTTATTCTCATCACCTGTGGATGGGAATAAAGGGGGGTGAGCTTATAGCTCGTGGGTAACATGTTTATAACGAAGAATAAGCAAAACCATTGAAATAGTCATTTGTCGTATAAAAATCGTAATGAATTCATAAAATGCTTTGTTCCCAAATTTTCAGTCAAATTCGAAATTCGAACTCAAAACTTATAGTTAAAAAGTCATCATGTCAGCACAACATATCCATTTAACCATCAATCCAAAACACTCAATTAATGCAATATACTTGACAATTCAAAGATGCAATGCACAAACAAATGGCTCGAGAGTTCCGTAAAACAGAACGGATAAACCGAAGTTTATACCATGAACATAACGAGTCCAATTTTTCAGGATCTCGTGGCTTCTAGCGGGCAGCCGAGAGAAGGCTATATGTCGACGTGCACGTGACTAACAGAACGTTCCTCTCTCGCACAAACAAACACATAATCGTGCTCAAATCAATTTATCGAATGCTCATGCTTTTAAGCTTTTATATATTTTTCTTCATACAAAAATGCCATGACTTGTTTCAATGGACTAACTTGATCATTATTCACAAATCACAATGCATTTTCAATAATCATAATAAGTCAAATTCAATCAATTTAGCATATACACGCATAAGCAAATTCTTTAAATCATTTGAAAGCAATATATGAAGTAATTGAAATCATTTAGTTCTCTTGATTTGGAAAAACTTTAGTTGCTCATTATTCAATTATAAACATGAAACCCACCTGAATTCCTTGCTTAGATAAATGCTTAGAAGATGCTTCTCCTCTTGATCCTCTTGCCTTCCTTGATTCCCTTTATCAAATCACTACAAGAAAAATAGAGTTTAGCGACGGAATTTACTGAAAGAATTTGTACATATTCCGTCGGTAAGCTTATTTAGCGACAGAATTTATTAACGGAAAAAGGCATCAGAGATATGGTCGTTACTAAATTTAACGACGGAAATTTTCCATACGATTTTTTTGTTCGGTCAATAAATTCTTCTATTAGAAAATTACCAATGGAATTAGCAACGGAAATTTTTCCGTCGGTAAAATTTAATATATTTACCAACGTAATTTTTTTCCGTCGGTAAATTTGCTGAAAATTATTTTTTAAAATTTACCTACAAAATGTTTAGTTTCTCTAGAAGCCACCATAGAGAGAACTTCATTATTTCAAGTAAAAGAATTAAAATATTCAAATTCATACTAAAATAGAATTGAAATTATTTTTTCAAACAACAAACATTTCATCAAACAG